>JALGBA010000913.1:0-550000 GCA_023970755.1 Azemiops feae | reverse complement strand
GAATCTTGCATCCAGTTTGGCTCACTCCCATCGGAAGTGGCCAATAGCAAGACTCGCACTGGGGTCAAAACAATGTCATCTACCTTAATTTGAACTCATTCCCGATTTGCGGCCCCCTCGCCCCTTTTGCCTCTCACTGAGCCCTGGTGGCGCAGTGGTTAGAAACCAGCACGGCAGGCCACTTCTGCTGACTGCCGGCTGCCAGCAGTTCGGCAGTTCGAGTCTCGCCGTCTCAAGGTCGACTCGGCCTTCCGTCCTTCCGAGGTGGGTAAAATGAGGAGCCAGACTGGGGGCAACACGCTGACTCTGTAAACCACTTAGAGAGAGCTATAAAGCACTGTGAAGCAGTATATAAGTCTAAGTGCCGTTGCTATTCTTTCTCCTGCAGCTTTTTCGGAAAGCGCCAGCAGCCCAGCCCCCTTGCTCAGTCCTCTTGTGGTCTCTGAAGTGACATCTACAACTCTGCAGCTCAGCTGGGATGTCCCAGAGGGGGAGTTTGACTCCTTCGTCGTGAGGTGGAAGGACAATTTGGGTAGCGGCCAAACGCCTGTCCCAGCCAAAGAAGTTAAAGTGCCTGGGGACCAGCGCTCCGTCACCCTCCAAGGACTCGCACCCAGTACCGAATACAGCCTTACAGTCTATGGCATCAAAGATGAGTCAGAGGTGGCCGATATCAACACCGGAGCAAAGACAAGCGGGCTAGGTAAAAAGTGGCAGCATGGGTTACCCCAATGTCAAAACAAAAACAAACAAAAAACCCCAAAAGAACAAATACTTCTCAATGAAAACATTAACATAGTAAGTGGGTGTCAGTCTCAAGAAGAGAGTTAGCTAGCTAACTAGATAGATTGACAGACAGACATACAGATAGATGGATGATAGATAGATGATAGATAGCCAGATAACTAGATAGACAGACAGACAGATAGACAGACAGACAGATAGATAGACAGATAGATATAGATAAATGATAGACAGACAGACAGACAGGCAGATAGATAGATATAGATAAATGATAGACACAGATAGACAGACAGATAGATACATAAATGATAGATAGATAGATAGATAGATAGATAGATAGATAGATAGATAGATAGATAGATAGATAGATAGATATAAATGATAGACAGACAGATAGATAGATATAAATAAATGATAGACAGACAGATACATAAATGATAGATAGATAGATAGATAGATAGATAGATAGATAGATAGATAGATAGATAGATAG
The DNA here is from genome assembly GCA_023970755.1 of Azemiops feae. Taxonomy (NCBI): domain Eukaryota; kingdom Metazoa; phylum Chordata; class Lepidosauria; order Squamata; family Viperidae; genus Azemiops; species Azemiops feae. The sequence continues at coordinate 548,763 of JALGBA010000913.1, read as the reverse complement.
ATAGATAGATAGATAGATAGATAGATAGATAGATAGATAGATAGATAGGGATAGAGAGGTAGATGATAGAAATAGGTAGATAGAGAGAGAGACAGACAGATGGTTAGACAGATAGATATGTCATAGCTAGATAGACAGACAAAGAGCATATAGATTCATTCATTCATTCATTCATTCATTCATTCATTCATTCATTCATTCATTCATTCCTTGGCAAAGCTGCAAATATGCCTGTTGCTTAAAAGCCTTGCCCTATATCTATTGGCTGGGCTCCTGTGATGTCATAGAAAGATTAGAATAAGGACCTTTCAGGTGGGTGAAGTAACCCCTCGGGCAATTCTTGGAAGGGAAAGAGAAGACCTGGGAGATGAGATTATGGTGAAGGGTGCCTTGTGGGGTCCATGACAAATGTGAAGTGAAGGTTCGTAAGAACTTGGAACTCATAGAACTGGTGGGAAAATAGTTCGGCTTTGCCAGAAAAGTCTTGGGATCTTTGGCTAGAAATCAGAGGAGGAAGAGAGAACCGTCTCTTGCCTGTTTTCGTCTTCATTCTAGATTTCACTGGAGAGGCATATCAACCACAGCTGTAGTAGCGCATGATGCTCTTCCTGGCTCCCTCCCTCTACCCTGGGAATAAGCTAGGAACTACTATAATAGGGGCGTCTTCCTACTTCTGGAGGAGGTCAAAAAATTGTTTCACGGTTGCCAAGAAACCACGTACAAAGTCCAGGTTTTTGGTCTCACTCTCCACTACAACCTGCCCTCTCTGTCAAGTTTAGTTTTGAACTGTACCTGCTCATCTGCCCTAGAGGCAGGCCATTTTGGGTTATCGAGGCGGAGGCCATGATATTTAAGAGCTCAGAGCTGGCCTTGTGGGAGACCACAAGCATCTCAACAGCTGTGCAGTCTTGGCTTGGTTCACCTCAGGCTGGGCCAGCTTCCAGCTGTGGTTTCTTTCATAAGTCCTGAGTAATTCGTTTTTGGCATTTTGCTGTTTTCTTTGCGGTTGGCCAGATTGTCCACCGCGGGTCCCAAGAGGGAGGGAGGGAAGGCTTTAAGGGGACGGGGCGAGCACGTAAGAGGCGCCTGCCAAACCACACGCCTCCCTCGTTTCTGTGCTCCTCTCTTCTCTCGAAAGGCCCGGCTACAGCGCCATCTGGGTTAAAATCCAGGAGGAAATTTTTCATTTCTTCCTAAAAGGGAAAAAAAAAAAAAGGGGGGGGGAGCAAAGCCCCAATTTGGACTGAGACCTTGGGGGTAATGAAAAAGGGAGTTTATTTTTATTTTTTGAGTAAAGGTTTTTATTAATTTCCCCCCCCCCTACATTCAGTAATAATTTTTCAACCAACGTGCTGTCTGAGTTTACGTATTCGCTAATACATATTTAATTCCTAATCCTTTTATTCTTTCCTCTAGCCATCGATAAAATAAGTCCCAAGTTTAATAATATTCCGTTTCTTCTATTTTTGTCTTTCAGTCTCATGGTCAGTCTGTCCATCTCTGCACATTCTAGTATTTTTTTTGATCGTTGCTTCATCTGATGGTATTCCTTCATTTTTCCAGCATTGCGCAAGTATAATTCTTGCCGCTGTTGTGACATGCGCAATCAAATATCAGCTTTGTTTGTTAGTCTTTTCTGGCATTGTACCTAATAAAAAAAAAAGTTCAGGTTTAAAATCTACATGTTTAGCGTTTTGCTGGCCATAGCCCCCCCCCCACCCAAGGCAGCTTCCCCACGTAACCCCTTGCTGCATTTTAAGGCGATCATAACATTTACTCTTCATTTTGGGAGGGTTCTGTTTTATAATAATAATAATAATAAAGTTGGAAGGGACCTTGGAGGTCATCTAGTCCAACCCCCTGCTCAGGCAGGAAACCCTATACCATTTCGGACAAATGGCTGTCCAGTCTCTTCTTAAAAACTTCCAGTGTTGGAGCATTCACCGCTTCTGGAGGCAGGTTGTTCCACTGGTTAACTGTTCTAACTGTCAGGAAGTTTCTCCTTAGTTCTAGGTTGCTTCTCTCCTTGATCAGTTTCCATCCGTTGCTTCTTGTCCTGCCCTCAGGCGCTTTGGAGAATAGCTTGACTCCCTCTTCTTTGTGGCAGCCCCTGAGATATTGGAAGACTGCTATCATGTCCCCCCTCGTCCTTCTCTTCATTAAACTAGACATACCCAATTCCAGCAGCCGTTCCTTATATGTTTTAGCCTCCAGTCCCCTGATCATCTTTGTTGCTCTTCTCTGTACTCTTTCCAGAATCTCAACATCTTTTTTACATCGTGGTGACGAAAACTGGATGCAGTATTCCAAGTGTGGCCTTACCAAGGCATTGTAAAGTGGTATTAATACTTCACGTGATCTCGATTCTATTTGTTTTATGTTAGAGCAGGGCTCTCCAAAGTTGGCAACTTTAAGACTTGTGGACTTCAACTCCCAGAATTCCCCAGCCAGCATGGCTGGCTGGGGAATTCTGGGAGCTGAAGTCCACTAGTCTTAAAGTTGCCAGCTTTGGGGAGCCCTGTATTAGAGGATTGGAGACCAATGGATGTTTCTTCTTTTGACTAAGAAATTGACTCTTCCTACAAGGATGTCTTCCTTGGATTATTTTCTACAAAAGTTACACACAGATCCATCTCTCACTTGTTCTTTCTTCTTTCAGAGCTGGATGGTCCCCAGGACTTGCGGTTTAGTGACATTCATGAGAACTCTGTGGTAACCAACTGGAGCCCGCCATCTTCTCGCATCGATGGCTACAAAGTTTCTTTCCAGCCCTCAGATGGGGGTGAGTGTCTTTATCTACTTGTTCCTCAGGAGTGGGTGTTAACACCACACAGAGTGTCTTAGTTGAATGCGCACAGTGCGCCAGAATGAGCTAAGGTGGAATGGAGTTAGGGTTAGCATCTTGAGGAAAAGCCCAACTATTATGAACCAGTTTAATGTAGTTTATTTGGGCACAGGGTTATGAGTAGAATTAGGGTTAGGGTTGTTTGAGCACAGCAGTTGTGTTTTACGAAACTGCATTTAAGGTTTATTGTATCGTGTTAATCTAGCTGTGCCTCCTCAATGGTCTTAAAATTTTATAACTGTGAACCAAGGGTCAACTCTAACTCTTATTGTTTCCGTGTGGTAATGTTGACAGCCAGTTTGGTCTAGTGATTAAAGTGCTGGATTAAGAGTGGGGAAACCTGAGTTGTAATCTTGCCTTAGGCACAGAAACTGAGTTTGAGTTGGTCTCTCTCTCTCTCTCAGCCGTACGAAGGACATGGTGATAGCAAATCAGAGCTGATCTTGTGGGAGAACTGTTATGATTAAGTCAGCCTGTCATTCAGTGCAGGCTTCTCTAGTCTGGTCCTCTCCAAATGATTCAGACTACAAATCCCATCGTGCTCAGCGAAGATGTGCCTTTCCCATGCTAGCTCAACAAGCTGTCTATCATACTGGAGGGCACCAAATTAAAAAGCACATAATCTCTGTCCAGCACTTCATAGCAATAGCAATAACACTTATATACCGCTTCGTAGTGCTTTACAGCTCTCTCTAAGCAGTTTACAGAGTCAGCATATCACACACACACACACACACACACACACACAATCTGGGTCCTCATTTTACCAACCTCGGAAGGATGGAAGGCTGTCAACCTTGAGCCAGTCAGGATTGAACTGCTGGCAGGCAGCAGAGTTAGCCTGCAATACTGCATTCTAACCACTGCGCCACCACGGCTCTTAATACGGCTCATAACAGCTGCAGAGATATATCAGCTCTGTTTTTTTCTGTTTTTAGGGGAGCCCAAAAGCATTTCACTGGATGGATCTGAACTCAGGACACTCATTGAAGGTCTGACTCCTGGGGCCAGCTACGAGGTCGCTGTAATGTCTATACGTGGGTTTGAAGAGAGTGAGCCATTGGTGGGCTATGTCACCACAGGTAATTCATGAGGGCAAGAAGCTTAAATGTTATCTGGCAACAGAACTACCTATTGATTGATTCATTCATGTTGATTGATTCCCGTATTGATACACTATTGATTCATTTCATGCCAGCTCTTTGAGCCACGTCAAGAAAGAGAGACTACACAAACTATCAGGCTTTTATTTCATTGATCTAGTCTTACCAATGAAGGCAAATATATATGTTCTGGGATAATGTTGCAGAATCCAGTCTGGGTCAGTCACTGGGGCCAAAGGCTCCAGCACAAGTCTGAAAGCTTGGAAGACTAAACCTCTGGTCCTGGTGACCAACCCAGATTGGATCCTGATCTAGTCTTGCCTGACTAGGATCCACATCTCTGAAGCTCCCTTATGCCATACAGCAGACTTCCCCAAACTTTCTGGGTTGGCGGCCCAGGGCAGGGGGAAAGAGGGGATGGTTTTGTGGGAGAGGCAAGAGCGTGCACACGTATGAGCACGCACGAGCAGCCATTGCTCACTTAAGTGGGGCTGCGAGTGCCCGCGACGTTCGCATGAAAGTGGCTGTGAGCACCCATGACACTCGCATAAGTGGGGCTGTGAACCCACGTGACGCTTGCCAAGTGGGGCCGCAAGCCCCCACGACGCTTGCTTGAGTGGGACTGTGTGCATACCAACCACCTACCCGCACGGCCCGGTTGCGAATAGGCCACGGACCGGTAGTGGGCCGCAGCCCACAGGTTGGGGACCCTTGCCATACAGTGACTTTCCAGAGGTCCCTGTCTTCCTGTCCACAGTGTAGAAGTTCCTCTGGGTGGAAATATTCAGGCCATCCTCTCCTTCTTTAACTCACAGTGCCGGACGGTCCTTCCGATTTGCGGGCTGTCAATGTAACCGATACCTTGGCTGTGCTGACGTGGCATCCGGCTGTGGCTGAGATGAACAACTACATTGTCACGTACGGACCTATCACCGGCACTGGTAAGAAATAAGAACTTGTGAAACATGGGGACAATCGGTTGGCCATAAGACTGCCTGGGGGGGGGGGTCTTTTCTCTGTATTTACCTAGTCTGCATTCCCTACCCCCCACCCCCCAGGCTCACAGGTCTCTGAATCAGTACCAGGAAATCGTGTCCAGCTTCAGCTGTCAGAGCTGCAAAAGGACATGGAATATTGGGCCAATGTCTATGGAGAAAAGGAAGGAAACCGAAGTTCTCCCATCAGCGCTACTTTCACTACTGGTGAGTGTCAACGCTGCTAACATCGGATGTTTTTGCTTTGACAACAGTTGGAGAGGCAACCATTTTCTTCTTATGTTTTACTTTTAGAGCTAGAACTAGAGTTAGATGATGCTGGGGGGAGGAATGAGCATGAGAGTTCAGCTAGACATAACAATACTGGACCTAGTGTGTGACCCAAGGTTATTGAAATAAGAGATGATAAGAATTGGCAGGCTGGAGGTCTGGAGGGAAAGCCTGCATTTCAAACTAATTGGAGAATGTGATTTATGACAGTTAACTGGAGGAGGGAATTGTGCTTTGATACTATGTGCTCAGGAGAGGGGAATCCAGTTTTTGCCTTCGACTGTGTTTAGTGCCGATGCTATGCTTCTCAAATAAAGATTCTTTAAGGTAAACAATGCCTCGAAGTTCTTGGAAGAGTTTCATCTGTTGGAACCATGACAGTGAGTGGATGAACTCCATTGCAGTGGTAATAGTGGCTCCACCATTGGAAGACCTGAAGGGCCAGGTTGGGGACAGCCCCTCCTGCGGTTGCTATCCCTCAACACTTGATGGCGCATGTTCAAATAACCAGTCAATCCATCAATCAGAGTGAAGAGTGGAGTCAGTAGGGATGGCTTCTGAAGAGAAAAAAAGATACGTCTACAAGTAGCCTTGGACTTACGACCACAACTGGGACCAGAAATTCCATCGTTAAGCGGCGTGGTCAGTAAGCGATGCATCACGTGACCGCAACCAATTCTATGACCTTTTGGCCACAACTATGAAACGAGACGTCACGTGATGTCACAAAAACAGCTAATACAATCCTTGGTTGCATAAGAAGAGGCATAGAATCCAAATCACGTGAAGCATTAGTGTCGCTTTATAAAGCCTTAGTAAGGCCACACCTGGAATAGCTGCATCTAGTTTTGGTCACCACGTTACAACAAAGATGTTGAGGCTTTGGAAAAAGGGCAAAGAAGAGGAACTAAGATTATTAAAGGCTTGGAGACAAAAAGATATGAAGAACGATTGCAGGAATTGGGCATAGCCAATCTAGAGAAAAGAAGGGGTGACATGATAGCAATACTCCAATATTTAAGGGACTGCCACAAAGAGGAGGGGGTTAATTTATTTTCCAAAGCACCAGAATGCAAGAGAAGAAACAATGATAGGAAACTAATCAAGGAGAGAAGCAATCTGGAATTAAGGAGAAACTTCCTAACAGTGAGGACAATCAACCAGTGGAAGAGCTTTGCCTTCAGAAGTTGTGGGTGCTTCATCACTGGAGGTTTTTAAGAAGAGACTGGACAGCCATTTGTCTGAAATGGTATAGGGCATGGGTCGGCCATCCGAAACGTCGGATGAGCCGCACGGACCCATTTAGCTTAAAAAAAAAAAACGCTGGGAGCCGCGCGTTCGCGCATGCGCGCGCCCCCGCGCACGCGCGCGCCCCCGTTCGCGCATGCGCGCGCGCCCCGCGCACCCGCGCATGCGCGCGCCGTTCGCGCATGCACGCGCCGTTCGCGCATGCGCACCTGCGCGCGCGCACCCCCCGCACCCGCCCGCGCATGCGCGCATGCGCTCGCCAAAATGGCGGAGGAGGCTCCGGAGCCGCAGGTAAGGCCTCAAAGAGCCGCATGCGGCTCCGGAGCCGCGGGTTGCCGACCCGTGGTATAGGGTCTCCTGTTTGAGCAGGAGGTTGGACTAGAAGACCTTCAAGGTCCCTTCCAGCTCTATTCTGATTGATTGATTGTATGCAAGCTGATGTATAACGAAGCTGAACCCGCAAGGAAGTTTTCTACATTCCAAACCTGATTTTAACATTAGTGAATTTCAGGCATCAAATTTCCTTTTTGCTAAAAATTGAGCCATCTTGGAGGGAAATATATACCACATGAATGCCAGGTGCTTGAAGATGAACAAGGCAGCAGAGTTCACGCAATGCTGCAAGCCAGGGCTGGTTAAACCAGATTGTCTTGTTTGTCATACCCTGTCTTAGAATTTCTCAGGAGAATTTTTTTTTAAAAAAAAACATTGGGCAAAATGTCCCTTGGACTTCATTTCCCAAAAGAACTCATAGATTTTTCTCTGCTACTCTATAGAGCAAAGTAGAGTTAAATTCATCATTGTGCAATTTAGTTCATTTTTTTTTAAATCCTCATCTTCCTTCTCCTGCAGGAGCAGAAGGGCCCCGGGACCTGCATGCTACAGAAATTTCACCCCGCAGTGCGCATCTCATCTGGTCACCCCCCAGGGCCCCCCCTGAGGGGTATTTGTTGAGTTATGAGACCCCTGATGGACAATCAAAGGTACCTAACCACATGGCTACTGTCACATACAGGTAGTCCTTGATTTAACGGCCACAACTGAGTCCAAAATTGCCCCATTTTAGGACCTTGCTTGCCACAGTTAAGTGAATTACTGCAGTTGTTTGGATGCTTTCGCTTTGCTGTAACGCTTGGGAATTAGGGAGGGGGAGTTGTCTTCGGAGACGAAGCAGACTCCCTCCCAGCCAGTTCCAGCCTGGTTCCAAGGCCATCATGCCCTGAGAGGGACCTGCTATCTGTCTAGCACCTCAGCATTCTCAAAACATCTTCATATTGGCTGCCGGTGGACGGATCAGGGGGTTGGGACTTGGGTAAAATGAAAGAATAGCTTTGTGCTTAGTGCGGGATCTTCAGATTCCGCCCGACTTTCCTGCAACCACTTTCTCTCAGTAAAAGTTCTTTTGATCATGAATTTTGATCATGTGACCGTGGGGATGCCGCAACGGTTGTAAGTGTGAAAAACAGTCATAGGTCACTTTTTTCACTGCCGTTTTATCTTTGAACGGTCACTAAACAAACTGTTGTAAGTTGAGGACTACCTGTATTCCTACTGAATATAAAATACTACATACAGTTAGTATAGTACTGTAATAGCCATGTGCATATTATTGTTTCTTCGATTGATTAGGCTTATACGCTGCTCCAGTCTTGGAGAGCTGTATGGTAAAGTGGTGAAGGTGTTGGATTAAGAGGGGGGGAGCCCCAGGTTCTAACCTGCCAACACAGAGAGAGAGAGAGAGAGAGAGAGAGAGAGAGAGAGAGAGAGGGAGAGGGAGAGGGAGAGGGAGAGGGAAAGAGATATGCCCTAGCCTAGAGCAGCGTTTCTCAATCTTAGTAACTTTAAAAATTCAACTTCCAGAATTCATCAGCCAGCCATGCTGCCTGGGGAATTCTGGGAATTGAAGTCCACCTATCTTAAAGTTGCCAAGGTTGGGAAACATTGCCCTAAAGCCTTTGGGCTCTTCTTTTCCTCTCAGCCATAGAGTTCATGCAGTCTAGTGGTAAAGGCGCTAGACTAGAAGGAGGAAGGTCTAGGATCTAATACGCCATTAGGAGTGGCAGCCAGCTGGTTGACCTTGGACCATTCCTGCCCTCTCAGCTCAAATTACAGTGATAGAAGGCTGCTGAAGGACAAATCCCTCCTCTGTTTATCTCTCTGTCTGTCTTGCAAATTTATAAGGCCATCTATCTCAGTCAAAGAATTCTGGGTAAGCTGACAGGGCATAGAGGCAAAAAAAAACATGCAAGTAAAAACAAGAAAACAAGGCCAGATAAAAATAGCCAACTCCTTGATCAACCCAAAATAAAACACACAGACTATGCTCTGCTTACATCCTGGCCCCAAAACCAGAGAGACGACCCAGGTTTTTAAGGTTTTATGGCTAACTCAGAAGCATTTAAATTACGGCCATCATCTTGATTTAAAAAAACAAACAAAAAACACCTCTTTCCTGCATATGCTCCCAACTGAAAGAAACCCCTTCATACTGCAAGCTAGTTTATATTTTATGTTCTGTGTCAAATGAAGGTAAATACAGTATACGTGTCCCGGGATAAGGTTGCAGAATCCAGTCTGAATCAGTCACTGGAATCAAAGGTTTCCTGCCTTCAGGCTTGTTCTGGAGCCAGTGGTGAGATTCAGCTGGTTTGCACTGGTTCAGCAGAACCGGTAGCTAAATTTTGCTGCATTTGGAGAACTGGCTGGCTTCCAGAAGTCCAGTATAGGCCTCAGAGGCCTGGAGGAGGCCTCCCAGGCCTAGAACGGCCCACTGGAAGTGCGTGGATGCCACTTCCGGAAGTCCATTCTAGGCCTCGGAGGCCCAGGCCTGCATCAAATAAGAGAAACGGTTGTTCAGGTATTTGAATTCCACCACTGGCTGGAACCCATCATCAGGGAACTTCTCTGTCTCCAGAATATGTGCACTGGGGTATTCTGCATGTTGTCTTTATATGGTGGCTGATTTTGTTTGTTGCTTTTAGTTGTTAGGGTGTTGATAGCTGGCTATTAAGTCATTGATCGCTGTTTCCTTGTGCCACTGCACTCTCAGCTCCTGATAAGCTGATGGTAAATCAGCACGCTTGTTAACTGATAAGCCCCCCCCCTGCTTCCCAGGCTTCAATAATATAACTGGCTATTTTTGTCCCTGCTCAGCCAACAATTGTTGTAACTGCAAAATTTAATGCACATCCTTGCTCATTGCAGTGTGAGGTTACCAATGAGTTTGGGATCCCTTTTATGTTCTGTGTTCTACTTATTCACTGGTGGAACAGGTTGACTTGGAAAGTAAGGTCTCCCCTTTGCTGGGGGTTGCAGTTAAGTAGCATGTCTTTCAAGATAATTAGAAAAGCCGACGCTTGCACTGAGTAGGGCTTGGATTAGATGATGTTTACTGTCCCTTCCATGTTCTAATAGAGGAGAATATTTGTGGCTCATGGTTGATCTGTAGTGCCCTCTTTGGTGCCCTCTGATCTTGGTTGCTTTTTTTTGCTAACGTTTCATTCCCCAACTAGATAACATCAATCATCAGTGTACTGATGGCATTATCTAGTTGGGAAATGAAACGTCTGCAAGGAAACCACCAAGCTCAGACAGCACGAAAGACCCCAACTTTCCATGTTGTAATTTTATGGGAAATATTTAATATATTGTTCTCCCTAGAGCTGCAACTCAGAGCGCTTACATATTGCTGGCCTAAATTTCCTCACCTTTATTTTGTTCTCCACAGGAGATCCCTCTGGATGCCTCCGTCACCTCGTACGAACTTCAAGATCTGATTCCTTCAAGCCGGTACCAGGTCCAAGTCCAGGCAGTGAGGAGGGGCACTCCAACAGCTCCCATCTCCACGTCCTTCACCACTGGTAATAACATTATAGGCTCCCTGATATGTAGGTGTATACATATGTTGTATGTAGTATGTTTTAAATGTGTGTTATGTATGTGTACACTTTGAGAGGAAGCAACTAAATTTCATTTTTAATGTGTGCCATTGTGCCCACAGGAAAAAATGACAATAAAGGTCATTAATCTAATATGTCTAGGTTTGAGACAGAGCACCTGTGATCCTTTTGGACTTCCTAAAGACCCAAATTGAATGGATCCAGTGATCATCCTTTCTTTCTTGGACAGGGCACCTGACATATCCCTTCCCTCGGGACTGCTCGGAAGAAATCCAGAATGGGCCAGGAGCTTCACGAGTAACAACAATTTATCTAGGGGGCAACCGGGAACGTCCCTTGAGGGTGTTCTGTGACATGGAGACAGATGGGGGAGGCTGGATTGTGAGTATGAACAGTATGGTTGGTGATGGTGATGGTGATGGTCAACCTATAGTTGCTTGAAAAGGAATCCTTGTTTCCTCCAGCCATGTAATAATAATAATAATAATAATAATAATAATAATAATAATAATAATAATAATAATAATAATAATAATAATAATAATAATAATAATAATAATAATAATAATAATAATAATAATAATACTAAAGTGGAAGGGACCTTGGAGGTCATCTAGTCCAACCCCCTGCTCAGGCAGGAAACCCTATACCATTCGGACAAATGGCTGTCCAGTCTCTTCTTAAAAACTTCCAGTGTTGGAGCATTCACCGCTTCTGGAGGCAGGTTGTTCCACTGGTTAATTGTTCTAACTGTCAGGAAGTTTCTCCTTAGTTCTAGGTTGCTTCTCTCCTTGATCAGTTTCCATCCGTTGCTTCTTGTCCTGCCCTCAGGCGCTTTGGAGAATAGCTTGACTCCCTCTTCTTTGTGGCAGCCCTCTTCTTCATGCATGCTATATTTTTTTCAGCCACAGATGTTGGCAGTTGAAGAATTTTAAATGGTGGGTGGGGTTAATGAAGGGAAACAAATGGAAGTCTTTAAAGCAGCATCCTTCTCCAACTTTCCAGATATGTCAGACAGGAAATCCCATCATCCATAGCCAACATGCTATTCTTAGAGAGTGGTCATTTTGAGCCAATGGATGTAGAAGGTGCCAAGTTAGAAAAGGACATTCTAGTGTAGAATTTTTCCAAGTTTAAGATGTGCTTGACTTCGACTTTCAGAATTCCCCAACTAGCCCAATTCTGGGTATTGAAGTCCACAAATCTTAAAGTTGCCAAGGTGGAAAAACTCTGCTCTAGTGTTTAGACCTGCAGAAGTCATGATGAAGTTGTGGGACACGGAACCACAATAGCACCAAACTTTCTACTGATCAAATTCAGGACCGGTGAGAAGATAGTCATCTACAAAGAGCACAAGTAACACACCGGAAACATGGCAAAAACTCTACCTCTTACTTATTTGGGTGCAATGTTGTGACTCACATGTGAAAAGGTCAAGCATGTATACTGATGTTAGGATTGCATGTTTCATAATCTGACATATGTAGATGTTTCCATATATTGAGAAAACTTGCTCTCAAAATCGTGTGGAAGAATATCTTGGGGTTTTATTGCTTTCTGATAAACTGATTACTGTCAATTTTCTTTCCTTCCTTCTCCGTCATGGCATCCTCATTCTTCCCCTCCTCTTCCTCCTCCCCAGGTCTTTCAACGTCGGATGAACGGTGAGACGGATTTCTGGCGGGACTGGCAAAATTATGCTCTTGGTTTTGGCAACCTCACCAGGGAATTTTGGCTAGGTAAGTCTGTAACTTTGCCTGCCTCTCCTCATCTCTCTGTGTAGCCAGATATTACCACAATTTCAATCAATTAATCAGAATAGAGCTGGAAGGGATCTTGGAGGTCTTCTAGTCCAACCACCTGCTCAAGCAGGAGACCCTATACCATTTCAGATAGATGGCTGTCCTCTCTTTTCTTAAAAATCTCCAATGATGGAGCACCCACAACTTTTGAAGGCAAAGCTGTTCCACTGGTTAATTGTCCTCACTATTAGGAAGCTTCTCCTTAATTCCAGGTTGCTTCTCTCCTTGATTAGTTTCCTATCATTGTTTCTTGTCTCGCCTTCTGGTGCTTTGGAAAATAAATTGACCCCCTCCTCTTTGTGGCAGCCCCTCAAATACTGGAATGCTGCTGTCACGTCCCCCCTTCTTTTCTCTAGACTAGCCATGCCCAATTCCTGCAACCGTTCATCATATGTTTTTGTCATCTTAGTTGCTCTTCTTTGCACTTTTTCTAAAGTCTCAACATCTTTTTTGTAATATGCTGATCAAAACTGGATGCAAGTATTCCAGGTGTGGTCTTACTAAAGCTTTATAAAGCAATATGAATACTTCACACGATTTTGATTCTATGCCTCTGTTTATGCAACCCAGGATTGTATTAGCTTTTTTTGGCTGCTGCCGCACATTGCTGGTTCATGCTTAAGTGATCGTCCACTAGGACTCCAAGGTCCCTCTCACATTTATAGTTTCTGAGTCAGGTTTTGCCTAATCTGTACTTGTACCTTTGGTTTTTCCTGCCTAAGTGTATATTAAATTTATATATCCATATTAAATTTCATGTTGTTGGATAGGGCCCGTTGTTCCAGTCCATCAAGATCTTTTTGGATCCTGAGCTTGTCTTCTGGGGTGTTGGCTATTCCTTCCAGCTTAATGTCATCCTTCCTGTCTTTTTCATCCTTCCTGTCTTTTTACAAACTGGAAACCGAGGTTCAGAGCCAACAGAAGGATAAGGGCTTGTCTCAGCTGAACCCATTTCTGGACTTTATGCCTGAAACAAGAAAAGAATCAAACTTTGATTCTGACAATCTTGTTGCAGAAATGGCTAGCATCACTAAAAGAACTGTATGTTGTACTCTACTGAAGCAAAAAAAAAAGTTGAAAGTCACTGCTTTTCTCTTTCTCTTTTACCTGGCACTCCTCTCTCCTTTTTTTACTTTTCCTTATTCTCTCGTGATCTTTGTTTCTATTTGTATTTTATGCAATAATAATCTTTAATGTTATTTTTAAAATAGAAATGATAATAAGGCTGTACTACCTTCCACAGGTTGTATGCACGTTTCATAAGGATTCCACTTGTAAGTTGCATCTCTTTTGAAGGACTCCTTCTTTAACCTCCTTCAGAAGATCGATTATGTGCCATCAGATTGTTCCTTGGTGACCACGTGGATTGATTCTCTCCATGACGATGTGTCCCCAACCTGGGGACTCTTCCAAGGGGGCCTTCATCACTACTGTAACTGAGTCTGTCCTCCAGAAGACTCATCCTCCCTTTCCTCTTTTTTGGATTCCAGGAAACGATGCTCTGCACCAGCTGACATCTTCAGGGGACTACGAGCTACGCGTGGATCTCCGTGCCAGGGATGAGTCCGTCTATGCCACCTATCAGAGCTTCCGGGTAGACCCACCCGCTGACTATTACCGCCTGCATCTGGGCAGTTACAGTGGCACAGCTGGTGAGCAAAGCCATGGGACTGTGATTGAGTAGGGCAGGGCAGTCTGAAAATGAGTGTCCCCTGTGCTGAAACCAGCAGGAAAATGAAGCAGCTTAAGAGATTGCTTTCTATATTCTGTTCTGCGTTACCGGTCTACCCGCCCCAGCTAATCGTATTGCTTCTAGTTGTCTCGCATCCGTCTGTATATTCGTAGGTTCGGGGATCATCGCGTCTCCTGTTGTCGCTCTCTTTGCCCGCTTTGGGCATGACTGGATACACGTTGCTGTAAGCTGGTCCCCCAGTGTTTCCTGTCCTATAGCCGTCCCCCCCCTGTTGTGTATGTGGCACCCCGCCTCCCATCATTGGTTCCTGCGCGGATCGCACTGGGGATTTCTCCCCTTCGCTGGTCGTAGTTCTTTGCTGTTGCATGAGCCTGTGGTTCTGATCTTGCGTAGGCTGCGCCCGTTGCACTCGTTGTGAGTTGTTGCGCTGTTGTTCCCACTTCCTTAGTGCCTGATAAGCAGGCAGTAACTCTATGTGGCGATTAATTGAGTGCTCATCCCATTGCCAAGCCTCCTTCAGCAACTGGCCGCCCTTGGTGACATCCTGGGCGATTTAGCTCTCTATTTAGCTCTCATCAGCCAGCCATACCCTTCTGAGATTTGAACCTGGGCCGCTTGTACATTAGGCAGCTGTATTAACCTCTAGGCCACGGGTTCTCCTCACTTCTGTCAGCTGTACCAGGAAGGATACATATTAAGTGTTTTCCGGTGAAACCGGTCTAATAGAACACCTGGTCTGCCCAAATATTACTTCCTGGAAAACACTTAATAGCTAAATAGCTTGAAATAACTATACTAGTCTCCCTTTAACTCTTTGTTGGCAAAATCTAAATTTAACACAGAAATAGCTTATCGCAGTAGCGACTTTAGCCTGTAAACGCTCCTAGATTGGGGATGAAAGGCAAAAGTAATATTTGGGCAGACCAGGTGTTCTATTCTAACACCATATATGTGGTGTTAGAAATATGGGAAGGACTAGAATCCTCAGGCGTGGGTTTTAGGAGTGGGGGATGATGGGAACACCATGTCTTGATTTGAGTTATCACCATTACGAAGAGCAAAGCCTGAGTTTGGAGATGGGTTCTACATAAGCCCTGACCTTTTTTTCCCCAAAGGCCAGTGGCCCTGCACCCAAAATGTGATCACGTGACTTAGGAGGTTGCAGCCATTGTTACTCCAAAAATGGGTTGTAAGTAGTTCTGGGGAGGCCCATCATAACAAAAGGACTACCTGGAGCAGAAGGGATTCACGTGCCCAGGGAAGAATAGAATAAAACAGAACAGAACAGAGCTGGAAGGGACTTTGGAGGTCTTCTAGTCCAGCCCCCGCTTAAGCAGGAGAACCTATACCATCTCAGACAAGTGACTGTCTAGCCTCTTCTTAAAAACCTCCAGTGATGGAGCGCCCACGATTTCTGGAGGCAAGCTGTTCCATTGGTTAACTGTCCTCACTGTCAGGAAGTTTCTCCTTAATTCTAGGTTGCTTCTCTCTTTGTTCAGTTTCCAACCATTGTTTCTTGTCCTGCCCTCTGGTGCTTTGGTGAATAACCTGGCGCCCTCGTCTTTGTGGCAGCCCCTCAAATACTTGAGACTCATTTGTGGGCAGCCAGAAATTCAGGAGGGAGGACTGGCTGTTTTTCACTCTCACTTTTCCATTTTCCTCTCGCCCAGGTGATGCCTTGAGCTACCACTCAGGGAGCGTTTTCTCCACTCGGGACCGGGACCCGAATCGGGTCATCATCCCTTGTGCCATCTCTTACCGTGGGGCATGGTGGTATCGCAACTGCCACTACACCAACCTCAATGGGCTCTATGCTAACAACCGTGATCACCAGGTAATTGGTGGGCAGGTGGGGTGGAGCAAAAGGCCGCTGTACTTTTTTGGGGGGGAGCAAATGATGTAACGGTATGTGGGAAAGACCTTGGGAGACTGAGCCAAGGGAGCCATCAGATAAGAGACCACATAGCCCACAGCTCAATAGGGGGCAAGGCAATCGGCTCAGGGGAGACCTTCCCAGTCGTTTCTCAGGCTGTAAAGGAGACGGGGAAGAGCCATGCGAGATGGATGTCAGCCTGGTGGGGCAAACCAGATACAAATCGCCACAAGATGATTAGTCCTCGACTTACAACCACAACTGAGCCCCAAATTTCTGTTGCCACGCGAGACAGTTAAGTGAATTTTGCCCCATTTTATGACCTTCCTTGCCACTGCATTGTTCAGTTAGTAACATGGTTGTTAAGGGAATCTGGCTTCCCTCGTTGGCTTTGCTTGTCAGGAGGTCGCAAAAGGGGATCACCTGACCCTGAGACACGACAACCGTCATAAGTATGAGTCAGTCGACAAGTGTCTGAATTTTAATCGCGTGCTCCTGGGGATGCTACAACAATTAAGTGTGGAAAAACGTTCTTAAGTCACTTTTTTCAGTGCCATTGTAACTTCAAACAGCCACTAAGTGAACTGTTGTAAGTTGAGGACTACCTGTAATTCTGCTTTATTGTAAAACTACGTTAGTAGAATCTTGCTAACCTGAAAGTACATTTCTTTCCCTCTCTCCTTTATGGCCAGAGAAGCTAAGGAGGGTCTCTTGTGAGCTTCTTATCCCACTCACTATGCAGCTGTGGGCTATGCTATCTCTTATCTGACGGTTCCTTAATTAGCATCTCTTGAGTTAGTCTCCCAAAGTCTTTCTCACATACTATAAACGACGGTTGAGTGAAAAAGGAGGGCCAAATAGTGGAGGAGGGGAGGAGAATGCATCCTTCACTCACCTTTGGATGGCTAGTTTTGAGAAGGTACACAATAAGCTGTGGTTTACCCATAGCTTCCATCTTGTAATAAAGGGGAATGGCCAGAGGGAATTCAGGAGAAGGGGCAGATGGCCTGCCACTAACCACCTACTCCGATGCCCACTGGTTAGAATGGCTGCCTTCTCTTGCTTGTTTGTTTATTCATGTCAGAAGCATCACAATTAAAATGAGGCATACTATACAACACAGCATTTAAAATATAAAATACAAGATTAAAGTACACGCAAGTTAAGCAAATTGTGCCCAGAAACTCACAACATTAATGGCATTCTGTCGCCCTGCCGTGAGGTCTTTGAGTGTACACTGACCGGGACACAAAGGGCAGGTATACATAGGTGTTGTTGTCCGCACATAGCTAGAATAGAATAAAATTCTTTATTGGCCAAGAGTGATTGGACACCTAAGGAATTTGACTTTGGTGCACAAGCACTCAGTGTACATACAAGCAGCAAGTGATAAATCATGATCCTAATCATAAAATACAATCAGCATAAATCGTAAGATACGACACTCGGTGATAATCAACGTCACCACAATTGCAAAGGGCAGAAGCCACCGGATAGCCTTGTTTGTCCCGAGTCTCTCCTGATCTTGTTGTACCCATGCATAGTCCATTCAACAATTTCCATACTTCCATACTTTCTCCAGACCCAGGTACCAGCTCCTCCGTTGGTTCCATGCAATGTTGGTTCTTTGTAGCTTTCCATAGGTCCCCTTGCTAAAGAGAGGAAACGGCCTCACTGGAGAGAAAAATCTCTCCCATGCCATTTAACCAAGAATCACAGCCAATCACTGAAGTATCTGGGGCTGTTTTCTACACCAGCTGACCTCTGGGTCACTCGCTTGGATTTTGGAGGGAGGGTTTAATCCAAGGGTCTTCAAACTTGCCCCTTTGATGACTTGTGGACTTCAAGTCATAAAGTCCACAAGTCCACAAGTCCTAAAAGGGCCAAGTTTGAAGACCCTTGGTTTAATCCATATGTATATTTATCAGCTTTCTGCTGCTGTTGACCTAGGACGGGTGTAGGCAACCTTGGCTCTTTTATGACTCGTGGACTTCAACTCCCAGAATTCCTGGGCCAGCATGGCTGGCTCAGGAATTCTGGGAGTTGAAGTCCATGAGTCATAAAAGAGCCAAGGTTGTCTACCCCTGACCTAGGATGATGATGGAGAGGGAGGGGGAAAGGTCCTGGTAGATACAAGAAGGTGCTACAGCAGCCCAAATTCCAGAGCTGAAAGTGAAGTCGATGGCCTTCCGGGGATATCCACGGCACATGGTCATAAAAGTCAAGATGGCAGCCACAATTGCACAATCGAAGCTCCGTCATTACATGGAATTCAATACATGGAATTTCAAGCACAGCGCCAGGCCTCCATCTTAACTTTTTTTTTAACCATGGTCTGCAGGCACCTCTGTTACCCATTCTCTTAAATGGACTCACATTTATTTATTTATTTATTTATTTATTTATTTATTTATTCATTCATTCATTCATTCATTCATTCATTCATTCATTCATTCATGAAAATTATTTGCTGCCCATTGTTCTGTCCCAGCCTACGAGAGTCCTTGTTAAGCTCACAAGGAGAAACCCCTCCTCCAACAAGCAGGCTGGAACCGCAGGAAAAAACCAATCCTCTTTTATTATTCACAGACCTGAGTCAATGTCCAAGGCAAACAAACACAGTTCACAGAAACTCGATCCTCAACATGACCGGTTGCCTTCGGCAGCCAGCACCTCCCACACCTTTCCTTTTATTATGCAGCCAAGGCATGGCTTCCTAATGCCTTTGGAGCCGCCCCATTGCATTCCTTTGTCCTACTCTCTTTTCTTGCTGGCATTTACGTGCATCCTGGATAGCTCCCAGCTGTGATTCATCACTGTCCAACTCAGACTCCCAGCACAGACTCAGCTGCCGGGTCCACTGGCTGGCGAGGAATCACAACACCCATCTCATGTCAAATAACTGAATGGCTTACAGCATATAGTCCTTGACTTATACAACAGTTCATTTAGTGACCGTTCAAAGTTACAACGGCATCGAAAAGAAGCGACTTACGACCATTTTTCACGTTTAACAACCCTTGCAGCATCCCCACGGTCATGTGAAGAGAATTTGGATGCTTGGCAACTGACTCGTATTTATGATGGTCGCGGTGTCCTTGGGGGTCCTGTGATCACCTTTTGCGACCTTCTGACAAGCAAAGATTCATTTAAACAACCGTGTTACTAACTTAATAATGGCAGTCATCCACTTAGCAACTGTGGCAAGAAAAGTCGTAAAATGGAGCAAAATTCTCTTAACAAATGTTTCCCTTAGCAACAGACAGAGGCTCAATTGTGGTCGTAAGTTGAGGACTCCCTGTATAACACTTCCATCTCAGTTTCCCTTTCTCCAAGTTCATTGATCTTCTTTTTGCGGGAGGGGAGGGGGAAATCTAGATTTTACAGATTTGGCTTTGTGTTTCTCATATATCCCCCCCCCTCTCTCTCTCCTCCAATTCCAGGGTGTCAACTGGTTTAACTGGAAAGGATTCGAGTTTTCCATTCCTTTCACTGAGATGAAACTGCGGCCCAGCAGCTTCCGCCCACTGCAGCGGTCGTGAGTGGGAAGCAGGATGGACTAAGGGAGAAAGCCGCGGAGGAAAACCAGCGACGACAGCAGAAAATCCCAGCAACGACCCCTTTGCAACAGGATACCTCACATCCGGCCTCTGTTCTGCTTCTTTGGCCCATCCTGAGGGGAAAAAAAAAAAGGAATGCATCGAAAGGGGAAAAAAACACCTTTGGCGACTTGAGAAGTCCCACCTCAGTCAAAAGGAAGAGAGAGCTCAGAAACAGAGTCTGAGAAGAAAAAAGCAATTAATCCGACTACAGGCAGTCCCCCCGCACTTAGGACCACAGCTGGAACCAGAATCTTTTTATTACTAAGCAAGGTGATTGTTAAGTGGGTCGCAGCCAGTTTTACGACCTTTTTTTTTGCCATGCTTGTGAAGTGAATCAGCGCAGCCGCAAACCGAATCGTGCAGTAATTAAGCAAATCTGACTCGCCCCGTTGACTTCGCTTGTGGGAAGGCCGCAAACGGGGATCACAGGAGCCTGGCCCGCTGCGACCATCATAAATAACATGCCGGTTGTGCCAAGAACTGGTTGTAAATCGCTTTTTTCAGTGCCCTCGTAACTTTTTGAGTGGTCATTAAATGAATGGTTGTAATTGGAGGAGCACCTGTGATTTCTTTTTCTTTTTTTTTAAGGAGAGCTTTCAAGAGAGCAAAGAAATCAGATTGGCCGGCAAAATTTCAGCCACCAAGACCTGGTGTCCTTCCCTTCCCTTGGTTCTGGGTCTGGGACTCCATTAGTTTGCAGCAGGCAAGGCTGGATTCTAACCCAAAGTCTCTCCTTCTTGACTCCTTTTGCTCCTCGCCAGCTAAAAAATTTAGACCTTCCCTCTCTGGACTTATTCAGGCCCTATTTTCTTCCTCCCGCCAATGCTATTCAAAATGGAGTTAAACTACTTAAACATAAGTAGTTGGTGGCCGCAGCTTAACATAAAAGCACTTTTAATGTGTGTTTGGTTTTCAATTCCTTGGGGAAGCCTTGGGAAGTCAAGCTACAGCCTGTTCTCTCCCCCGTAAGCTTTTTGCTTCTTGCTCCACAGGCTTTTCCATCTAAAGGCAACTGATCACTGAAAGGCAGAGGAACCAAACTGAGAAAGATTGCAGAGTGGAAAAAGAACTGAAGGAAATTGGAAAGACCTCAGATTCCTTCTTGTCACAATAATAATAATAATAATACCCTGAAAAATCAATAGGCCTGTTTCTTAATTTTGTACACTTCCTCTCTTTTTCTTATATTAGGTTTCAGGGACCAAATAGCACTTAGAGTCTTAGACTTATATACCGCTTCATAGTGCTTTAAAGCCCTCTCTAAGAGGTTTACAGAGTCAGCATATTGCCCCCCCCCAACAATCTGGGTCCTCGTTTTACCGACCTCGGAAGGATGGAAGGCTGAGTCCACCTTGAGCTGGTCAGAATCGAATTCCTGGCAGTGAGCAGTGAGTTAGCCTGCAATACTGCATTCTAATGACTGGGCCACCATGGCTCTTAAATCAGGATGAATTCTTACTTAAAAACTGAGCTTGTTTACATAAACATTTTCGAGAAATTCCGGCACATAGAAGTCTAGCATTTTGCAGATGGCAAGGCCAAATTCTTTCTTCTTTGCTCTAAACTTTCTCTTAAGGTAGAGGATTTGTTTAAAAAGTCTGGTCCAAATCCAAAGTAGACTTTTTCAGAAAAAAAAGAGAAATATCCTGCCTTTTAGCAGTACATAAAACCTTGCGATTGGGCACCTTATAGGGAATAATTGTATTACGAACTTTACAGTTGTAAGGTGCTTGCTATCCCAGTGGTTCTTAAACTGAGGATAGTTACTCCAAAGCTGATAATTTGGGCATATTCCTGGGGTTAATGGAGCAACTTGTAAATACCGTTTGAGAGTTGAGGATCCAGTTTGGAATTGCTACTGCTGAAAGTCTTGTGCCAAAACAACAGAGTCAGGTTTTTGGGGAAGAATAATGACATTATTCAAGATTAGGAAAAGTATTTGGGCCAAACAGTTTTAAGAACCACTGTTCCTTTCCTAACCTGGTGCCTTTGTGGACTGGACTAGATCCATCCAGAATTAAGAGAAATATAGCTGATATAACTGGAGATGGAGAAAATCTGGGGTGAATATGCAGAATATGCAGGCTAAATATCCAGAATATGCAGGCTAAAATCAAAGAGGGGCAAATGCAATCCAGATGTGGGAACGACTTGCCAATTGATCTGTTTTCTAAGCCAAACAGGGACCAAACATATTTGGTCCATTTCTTGAATCCCTTTAGTGGACCAGACAGACTTCCTTTGAAAGATTAAAAGAGATCAAAACGAGGCATTAGGAGCATACTTTTTAATGATTAATTTACTAATAAGCTAGTACAAACAACAGAATTCCCAGATTTGTTTAAACGCCGAATGCCGAAAGTCCTGATTGTACCACTAGAAGAGAATATGTGTAGCTCAGGATTGAACTGTGGGCTCCTTGGTGCTCTCTGAGCTTGGTTGTTTTCTTGCAGACATTTTGTGACCAAATTAGGTAACATCAACTAGTGCTGATTACCTAGTTTAGATTATCTAGGGCAGGAGTAGGCAACCTTGGCTCTTTTATGACTCGGGGACTTCAACTCCCAGAATTCCTGAGCCAGCCACGCTGAGGGGAAAGGGAAAGGTTTCCAAGCTGAGCCATGCTGGCTCAGGAATTCTGGGAGTTGAAGTCCACGAGTCATAAAAGAGCCAAGGTTGCCTATGCTTGACCTCCTAGGCCATTACCTAGTTTGGTAAGGAAACATCTGCAAGAAAACAACAACAAGCACCAAGAACCGCAGAGTCCTGATTGTAACCAGACAATGCTAGGATTATAACTTGGAAAATGGGAATGCTGATAAAACCCTAACTTCCTATCTCCCGATTTTCCCTTTTTTCCAAATAGTTTTAAATAATTAGACTTCCCTGCAAATCATCCCAAACTAGTCATTACATCACTGAGCGGTTCTTTTTCTTCACTGGAAATGTGGAAATATTACGGTTGGTCAAAGAACCAGATGTTTGGACTGGATTTGGCATTCTTATCCACCTATCAAGTCCTATCTCAGGTTCTTGGGAAGACGTCAATAGGTGGATGAAAAATGCCAGATCAAGTCTAAGCATCTGGCTGACTGTGCAACCAGCCGCAATTCCACTGCGATCTGATCATGAAGCACACTTGAAGACGAGTGTTAAGGGGACAATTTCCAAGACAGAAATGCAAGCCTGGCTCCGGGATAGAAAAATTGGAGAGGAAACCAGGATCTGAAGGGGAGAGAGAGTTTGACCGGTGATCCAACCTTTAATCTGTCCATCATTCTCCACAAGGCCATTCTTCACATAGCTCATCCAGCAAATTTTTGAGCCAACATGTATGACTTAGGCAAATGCTTTTGTTTGAACTGGGTAAAGATGAGGCAAGCAGATTTGTCAATTTGGCTCAACACAATGTGGGAACAAAGTTGTGTTTCTTTGGGGACTTTGACACTCATCAGGTCAAGCCACTTGATATGAGAAGCAGGTGGAAGCGTTCCCAAGAAGTTTTTTCTTTCTTTCTTCTTCTTCTCCTTACGGGATTATCAAGGGAACGTTGCACTCAGAAAGGGTCTTTACAACTTGAGGCAGGGCAGGATATTTGCACAAACTGGGTGGGAGGGAAAGGCAAGCTGTAAAGTATTGTTTCTTTATGAGGGGGTAGAATAAAACCCTTCTATAAGAGTTATTTTTTAGAGCGCGGTGAAAAAAACTAAAGTTTAAAATAAAAATCAAATATTAAAAAATCGAGAGGACTAGTGACGTTCTTCTCCTTTTGTTTGTTTGTTTTTTAAATGGCTACTTAGTCTGGTGGGAAACAAGAATTAGAATTAGTAGTAGGTTTACAACTGATTCTTTGGATCCTCGTTGAAGGTGGTGAAGTGGAATTGTCCCTAACCTGAATAGGAATTGGGGGGACCTCCCCGCGAAAGGGGGTAGATGTGAGGTCACCTAGCAAAACACCTTAGAACTGATTGCTTCGAAGTCCTGTCTAATTATTATCAATAACAAAAGGGGGCTGACTCCAAAGTAGCTAAGATTCTCAGGGGTTTCCCAATATTATTGTCAGCCCATTCCAACTTTGTCCTGACTCAAATCTATCGTTCCTATAGACAAGATCCCTTTCCTTTGGCCTTTCTCCACTTCTGAGTTTAAAGTCCTCTCCCCCACCCACCCCATTCCCTGAGTCAGCAGAAACTATCCTGGCATAAAATAGCCTTTTCCCCACTGCTGATTGCTCTTCTCCGTTTATTGTATCTGGGTGGGGCTGGCTAGATCAAGGCTTTTCAACCTTTTCAGCCATTGTACCACTTTTAGGATATGGCAATATCCGAGTACCACCAGTCGCCTAGCAAGGTGTCAAAAACTTGATGACCAAAAAAAAAACAACCCCAGAAAAAAGTGATACAGTACAGGTAGTCCTTGACTTAAAACAGTTCACTTAGTGACTGTTTGAAGTTACAATGGCACTGAAAAAAGTGCCCCCCAAGCCACAGCCGAGCAAGACACCTGCCTGCCCACCCGGCAACGCTCTTCCTCCTGTCCAAGGTTTTCATTGTTGTGAGCATTTCTGTTGAGGATTGGCAGTGGGGGGGTGTTTGGTTTTTATTCCCCCTGTCTGATGAGTGGTTGTAGCAGGTTTTGGTCACTTCACATGACCCTGGGACACTGTGACCGTCATAAATATGAATCAGTTGCCAAGCATCTGAATGTAAATCACAAGACCCTGGAGATGCTGCAACATCGGTGCTTCTTCTGGGCTTAGCAGAAGCTTCAGGATCAGTGCTGCTTTCCAGCTGATTGGTGCTTCTTCAGGGCTTAGCAGAAGCACCAGGATCAGCACCGAGCTCCAGCTGGAGCCTGGTGCTGATCCTGGTGCTTCCACTGAGCCCTGACAGCCCCGAAGAAGCGCCGATCAGCTGGAAAGCGGCACTGATCCTGGCGCTTCCGCTGAGCCCTGACAGCCCTGCAGCTCCAGCCATCTCTCGCTCAGGCCTGTGCGGTGCTGCCACCGGTTCAGCTCATTCCCCTCCCCCGCTACCACTTTTCTAGGATGGTCGCGTACCACCTGCCAGGTGCCAATGTACCACAGGTGGTACCCGTACCACTGGTTGAAAAGCCCTGTAGTAGAAGACCTCCAATGTGCTTCCAACTCTGTGGTCCTTCACCAGGACTTTGTACCAGACTGAGCAGTGAGCCTTAAAAAGTATCAAGTGGGCGTTCAGAAGCATCTCTTGTTCCTCTTGTGTTTTCAATTTCTTTTATTTACGGACCGTCTTAATTTTCAGACAACTCTGGATGACCTAAAAAGTATGAGCAATCTAAAATCAAACATATCAAGCAATAAGCCACTAGAGGTTCAACATCACACTGTTGCAAAGCTTGGGACAATAGCCAGGTCATTAACAGCTTCCAGAATGTCATCAGGGTGGCAGCCATATGGATAATTTTTTTCATTACCATGGTAACTGCAAGTGGTTGTTAAAGGAGACTATCAGGACATTGTTTTTTCTTTCTCTCTCTCTTTTTTTTTTTTTGCACTCGTGTCAGAAGGGGTGAGGCACTTCCGGGTTGAAAGGAATAGCTGGTGACTTCTGGGGAACTGGAGCGAATGATGGAGCTCAAGCCTGCCATACAGCAGCACTCGGGTTTCAAATGTGGGCTTGCTAACCTCCATCCTAGCATCCTAACCACTTGAGCCATCATGCTCCTATCAGGACATTGCTAAATGAGGACCTCCCGTCATTTAAGCCTATCCTAAAATCCATGCATGACTTGTGTCATGGTTCCGACAGATGAAACTCTTCAAAGAACTTTGAGGCATTGTTTGCCTTAAAGAATCTTTATTTGAGAAGCATAGCGTCGGCACTAACATAATCGAAGCCAAAAACTAGATTCCCCTCCCCTGAGCACATAGTACCAAAGCACAATTCCCTCCTCCAATTAACAGTCATAAATCACATTCTCCAATTAGTTTGAAATGCAGGCTTTCCCTCCAGTTCTCCAGCCCACCAATTCTTATCATTTCAATAACCTTGGTTCACACACTAGATCCAGTATTGTTATGTCTAGCTAAACTCTCATGCGCATTCCTCCCCCCAGCATCATCTAACTCTAACTCTAACTCTAACTCTAAAAGTAAAACATAAGAAGAAAAGGGTTGCATCTCCAACTCTGGTCAAAGCAAAAACGTCCGATGTTAGCAGCGTTGACAACTTGGTTACATCGGTGAAAGTCGAGGGCTGCCAAGGGGAATAAGGGAGGGAGAGTAAGAATCTTGATGGCAGTAGCAGAGGGGTGACTGCTAGTGGTGGGATTCAGCCAGTTCGCACCACTTCGGCAGAACCGGTAGCTAATTTTTTGTTGCCCAGGCCCAAAATGGACTTCCAGAAGCGGCATCCACCCAGAGAACCGGTTGTTCACGTATTTGAATCCCACCACTGCTCTTTGAGTAATGTTTTCAGCAACCAGGAGTTTCTTTGATCAATGTTTCTAGTTCTTTGAAGTAACAGAGCAAGTTCTCCAGGAGGACTGTAGAGTCTGATAAGAACTGGTTCAAACCTGCCAAGGAAAAAGGATTGCCCATAGATTTCTGAACTTTAGTTACTCGCAAATTCATCACAGTGGGGGGGGGGGGGGAAACAGAGCTCCATAATATGACAGGGAGCATTAGCAAGATCCTACTAAGAAAAACAGGCGAATGGTTTTTGTTTCCTGCCCAGCAAAAGGCCTCATTTTTCGGGCTTTGGGGTCCTCCCCCGGGGCACCAGCCTCACCCGGAAGGGCTTGCAATGAATAAGAAATCGAAAAGATCCCTTGAGGTCAGGAAGGCGTCCGGCTGACACGGGCGAGAGTTGGAAATCTCGCAGGATGTAAGCAAGGAAGAGGAACGACTCCATGCGGGCTAAGGCTTCCCCCAGGCACACCCGTGCCCCACAGCTGAATGGCACCAGATTCCGTCGGGCCTCAGCAGAGGCTTCGCCCTCCAGGAACCTCTCTGGACAGAAGAAAGAAATCAGTCAGATTAACAAGGACAGCCAATTTGGTCTCGTTGTGAGGGCACCAGACTGGAAACCGGGAGAAGGATAGAAAAAGCTCGAACAGCATTCTTCAAAATGAAAAAGGTCTTCTGCAGTCACGACATAAGCCTAAGATTGAAAATCAGGCTTGTCAGGTGTTGTATTTTTTCTATCCTGCTCTATGGAGTAGAGAGAACAGAAGGCCACCTGAAGAGACTAGAAGCATTTGAAATGTGGATTTACAGGCGGCTGTTACGTATAAGCTGGGTGGACAAGATCAGAAATGAGGTTTTAAGCCGCCTGGGAAAGCCAAGGGAAATCATCAAAACAATTAAAAAACGAAAGTTAGAATATTTCGGACATGTGATGCGACACCCAGAAAAATACGGCATACTCCATTTAATCCTCCAGGGAAAGATTGAAGGCAAACGAGGTCCAGGCAGAAGAAGAACATCATGGCTTCAAAATCTAAGGGACTGGTTTGGACAAAACTCAGCAGCACTTTTTCGTGCGGCTGCTGATAAAAACAGGATCGCCAACATGATCGCCAACATCCGATAACGGATATAACACAACAACAACAAGAAGAAATCCAGCTTTTAGGTATGAAAACCAACTTTAAGCTCATCCCTCTCTCTAAGCCCAGCCCCACTTTACAGGGTTGTTGTTGTGGGGAAAATAAGAGGAGGAAGGAAGGAATATTGAATGTGTTTGCCACCTTTAGTTATGTATAAAAATAATAAGGCAGGGATAAATAAATAAATAAATAAATAAATAAATAAATAAATAAATAAATAAATAAATAAATAAATAAATAAATAAATAAATAAATAAATAAATAAATAAATAAATAAATAAATAAATAAATAAACGAACGAACGAACGAACGAACGAACGAACGAACGAACGAACGAACGAATAAAAAACAAACAAATAAATAATATAAAATTAAATAAAACTAGGAAGGAAAGAAATCCCATATCTTAAAAGTTTTTATAACTGGAAAACACTGGGTGAGAGGCTTGGGTGGGGCAAAATAAATAAATAAATACGCCACAAATAAGCCACACTTTCCATTCATCCCCTCCCAGAAATGCTTAGCTCAGTGATGGCGAGCCTTTTAGAGACTGAGTGCCCAAACTGCAACCCAAAACCCACTTATGCATCGTCGAGTGCCGGGTGGATGTGGCCCATTGGCTGGTTGTGGCCAATTGGGTGGGCGTGGCCAATTGGGTGGGCGTGGCTGCGGTGGTAACGGCAGACAGGGTGGGACTAAAAAGTTCAATCAATCAATTCCAACTTTGCAAGATCTTTTTTTTTTTTCGCAAGAAGTTGAAATTGACTGATTGAACCTTGTTGTTTTTTTTTGCACACGGCGGCAGAGGTCTAAAGCGAAAAGGTTTTATAAAACCCAGCTGAAGGCCTAGAACTGGGGCGATGGTGCGCGTGCCCACAGAGAGGGCTCTGAGTGCCGCCTCTGGCACCCGTGCCATAGGTTCGCCACCACTGGCTTAGCTAAAAACCAATAGATTAATATAAAATCCTAGCTTCATGCAACTTGGGACTTTATTCCCGTAGCTTCGCTGGGTAAAGGAGTCCCTGTGGATTTTACTCTGTTAGCTGTTGCTGTCTATAGGGAGCGGTCTGTTTCAAGGCCATTCAGCCAGCACTGTCCACAGACATTTCCATGTTCATATGGCCAGCATGAGGTCAGGATGTCATAGAGTACTGTTACCTTCTTACTGAAGTGGTACCTATTTGTCTACTTGCACTTGCATGCTTCCGAATTGCTAGATTGGCAGGAGCTGAGGTGAGGACGGGAGCTCAACCTGTCATGTGGCGCTTGGGTCTCGAACCTGGGCTGCCGGGTTTCCAGTCAACAAGCCCATCGTCTTAACCACAGTGCCGCCCCATTTTTTTTATCTCACTAGGTCAGGGGTCTGCAACCTTGACAACTTTAAGACTTGTGGACTTCAGCTCCCAGAATTCCTCAGCCAGCTATGCTGGCTGAGGAATTCTGGGAGCTGAAGTCCACAAGTCTTAAAGTTGTCAAGGTTGCAGACCCCTGCACTAGGTCAAAAACAAATCACATATGGCTTACTTAGTATGATGGGTAAAACCCAACTTTTCTTTCTTTGACCTGTTTCTCACCATTTGCACATCTAAAACATCATAAAACTCACAGTGATTTCTTCCCCAAGGGATCTCTCTTTCTCTATAGCTGCGCTAAGCTAGGGTTTTCTGAAACATACTTTACTGATTAGTGCACAATAAGCTGCGCTGACGCAACACGCTCAGCCAGTTATCCCAAAAGGTGCTTTTTCAGGAGGCAACTGGACTTCCTTGTTTTTCTTTGAAGACGTTTCACTTCTCATCCAAGAAGCTGCTTCAGCTCTGGCTGGATGGTGGGGAAGTCAGAGCTGAAGAAGCTTCTTGGATGAGAAGCGAAACGTCCTCAAAGAAAAACAAGAAAGTTCAGTTGCCTCCTGAAAAAGCACCTAAGCCAGTGTTTCTCAGCCTTGACAACTTTAAAACAGGTGCTCTTCAACAATACTGGCTGTGGACTTCTGGGAGTTGAAGTCCACCCCGTCTTAAAGTTGCCAAGGCTGAAAAATATTGCACTAAGCCAAAACCAAGCAAACTTTATCGTGACTTAGTGTGAGGTAGGAACTCAGTTGCTCTCTCTCTCTCAACAATGGCAAAGAAGAGTACCTGGCCTAAACTCCAGAGGACGGTGCCACTTGGTCTCATCATGATGGGCCCCATAGAGGTTGGGAATGACCGTTGTGCCCTTCGGGATGCAGAAACCAGACAGACTTGGTAGAGGACAGGAAACGGAGACAAAAAAAGGAGACATTATATCAACAAGGCTTCAACGATGTAGCTTGCTCTCTTTGCTTACCCTGAGGCTGGGTCTTATGGGCATCCAAGAACAACATCATCAGAGACCCTGTTTGGTCTAGCACAGGGGTAGGCCACCTTGGCTCTTTTATGACTCGTGGACTTCAACTCCCAGAATTCCTGAACGAGCCATGCTGAGGGGAAAGGGAGAGGTTTCCAAGCTGAGCCATGCTGGCTCAGGAATACTGGGAGTTGAAGTCCACGAGCCATAAAAGAGCCAAGGTTGCCTACCCCTGGTCTAGCACTTAAGGCACCAGGCTAGAAACCCAGAGTTTGTTAAGTTCTAGTCCCGCCTTAGGTATCAAAGCTAGCTCGGTCACCAGTAGATTATGAGTTCTAGTCCTCCCTTATGCATGAAAGTTGACTGGATGACTTTGGGCCAATCACCAGGAGATGGCGAGTTGTAGTCTCCGCCTCAGGCATGAAAGATGGCTGGGTGATTTTGAGCCAATCAGTCCCTCACAGCCCACAGGGTTGTCATTGTGGGGAAAGTAGAAGGAGAAAAAAATATTAGATATGTTCACCACCTTGAGTTATTTCTAAAAATAATAAAGGTGGGTTAAAAAAAATCTACCTTATTTTTTTTTTTTTTTAAAAAATAAAATTATCAGTTTCATAACACCTCACAAATGGAGTCATGATGCAGATGAATTCACTGAGGATGCTACCAACACACCTGAGTAGAAACCACGGGAGACAAACAAGGTTCAGGGGGTGTCACAGAGAGGCCTAGCCGATTTTGTCACCTAATTATTAAGCGTCTCCCTCCCTTCTAAAGGAGAGATCTGCCCTTACTATTTTTGTGCAAATGCTGCTGACGTTCAGTCTTAAAGTGGTTCTGTTTTCCAAGATGGTCCTGAGCAACTTCCCGGCCTATCAGGGAAGTTCTCAATTTCTGATGCCTCCCAACGCCGACTTCTTCCCTAAGCTACATCAGAAGAAAGTGGCCCCATCTCCCTTCTTCATGTCTCTCTAATCTACCGTTAAAGACTCTCCTTTCCTCGCATCATGTGAAAGGATCTCAGGTGAGGAAAATCCCTAAAAAAAATAAAAACAATGGATCATTCATTGGGCAACCATTTGAAGTTATACAACAGCACTGAAAGATTAACAGAGGGATAGAATCGAGATCACGTGAAGTATTAATACCACTTTACAAGGCCTTGGTAAGGCCACACTTGGAATACTGCATCCAGTTTTGGTCACCACGATGTAAAAAAGACGTTAAGACTCTAGAAAGAGTACAGAGAAGAGCAACAAAGATGATTAGGGGACTGGAGGCTAAAGCATATAAGGAACAGTTGCTGGAATTGGGTATGTCTAGTTTAATGAAGAGAAGGACGAGGGGGGACATGATAGCAGTGTTCCAATATATCTCAGGGGCTGCCACAAAGAAGAGGGAGTCAAGCTATTCTCCAAAGCGCCAGAAGGCAGGACAAGAAGCAATGGATGGAAACTAGTCAAGGAGAGAAGCAACCTAGAACTAAGGAGAAACTTCCTGACAGTGAGAACAATTAACCAGTGGAACAACCTGCCTCCAGAAGCGGTGAATGCTCCAACACTGGAAGTTTTTAAGAAGAGATTGGACAGCCATTTGTCTGAAATGGTATAGGGTTTCCTGCCTGAGCAGGGGGTTGGACTAGATGACCTCCAAGTCCCTTCCAACTTTATTAGTATTATTATTATTATTATTATTATTATTATTATTATTATTATTATTATTATTATTATTATTATTATTATTATTATTATTATTATTATTATTATTATTATTATTATTATTATTATTATTATTATTATTATTATTACAAAGGTGACTAACAAGTAAGTCCCGGAGCACATAAGACCAGACTTTTCATTAGAAGGCCAAATCACGAAACAGCATCTCAAGTTACTTTGGCCACTTACTTTCCTCACTTACTTACTTCCCTCCTTCTGCTATGTATTCAAGAGGGACAGTGATTAATATTTATATGTATTTATATGTAAGGGTGTAGGTATATACATATGTTGTATATAGCATGTTTATATATGTGTTGTGTATGTGTACACTTTTGAGAGAAAGCAACAGAATTTCATTTTTAATGTATGCCAGTGTGCCCACAGTAAGAAATGACAATAAAGGTTATCTTATCTTATGTCGTGCGGGAGAATTCATTAGAGAAAGCAATTATGTTGGGAAGAGGTAAAAGGAAACCAGGCCGCCAAGGAACCCAGGAATGGGATAACTCACCGTGGCCAACTCGCCATAGCCAAGTCATCGCAGGACAATTCACCATGGCCAACTTGCCACGGGACAACTCGCTGTGGGACAATTTAACAATTCTATTTATTTAAAATAAATAAAAAGTTACTTTAATTTTTGCCATTCACATTTCATTCTCTCCCTCCTTTTGCATCCTTTCTGTAATGATTCTATTCCAACATTTCTTTGATATTAGTGTAACTCTTGTCCCACAGCGAGTTGGCTGCAGCAACTTGGCCATCATCACCATCACCATCACCACCATCATCACCATCATCACCACCATCATCACCATCACTATCACTATCCTCACCATCACCATCACCATCATCCTCACCATCACCATCATCACCCTCACCCTCACCATCATCACCATCACCATCACCCTCACCGTCGCCCTCACCATAATCACCACAATCATCACCCTCACCCTCACCCTCACCATCATCACCATCACCCTCATCCTCACCACCATCACCCTCACCATCATCACCCTCACCGTCACCCTCACCATCATCCCCATCCCCATCATCACCATCAGCATCATCACCACAATCATCACCTTCACCATCACATCACCATCACCCTCACCA
Organism: Azemiops feae; assembly: GCA_023970755.1. Lineage (NCBI taxonomy): Eukaryota > Metazoa > Chordata > Lepidosauria > Squamata > Viperidae > Azemiops > Azemiops feae. Next base: position 516,681 of record JALGBA010000913.1, on the reverse strand, counting down.
TCATCACCATCACCATCCTCACCCTCACCATAATCACCACAATCATCACCCTCACCGTCATCATCACCATCACCCTCATCCTCACCGTCACCATCACCACCCTCACCCTCACCCTCACCATCACCCTCACCCTCACCACCCTCACCCTCACCATCATCACCCTCACCGTCACCCTCATCCTCACCATCATCATTACCATCACCATCATCACCATCACCATCACCATCACCATCATCACCCTCACCATCACCACCACCACCACCACCATCACCCTCGCGCTCACCATCATCACCACCCTCACCATCATCACCATCACCCTCACCATTATCACTACAATCACCAATACCCTCACCATCACCCTCACCGTCACCCTCACCATCACCACCATCACCCTCACCATCACCCTCACCATCACTACGACCATCAGCATCATCACCACCATCACCATTACTATCACCATCATCACCATCACCATCACCACCATCAGCATCAGCATCATCACCATCACCATCATCACCACCACCATCATCATGACCATTACTCACACAACCGTTACCGCATCCCCAGGTCACATGATCCAAATTCAGGTACTTTGCAACGGTTGCAAGTACCAGTCATAAGTCCTGTTTTCTCAGCGCTGTTTTTTTCTGTACTGTTGTAACTTCAAATGATTACTAAATGAATGGTTGTAAATCGAGAACTAGCTGTAACTAGATAACAATGGTTTTTTTGAAGTCTCTGAGCTGCGCTTAGACCTGTTTCGTCCACACTTTGTCTCTTTCCCCACATTCCAGCTAAGGGCCTTCAGGGTTTTTAAGCCAAAAGAGAACTTGATGCCACAAGTCTGATGCCTTTGACCAGGGGTAGGCAATCTTGGCTCTTTTATGACTCGTGGACTTCAACTCCCAGAATTCCTGAGCCAGCCATGCTGAGGGGAAAGGGAGAGGTTTCCAAGCGGAGCCATGCTGGCTCAGGAATTCTGGGAGTTGAAGTCCACGAGTCATAAAAGAGCCAAGGTTGCCTACCCCTGCCTTTGACTGTTTGATACCAAGCAGGGTCATGGAGGGGCCAGAAGGCAGGGGGGGAGGGGAACAGGGATCCCCTTTCTCAAGCAGAGATTTTGGGGGTGGGGCTTCTTGAAACCTGCTACCTCGTGTTACGGATGGTCATGTGGGGCAGAGCCAGGGGTGCTGATGGGCGCAGGCGCAGGGTCTCCCAGATGGTGGCTCGGAGGTAAGGCAGCTGCTCCTGATCGCTGTAGGTCGGATCACGGTGGGATCCGATGACAGCGGTTAGCTCTTGGTGGATCTGCTCCTGAATCTGGAGTGGCAGAGAAAGAAGAAGGAACAGGAGAGGAAGAAAGAAGAGCGATGACAGTGCTGAAGTTATAACCTTTGCAACGCCCCCATGGTCACATGATCAGAGTTCAGGGGATGGAAGCTCATCCACATTTACAAGAGCAGTGTGTGCTTCAGCTCCGCCCCTCCCTCCAACTGGCTTACCTCATCACCCAATTCTGCCCTTTTGGCCACCTGCCCTCCATCATCCACCTCCTTGCCACCCTGTGCTCACCACCCCTGCCTCCCCATCAGACCGTCACCATCGGGTGGTAGAGTGGTTAACGTTGAGCATTGCAGGCTAACTCTGCCCTCAGCCTGGAGTTCGATCCTGACAGGGCTCAAGGTTGGCTCAGCTTTCCATCCTTCCAAGGTCGGTAAAAATGAGGATCCAGACTGTTTGGGGGCAAATATGCTGACATTGTAAACCGCCTAGCAGGCATAGGCAACCTCGGCTCTTTTATGACTTGTGGACTTCAACTCCCAGAATTCCTGAGCCAGCATAGCTCAGAGCCGAGGTTGCCTATCCCTGGCCTAGAGAGTGATGTAAAACACTATGGGGCTGTATGTGACTCTAAGTGATTTGGCTATGGCTATCTTCTTCCTCCCACTGCTGACAAGGCACATCTGACCTGATCTTTCTCAAGGGAGTTGTTGGTCATGCGAGACCGCAACTGTCACAAAAAAAGGCCAATCTGGGTACCTAGCAGGAAGTGGCACCAAGGCCAAAATAGAAGTGGGCTGCTGACAGATAGTCCTTAACTTATGACCACAATTGAGCCCAAAATTTCTTTTGCAATTGAGATGTTGTTAAGTAAGTTTTGCCCCATTTTATGACCTTTCTGGTCACAACTGTTAACCGGATTATTAAGTTAGTAACCCGGCTGTTAAGTGTCTACGGAGATTCTCAGTCATCCAGGTCATGGTTGTCCCAAAGGTGCTTTTCCAAGAGGCCACTGGACTTCCTTGTTTTTTCCTTTGAAGATGTTTCGCTTCTCATCCAAGAAGCTTCGTCAGCTCTGATCCAGTTCTCATCCAAGGAGCTGAAGAAGCTTCTTGGATGAGAAGTGAAATGTCTTCAAAGAAAAAACAAGGAAGTCCAGTGGCCTCTTGAAAAAGCACCTTTGGGACACCGTGTCATGGTTCCGACAGATGAAACTTTTCAAAGAACTTCGAGGCATTGTTTTCCTTAAAAAATCTTTATCCGAGTAGCATAGCATCGGCACGTACATAGGCCAAGCCAAAATCTGACTTCCCCTCCCCTGAGCACATAGTATCAAAGCACAATTCCCTCCTCTAATTAACAGTCATAAATCACATTCTCCAATTAGATTGAAATGCAGGCTTTCCCTCCTGTTTTCCAACCCACCATTTCTTATCATCTCTTATTTCAAAAAACCTTGGTTCTCACCCTTACACAGTATTGTTATGTCTAACTAAACTCCCATACACATTCCTACCCCCCCCCCAGTATCATCTAATTCTAACTCTAAGAGTAAAACATAAAGGAAAGGAAAATGGCTGCATCTCCATTTGTTGTCAAAGCAAGAACATCTGATGTTAGCAGCGTTGACACAGCGGTTGTTAAGTGAATCTGGCTTCCCCATTGACTTTGCTTGTGAGAGGGTCACAAAAGGTGATCGCATGACACCCGGGACACTGCAACCCTCATAAATATATGCCAGTTGCCAAGCGTCTGAATTTTGATCACGTGATCGCGGTGATGTTGCAAAAGCCATAAGGGTGAAAAACAGTCATAAATCACTTTTTTCCAGTGCCGTTGTAACCTTGAATGAATAGTTGTAAGTCCAGGGCTATCTATAATGGTATGTGAGAAAGATCTTGAGAGTCAGGGCAAAGAAAGACTGCCTAGGACAGTGATGGCGAACCTTTTAGAGACCGAGAGCCCAAACTGAAACCCAAAACCCACTTACGTATCGTCGGGTGCCGGGTGGGCGTGGCCCATTGGCTGGGTGTGGCCCATTGGCTGGGTGTGCCCAATTGGCTGGGTGTGGCCCATTGGCTGGGTGTGCCCAATTGGCTGGGTGTGGCCAATTGGGTAGGCATGGCTGCGATGGTAATCAATCAATTCCAACTTTGCGAGATCTTTTTTTCCCCCGCGAGAAGTTGAAATTGATTGATTGACTGAACCTTTTTTTTTTCCACACAGCGGTGGAGGACTAAAGCAAAAAGGTTTTATAAAACCCAGCTGAAGGCCTAGGACTGGGGTGATGGCGTGCGTGCCCACAGAGAGGGCTCTGAGTACCGCCTGTGGCATGCGTGCCATAGTTCGCCACCACGGGCCTAGGGAATGGTCAGATGAAAGAGGGCATAGTCCAGTGATAGCGAACCTTTGAGAGACCAAGTGCCCAAAAACCGCCCTGCCCCCCGCCCCGCCCGCGGGGCCACCCACTGCCTCCATGGCCTGCAGCAGATCGCCCAGGCAGCCCAACAGCACCATGGCCATGCCCTCCGCCCACGCCCCACAGCATCATCTGCGTGCGACGGGGCACGAGGGTGGAGTCTTGTCCCGGCTGCCATGTCCTTGGCTGCGCTGCCCCATGCAGGCCACGCCTGGGGGCAACTCTCCACCAAGGGGGCTGCTGGTGAGGAGGGGCCTGCAGGGGGAGGCGGGATTGGGGCGACGGCGTGCGCGCCCACAGAGAGGGCTCTCAGTATCGCCTCTGGCACACATGCCATAGGTTCGCCACCACTGAAATAGCTCATCTGGTCATTTTTCCTGTCTAGTCTATCTGGGAAGACTGACACCCAGTGTTGCCACCACCGAGGAGCATCACTGTGCAGGCCAGCCGAAAGAGCAGAGATGGGAGGGAAAAGGTGGGTGGGGAAGTTGAAGGGAAGGCAGTCCTTTGCGTTGGAAGAAGTGAGGCCAGAGCTGGGAGGGACCAAGCCAGGAATGGCATAGATCTGGGTAGGTCCTCGCCTAATGACCAAGTGAGATTTGATTAACGACCACAACCAAGGCTTTCAGAACTGCCATCGCTAAACGAGACAGTCGCATGATGTCTCACTTAATGATTTCATTGCTTAGTGACAGATCTGCTGATCCCAATTTTGATCTTTAAGTGAGGACTACCTGTACCTTCAACAAAGTTTGCCTTTCAGGTACAGGCAAGCTGTGGTCCCCCTTTCCCCCCCCCCAGGACTCCAATTACCCCACCATTGTGGCAAGTGATGAGGAATAATGAGAGATGTAGCCCAACAACTGGAAGGCCACAGCTTCCCCGGTCAAGGCATACAACTTTGGCCTTCTTCCATGACCTCTGCATGGAGAAAGAAAGAGAGATTAGAAGCAAGAGGAGATAGCAATAAGACTTATGTACCCCTTCACTTATGTACCCCATTTACAGCCCTCTCTAAGTAGTTTACAGAGTCAGCGTATTGCCCCCAGCAATCTAAGTCCTCATTTTACTGACCTCGGAAGGATGGAAGGCTGAATCGCCTTGAGCCGGTCAGGATCGAACTCCCGACAGCGAGCAGAGTCAGCCTGCAATACTGCATTCTAGTCACTGTGCCACTGCGCTCTTAGATCTTCAACTGAAAGCTAAAATGTAGTCCCAAAAGAGGGAACCTGCTCTGATTTAGAGGACCAGGCTTCTCCGCACCAGCAAACCGTTCGTCCTACCTCAGGACGATGTACCAGGAAGGCAATAGCCCAAGTGAGCAGGGTTGCTGTGGTCTCCGTGCCTCCAATAAGCAGGTCAACAATGGCCATGTGGACGTGATCCAATAAGAGACCGGTCTCCCCCCATTTTTCAGGGCCATGGTCACGCAGAAACTGCAGCATGTCATCCAACATGTCCTGGACCTCTGAAGGGCTACTCGACTCCTAAGAAAGAGAGGAGGGCATGCAGCAAGACGAGCTGATTTCATCCTTCTATTCGTCCCATCAGTAAACAATCAACTGCTCAGGGCCCAGTCCCAACCATTCCTTGTCGTTGGCCCTGTTGATAGGAATTCCTCTCCCGTAGCTTTTGATGAGATATGGCTTCCCCGTCCCTGTGATAAACACTGGCCCCTTTTAGCATGGTGGTAGAGCTGGAGGATCCTCTCCTCGTTCCTGCTCTTAAATTAGTCAATCCTTCTTCTCGTATCGTTCTCTTGTCTGTGAGCCTCCATTAAAAAAAAGGGTAACCTTATACAGGTAGTCCTCAACTTACCATCGCAAAAGGGACCAGAAGATTTGTCACGAACCAGGGCGGTCGTTAAGTGACCGCACACAATTTTACAACCTTTTCTGCCATGTTCATTAAACGAATCGCCACTGTTGTGAAATGAGACGTTACGTGACTGCAACTTGTGACTTCCTGCCGGCTTCCCCATTGATTTTGCTTTCCATCTGGGAAGATCACAAATGGGGATCACGTGACTGCTGGATGCTGCAAGCACCGTAAATATGTGACTGTTGCCAACAGCACCTGAATCACGATCGTGTGACTGTGGGGACCCTGTAACTATCGTAAGTATGAGGACTGGTTGTAAGCCGCTTTTTAAAATGCCATCACAACTTTGGACAGTTGCTAAATGAATGGTCGTAAGTCGAGGGTTACCTGTATAGCCTAAATGTCATAGCCATTCTCCACATGCTCACCTGGTGTTTCTTCATCTGGCCCTGGATCAAGGCATCCCGGCTTTTGACACAGGAAAGCAGATGCCGCAAAGTAGGGTTGGGGAACACCTAGGGCACAGCAGAGGATCTGAATGAAGTTGGTTTCAGCACAAATACCCAGGACTCTCACACCTCTTCCTGCCTTCCCTTCTTTGGATGTGTTGGATAAATTGACCATTACCCTTTGACATTTTGGGAATATTATATCTCTCTCGACACTCAAAGTAGTAAAAGAGGGAGGAGAGGAGAGGAGAGGGGAGGGGAGGGGAGGGAGAGGAAGGGAAGGGAAGAAAGGAGAGGAGAGGAGAGGAGAAAGAAGGGGAGGGAGAGGAAGGAAAGAGAGGAGAGGGGATGGAGAGGAAGGGAGCAGAGGGGAGCGGAGGAAGAGAGGAGAGGAGAGAGAAGGGGAGGGAAAGGGAAGGGAGGAGAGGGGATGAAGAAGAAGGGAGGGGAGGGGAGGGGAGGAAGAGAGGAGAGGAGAGAAGGGGAGGGAGAGAAAGGGAAGGGAGGAGAGGGGATGGAGAGAAAGGGAGAGGAGGGGAGGAGGAAGAGAGGAGAGGAGAGAAGGGGAGGGAGAGAAAGGGAAGGGAGGAGAGGGGATGGAGAGGAAGGGAGAGGAGGGGGGAGGAAAAGAGGAGAGGAGAGGAGAGGAGGAGAGAAGGGGAAGGAGAGGAAGGGAAGGGAGGAGAGGGGATGGAGAGGAAGGGAGCAGAGAGGAGCGATGGGGAGGGGAGGAAGCGAGGGGAGGGGAGGGAGAGGAAGGGAGGAGAGGGGAGGGCAGGGGAGGGCAGGGGAGGGAGAAGAAGGGAGGAGAGGAGAGGGGAGAGGGGAAGGGAGAGGAGAGGGGAGAGGAGAGGGGAGGGAGAGGGAGGGGATTAGACCAAGATTATTACTTGCAAATATGAAAAAAAAACCTGTGATCTTCCTATCTGTCTGTCAGTCACAACTTCCATGGGAAGGTCAATAAAGTACATAGTGGTTGTGACTTCATGATTACAACTGTTCCTCTTTTTATATCTGGATATAAAAGTGTCAGACCTTCCTTCAGGTGCTTGGGATGCCATCTTGGCTTTTTTTGACTCCTTCCCAGGAAATGCCTGTGGCTCAGATCTGAGATGTTGCATGTCAGTTTTACATCTGCATTCACTTGATTTTTGGATAAAGTCAGTTAAATGGCAAATTAGTCATGCCCAGTGCTTTGGACCAGTATTTTTCAAAGTTATATTAACTTCAACTCCCAGAACGCCCCAGCCAGCATGGGGAAGTCTTCCAACATGACTATGTAGGGAATTCTGGGAACTGAAGTCCACACATCTTAAAGCTGCCAAGCTTGAAAAACACTGCTGTGGACTGATCCATCAAAATCCTACTTTGGATACCCAAAAGCTCTTTAGAATTTAGAATAGAATAGAGCTGGAAGGGACCTTAGAGGTCTTCTAGTCCAGCCCCCCGCTCAAGCAGGAGAACCTATACCGTCTCAGACAGGTGAATGTCTAGCGGCTCTAGCCTCTTCTTAAAAATCTCCAGTGATGGAGCACCCACAATTTCTGGAGGCAAGCTGTTCCACTGGTTAATTGTCCTCACTGTTAGGAACTTTCTCCTTAATTCCAGGTTGCTTCTCTCTTTGGTCAGTTTCCAACCATTGTTTCTTGTCCTGCCCTCTGGTGCTTTGGAGAATAATTTGACCCCCTCTTCTTTGTGGCAGCCTCTCAAATACTGGAATACTGCTATCAGGTCACCCGTATTTCTTCTTTTCTTTAGACTAGCCAAACCCACGTCCTGCAGCCGTTCTTCATATGTTTTAGTCTCCAGGCCTTTGATCATCTTAGTTGCTCTTCTCCAAACTTTTTCCAAGGTCTCAACATCTTTTTTGTAGTATGTTGACTAAACCTGGTTGCAGTATTCCAGGTGTGGTCACATTGTCACATTAGTGAAAGGTGATCACATGACCCTGGGACGCTGCAACCCTCATAAATAGCAATAGCACTTAAGACTTATATACCACTTCACAGTGCTTTACAGCTCTCTCTAAGCGATTTACAGAGTCAGCATATCGCACCCCCAACAATCTGGGTCCTCATTTTACCGACCTCGGAAGGATGGAAGGCTGAGTCAACCCTGAGCTGGTGAGATTTGAACTGCCGAACTACTGGCAGCCGGGAGTCAGCAGAAGTAGCCTGCAGTACTGCATTCTAACCACTGCGCCACCACAGCTCTTGCCAGTTACCAAGTCACTTTTTCAGTAATTTCAAATCATCACTAAATGAATGTGCCAACGCTGCTAACATTGGATGTTCTTGCTTTGACAACATATGGAGATGCAGCCTTTTTCTTCCTTATGCCTTACTCTTAGAATTAGATGATACTGGGGGAGGAGGAGGAATGTGATGGGAGTTAGTTAGACATAATATTGTAATAGTGTATGAATTCAGGGCTTTTGAAGTAAGAGATGATAAGAAATGGCGGGTTGGAGAACAGGAGGGAAAGCCTGCATTTCAATCTAATTGGAGAATGTGATTTATGACTGTTAATTAGAGGAGGGAATTGTGTGTGATACTATGTGCTAAGGGGAGGGGAATCCAGATTTTGGCTTCGCTTATGTATGTGCCGATGCTATGCTGCCGAATAAAGATTCTTTAAGGAAAACAATGCCTCAAAGTTCTTTGAAGAGTTTCATCTCTCGGAACCATGACAGAATGGTTGTAAGTCAAGGACTAGCTGTATATACTACATTATAGAAGGAGAGCACCTATGGAGGCAAAAAATCAGTAGGTGTCTGGCAGCACCTTTTGCAAGTAATCTGTTTCCCCCCCCAAAAGGCAGACTCTCTCGTGAGCAGCGGCTTCCTTCATTGAGATGAAACTGGACTATCCCAAAGCATGAGAACCTAGACCTGTTTTGCAGAGCTGGTCAACGTAGTGTACAGTGCAATGCCTAAGAAGCAGTTAGGTGTAGTGGTTAAGGCATTAGGCTAGAAACTAGCAGACCATGTGTTCTAGTCCTGCCTTAGGCACAAAGCCAGTTGGGTGACCTTGGGCCAGTCCCTTTCTCTCAGCCCTAGGAAGAAGGCAATAGCATGCCACTTCCAAAAAATCTTGCCAAGAAAACTACTTGGGCTGGTCCAGAGCAATTGCCAGGAGTCAAGACTGACCTGAAGGCACCCAAAAAAAAAAAAAGCCCTCTAAGCAGGTCTCACCCTGAAGATGGGAAGAAAATCAAGAATTTGGATGGAAGCAGCGCTCCAATTTTCAACCAGTTCGATCATGCAGCTATGCATCCCTTCGATGGTGGAAATGTCCTACGATAGACAAAAAGACAGAGGTAGCTTGGAGAAGACAATCCACTGGAAAGCAGAGCAATTACACAGCAGGTCAGAAGACTCACCACCGCCCCAAATATCAGGGTAGAGATGACCGCAGCAGCATGCAGCGAAAAGTCGTGTGCCACATCCACAGGTTGTCCACTGTAAGTGTGGAAAACCTGTTAAGGAGTCACAAGAGAAAAATATGCTGTCAACGCTGCTAACATCGGATGTTCTTGCTTTGACAACAGTTGGAGATGCAGCCATTTTCCTTTACTTTATGTTTTACTCTTAGAGTTAGAATTAGATGATACTGGGGGGGGGGAGGAGGAATGTGCATGGGAGATTAGTTAGACAAAACAATATTGTATAATGGTGAGAACCAAGGCTGTTTGTAATAAGAGATGATAAGACATGGCAGGATGAAGAACTGGTGGGAAAGCCAGCATTTCAAACTAATTGGAGGATGTGATTTATGACTGTTAATTAGAGGAGGGAATTGTGCTTTGATACTATGTGCTTAGGGGAGGGGAAGCCAGATTTTGGCTTGGATTATGTACCTGCCGATGTGTTGCTACTCGAATAAAGATTCTTTAAGGTAAACAATGCCTCGAAGTTCTTTGAAGAGTTTCATCTGTCGGAACCATGACAGGTAGGCCTTAGATCAGGGGTCCCCAACCTCTGGGCCGCGGCCCACTAATGGGCCGTTAGGGGTTTGCCGTGGATACGGGCTGGCGAGTGGCACACACACACAGCCTCACTTGTGCAAGCAGAGGGTGAGCACGTGTGCACGCGCTCCATTTAAGCGAGCAGCAGGCGCACATGCACGCTGCTCACGCAAATGGAGCTGCACTCACACGGGCGGAAGCCTCCCCTCTCCCCAACCCCACTGGTCTGCAAAGCCAGAAACATGGGGGAACTCTGCCTTAGATTACACACATGCACAAACACACATATTTCTACCACTGTCAATGTCATCCAGTAGGCTGACACTCTTTTCAGAAAACCATAAATCATTGCAAGGGTGGGACAGGATAAAGTCAGAAGGTCACGCTGCTGGTTGCATCAAGGGAGATTGGTTGTTTTGTTTCTGTTTTTATTGCTTTATTATTTTTATTTTGTATGTGACCTTTTAGAATATAGAACGTAGAATAGAAGAACAGAGTTGGAAGGGACCTTGGAGGTCTTCTAGTCCAACCCCCTGCTCAGGCAGGAAAACCCTACACCATTTCAGACAAATGGCTGTCTGATCTCTTCTTAAAAACTTCCAGTGTTGGAGCGTCGACAGCTTCTGGAGGCAGGTTGTTCCACTGATTAATTGTTCTAACTGTCAGGAAATTTCTCCTTCGTTCTAGGTTGCTTCTCTCCTTGATTTTGTTTTGTATAACTCTTGGGAGCCGCTCAGAGTTGCAGATCTAAGATGACAGAGTGCCACAACAAATAATAAAGCTGATCCACCTAACGTGGAGTAACATAAGTGCAGGGGGACAATGAGATTATTTACAGCAGCCGGGGGGAAGGAGGGGAGGGCTTTGTAGGCCATAAAGCACCCATTCTGTGGTCATCGTAATTTTAAACGTTGTAATACAATTGGTAGTTAAGCTAGGACTGCCTGCATAATAAAGGATGTATGGCCACTATACGTACATTACATGCAAAAAATGAGAATGAATGGGGTTTTTTTTAATCCCCTTTCCCCATTTTTTTAAAAATTAAAAAGTAGATTCTACATCAGCATCTTCAGGAACTTTCAGTCCAGATGCCTGGACTTCCCCTCCTTTTCAAGGTCACCTTGGAGAGATGTCGAGCCTGTTTCTGCACAATCTTCTCCATGTCTCCTCGCAGGCAGCGCTGGAAGGCCATGTGGGCGAGTTTGCGTTGCAAGCGCCACGTCGGTGTGTAGTTCCCCAGCGAGAGGTCTTTGCCTCCCTTGGAAATCAAGTGGGCTGGAGAAGAGAGGTAGGAAGGAGAGGTTAGAAATAGCCCTCAAGGAAAAGGATATAGAGAAATGACAAAAAATCTACCCTCTGCCTACAGAAGGAAACAGATGCCCAAAGCTTGGAAAAATCCTGTTCTGCTGATATTTATTGGGCACCGTCAAGCGATGGGGGTAAGAATAGTATGTTCTTCCCAAGACTGGATGGGGTGGAGGTGGCCTAGTAGTTAAGACACTGGGCTTGCTGACTGGAAGGTTGGTGTCAAACCTACAAAACTACTCTGGCTACAGCCATTTTTCTTCGTTTTTCGGCTTTCCACAGCTACGGGATGGGAGGGAAGGGGCATTCTTCTAGTTCAGTCATAACAATAACTTTCTTGTGGGAACCAAGGTCAAATTGCTTGATAATTTGGCGGGCTAGAACTACCGTTAGAGAGCCCGCCAAAGGTGTTAATTGGAGATTGTGATTTAGGACACATATAGTGGGTGGGAAGTTTAACTTTTATTTTGTAACCTTTTTTGGGAGGGCGGGACTTCCAGTCTTGGTTTCACCTATGTTTGGGCTGGATATTATGTAGCCATTAAAATTATTGTTTGAGGAAAGCAATTGCCTCAGAGTTCTTATTTCTACTGGTCTCATCTATCGGAACCATGACCGCTGGCAGTTCGAGACCAAGTATTATATGACTGTGTGAGTTCCTGTTACTTGCTCCAGCTCCTGCCAAGTGAACAGCTCGAAAGCATGCAAATGCAAGTACATAAGTAGGTACCACTTTAGTGGGAAGGTAACAGCATTCTGTGTGCCTTGGCATATAGTCATGCTGGTCACATGAGCACCAAAGTGTCTTTGGACGCTGCTCACTCTCTTGGCTAAGAAACGGAGAAGAGCAGTGCCCTGTAAAGTTGGACTTGACTGGACAAGGGGAAATCTTTACCTTTTCTTTTCTACAAGATTGGATGTTTCAATCTTACAAGACTGGATGTTCCAATCTTGTTAGCCTTTGTCAGCCTTTTGGAAAACTTTCAAACTTCCACCACGGTTGGGGCTGGGAAGTTGGGTGATGCTGACCTGTACAGGTAGTCCTCACTTAACAACCAATCACTTAGTGACTGTTCAGTTATGACAGACCTCCCCAAGGCTATTTATAACCTGGTTCTGGAGTTCCGACAGCCACGCCTATATACACCCCACAGTCATATGATCGTATTTTGGGCACTTGGCAACCGGCTCACATTTATTTATTATTATATAATAGTAATAGTAATAGTAATAGTAATAGTAATAGTAATAGTAATAGTAATAGTAATAGTAATAGTAATAATAATAATAATAATAATAATAATAATAATAATAATAATAATAATAATAATAATAATAATAATAATAATAATAATAAAGTTGGAAGGGACCTTGGAGGTCATCTAGTCCAACCCCCTGCTCAGGCAGGAAACCCTATACCATTTCGGACAAATGGCTGTCCAGTCTCTTAAAAACTTCCAGTGTTGGAGCATTCACCGCTTCTGGAGGCAGTTGTTCCACTGGTTAATTGTTCTAACTGTCAGGAAGTTTCTCCTTAGTTCTAGGTTGCTTCTCTCCTTGATTAGTTTCCATCCGTTGCTTCTTGTCCTGCCTTCAGGCGCTTTGGAGAATAGCTTGACTCCCTCTTCTTTGTGGCAGCCCCTGAGATATTGGAAGACTGCTATCCTGTCCCCCCTTGTCCTTCTCTTCATTAAACTAGACATACCCAATTCCACCAACTGTTCCTTATATGTTTTAGCCTCCAGCCCCCTAATCATCTTTTTGCTCTTCTCTGTACTTTTTCTAGAGTCTCAACGTCTTTTTTACATCGTGATGACCAAAACTGGATGCAGTATTCCAAGTGTGGCCTTACCAAGGCCTTGTAAAGTGGTATTAATACTTCACGTGATCTTGATTCTATCCCTCTGTTAATGCAGCCCAGCACTGTGTTGGCTTTTTTGGCAGCTGCAGCACAGTGCTGGCTCATATTTAAATGATTGTCCACTAGGACTCCGAGATCCCTCTCACAGTTACTACTATTGAGTAAGGTACCACCTATACCTGTCCATATGGTTTTTCTTGCCTAAATGTCGAACTTTACTTTTTTCACTGTTGAATTTGTATCTCACTTTATTTATTTTTATAAATAATTCAAGCAGCGAACCTATCCAATACACCTTCCTCCTCCTTTTTCTCTGCAACAACAACCCTGTGAGGTGGGTTGCGTTGAGGTAGCATGCCTGGCCCAAGTTGCCCAGCTGGATTTCACGGCTGAGGCAGGACTCGAACTCACCATCCCCTGCTTTCTAGCTTGGTACCTTAACCACTAAACCAAACTGGCATTTATGGCTATTTATAGCATGAGACCATGATTTTTTTATATTTTTTGCCAGCTTCTGGTGTTTACTTCCAGTTTCCAGCAAAAAACACCTATTGAAGAAAAGGGGTTCACTTAACCCCTTCAACTCCCAGAATTCCTGAGCCAGCCATGCTGAGGGGAAAGGGAGAGGTTTCCAAGCTGAGCCATGCTGGCTCAGGAATTCTGGGAGTTGAAGTCCATGAGTCATAAAAGAGCCAAGGTTGCCTACCTCTGGCTTAGATGAACCCAGCAAAGTGCAGTTTTTTCCACAAATCGTATTTCTGTGCAATGCGCGGTCCTTTCTCTCGCTGGAGTTGGCTAACAAAATGGTTCTCAAGCCACGATTTGATCTCAGTTCATTACCAGAATTACAAACAATCCGGGGAATCATTACCCAGAAAGCTTTCAGGCCGTCCAGCGAAGTCAGACCATTTTCGCATCAAAGCCTCCCGAATTAATTCGGAGCTGTTCAGCACAACCACAACTCAGCAAGGGAAAGACAGAAAAAGCAGTTAAAAAAACAGTATCTTTTCAAAGCTAGTCCTCAATACTCCCAAACATCAATTAGGAAAGAAAGAGAGAGAGAGAGAGAGAGAGAGAGAGGGAGGGAGGGAGGGAGGGAGGGAGGGAGGACAGTGAATTTGCAAATTATTAAAATTCAAATCTATGTACAGAACTGGTTCTTAACAGAATCCACATTGCTCATGGAGAATTTGCTTCATTACTTTAAAGAACTAGTTTAGTAACTTTAATCAAAAGTACTGCTTTTGGCTGAAAACACAGCATCGAAGAGGCCTTCCTGCTCCCATCGAGTTAAGAGCTATTGCACAATAAAACAAACCAGCTCGGGACATGGACTCTGCATTTTCTAAACCAGCGGCCCCCAACCTTTTGGGCACCAGGGACCAGTTCCGTGGACAGAGGTTTTTCTGCTGACCAGAGAGTGCATAATTTCGCATGCTGCCTGCATCCCACAGATGGGGCTTCGGTGACCCCTGCTCTAAATAGCTCCAGTAAAGAAACCATTTAGTCATTCTTACATTTTTAGGAAGTTTCTTCTCCATGTTTAGGTGAAATCTGCTTCCCCACAATTTCCCCCTGTTTGGAACGTGGCTCAGGTTTCCAAAGACAAACAAACTCACTTGGGATTCCAGAAGTAGAGTTTTATTGAGATCATAACTTTTGCAAAAGTTGGTGGTCTTAAACTCTCGCAGGAGATCAAGCCACATCTATAATTTTTAAAAGCACATATTTATACCTTTTCATGACGCTAGTTTCTCCCCCCACCCCCCCACCCCATCGCACTCAAGCAAGGAAAAAGCCTCTTGCATTTGCTGTACCTGTTAACCATGACCTTTAGCTGGTATAAGCTCTATCTTTATTTTTGTGTTTCCTCTGCTTGCAGTTATGTCTGGTTTCCGATGACCTCTTTTTCTGTCTAATATCAAAGCAACTATCTTGCATGTGTCAAAGCTCCTACTTTGAAAAGCTTAAGTTACTCCATTTTATCATTGTTAAACTCACTCCTTAAATTTTAGCTAGGATTATTAAGATTATATCTCATTAAGCAATTTCTAATACATTTTTATTTCTTACACCCCCTAGCTTGCTTTCATACACCCTAAAATTTGTCAGCGTGTTTCCCTATCTTCTCTTCTAAAGATAACTTTTATCTTTAACTTTTATCTTCTAAGGCTCTAAACGATAACTTCTAAAGCTGAGGACACCAAATGATTCCGCTGACAGCTCAAAGTCATCCAGATCCTTCTCCATCCAGAGCTAAAGTATTTATAATTCTTTTTCTATTTCTATTTTTATTACGCTGTAAGCCATCCAGAGTCACTTTGGATAGCGAGACAAGCGGCACCTACATTTAATAAATAAATATAAACAAAAAAAGTTCCACCAATCTGGAAAATTCTTTTTTTATAAAATGCCTATAAGCCATCAACAAGGGAAAATAATCTGGAAATCGTCTTGTTTTCCAATTTAAAGCCCTGTTCTAAAATAACATGCCACAAAGATTTTAAAAAATCCAACTGGGAAAAGAAGCAAGGAAGTTTGGGAAACAAGCACGGAAGCCCAAGCAGCAGCAAAAGAAAACAAAACAGCCTCAGGAACATGATGCCACTATTTTTTGGAAGACTAAAAATTCCACAAACAGGTAGGTTTTAGCTGAATTTCCCCCCAATGCCTCCCTGTTTACCCCCAACACCCCCCAAACACAGCTCTGCCCCCCCCCAAAAAAACACTCAAGAAATACCTTTCTTCCCACACTGGAGGCGGTAGATGGGTCCATAATGCTGGGCTAACTGGAGGAAGTGGACTGGCAGGTCGCCATGCAACAGGTGGTGGAGATTGCCCACCAAGGGCCAAGATGGGGGGCCTGGGAGCTCCCACGGTTGCTTCCTCCAGCTCAGCCCTCCCTGAAGCCACCTCAGGAGGGCCACAGCCAGGAAGACCAAGATCAAGAATCCAGCCCAGAGCATTGTTAAATCAGCCAGGTGAGGCTCCTTGCATTTGAGGGCAAGTCTATTCAATTGTAGGATAGGGAGGAGGACAGGAGACTCTGCCCCTCATCAAAACCACCCACCAGCCTCCCTTATTCCACTTCTCCAGAACTGCAGGGCAGGGCACCACCCAGATCTCTCTAAGAAAAAATGCTTTCCCCCCCACACCTCATGCAACTGTCAACATGGAGGCCAGCTCAGGCCCCCATCCTTGAAACGGAGACAGATTGATGGTCTGAGAACGTCCCTTTTCTCCTTGACTTGGCCCACAAGAAAGAAAAACAAGAGTTGGAAGGGACCTTGGTGGTCTTCTAATCCAACCGAAGGGAACATGTTTTGCATAGCCTCCGAAGGACGAGATCCATGTCGTAAAGGAAGATTGGGTGTTCTTTTTTTGTTTTTCTTCTTTTTCAAGCTCTCTTCCCCCCTCTCCCAAATAAACATGGGCGTTGTGCAATGAATGGGCCTCCCCGTTGCAAGTCAGGGATCACTGAGATTCAACTAACACAGGGGTAGACAACCTTGGCTCTTTTATGACTCGTGGACTTCAACTCCCAGAATTCCTGAGCCAGCATGCCTCAGCTTGGAAACCTCTCCCTTTCCCCTCAGCATAGCTGGCTCAGGAATTCTGGGAGTTGAAGTCCACGAGTCATAAAAGAGCCAAGGTTGCCTACCCCTGCACTAACACATCTCTCTCCATTGGGCATACTGGCTGGGCAGTGGCAGATGGTAATGTTGCCCATCTGGAAAAGTCCCCAAAGATGCTTTTTTTTTTTTTCCCCAAAAGGCAACTGGACTTTGTTTTTTTTTAAAAGACATTTAGCTTCTCATCCAAGAATTATCTGCAAGGAAAAACAAAGTCCAGTTGCCTTTTGGGGGAAAAAAAAACACCTTTGGGACAACCACGGCCTGAATGACTGAGAATCTCCATAACTATCTGGAAAAGAAAGAGATGTTTGCACCCATTATACTTACAGTATAGGTCAGGGGTAGGCAACCTTGGCTCTTTTATGACTTGTGGACTTCAACTCCCAGAATTCCTGAGTCAGCTATGCTATGCCTACCTGGTATAGGTAGTCCTCAATTTATAACCACAATGGAGCTCAAAATTTCTGTTGCTAAGCAAGACACTTGTTGTTTTGCCCCATTTTACAACCTTTCTTGGCAGAGTTGTTCAGCGAATCACTGCAATTGTTAAGTTAGTAACACAGCCGTAAAGTGGATGACTTTCCCATTGACTTTCCTTGTCAGAAGGTCACAAAAGGGGATCACGTGATCCCGGAAACTGCAACCGTCATAAATATGAGCCAGTTGCCAAGTCTCTCAACTTAGATCACATGACCCCTGGGAGGCTGCAACAGTCGTAAGTGTGAAAAACAGTTGTAAGTCACTTTTTTCAGTGCCGCTATAACTTCGAACGGGTGCAGAACGAACTGCTGTAAATCAAGGACTACCTGTAGAAGAGCTAAGACACATCAGGTGAGCGATGGGAATCCTTAGCTGCATTGTTGATTTTTGCCCTTCATTCTGCTTTGTTTACTATTTTATTTGTTTGCGGTTTTTGATGCTGATGGATGCAATTCTAGAATTTCCTCCTTGTAGCTTATCAGAAGTGACACAGTATCTCCACACTATAATTTATTGTTTTGAGAAATTCTCCACATTGGGCTGGGGAGAGGATGGTGTCCAAGGTCCTTCTTGACTTCTCTGTTTAACTCTGTCGTTTCTGAGCCTTTCTTGGCAGGTGGTGGTCCTCTCCCTAAACAATTCACTGGGAAAGAGAGGGCTGGATTGATCAATTGAGTGAATAACAACAACAACAACAACAACTACTGAAAAAGACAAACTAGAAACAAAAATTAAAATAAGCAAGAAAATGGCAAGAGAACACCTATCCGACCTTGACGAATATAAATCACCGGGACCCGACAGGTTACATCCCAGAGTTCTGAAGGAGCTGGCAGACGTTATCTCAGAACCATTGCACCACATCTTTAAAAAATCCTGGAGCACGGGGGAAGTACCTGAGGATTGAAAAAGGGCTGATGTGGTTCCCATCTTCAAGAAAGGGGGGGGGAAACGGACCCAGGAAACTACAGACCAATCAGCTTAACATCAATACCTGGGAAGATCCTGGAAAAGATAATCAAAAAACAGATCTGCGAACAACTAGAAGCAAACAAAGTTATAACCAGTAGCCAGCAGGAGTTTGTCAAAAACAGATCATGCCAAACCAATCTTATTTCATTCTTTGATAAAGTGACTAAACTAGTAGACCAGCAAAATGCTGTGGACATAGTATACTTAGACTTCAGTAAGGCATTTGACAAAGTAGACCACAACCTGCTGCTTAGTAAGCTAGAAAAAGATGGGATAGACAACAACACCATTAGATGGATCTGTAGCTGGCTGACAAACCGTACTCAGCGAGTAGTCCTCAATGCTACTACCTCCACATGGAGAGAAGTAAGCAGTGGGGTACCACAAGGCTCCGTCTTAGGCCCAGTACTCTTCAATATCTTCATCAATGACTTAGATGAGGGAATTGAAGGGGAACTCATCAAATTTGCAGATGACACTAAAATAGTCAACACCCCAGAAAACAAGCTCAGGATCCAAAAAGATCTTGACAAACTCGAACAATGGGCCCTATCCAACAAAATGAGTTCTACTGTGGAGAAAAGCAAAGTTTTAAATTTAGGCAGGAAAGATCAAAGGTTTAAGTACAGATTAGGCGAGACCTGGCTCAAAAACAGCAACTGTGAGAGGGACCTTGGAATCCTACTGGACGATCACTTGACTATGAGCCAGCAGTGTGCAGCAGCAGCCAAAAAAGCTAATACAATCCTGGGTTGTATAAACAGAGGCATAGAATCAAGATAACGCGAAGTACAGTATTAGTATCGCTTTAGACCACACCTGGAATACTGCAACCAATTTTGGTCACCATACTACAAAAAAGATGTTGAGACCTCGGGAAAAGTTCAGAGAACAACTAAAATGATCAAAGGCCTGGAGACTAAAACATATGAAGAACGGCTGCAGGAGGTGTGTTTGGCTAGTCTAAAGAAAAGAAGAAATACGGGTGACATGATAGCAGTATTCCAGGATTTGAGGGGCTGTCACAGAGAAGAGGGGGTCAAATTATTCTCCAAAGCACCAGAGGGCAGGACAAGAAACAATGGTTGGAAACTGATCAAAGAGAGAAGCAACCTGGAATTAAGGAGAAACTTCTTAACAGTGAGGACAATTAACTAGTGGAACAACTTCCCTTCAGAAATCGTGGGCGCTCCATCACTGGAGGTTTTTAAGAGACTAGACCAGGGGTAGGCAACTCAAAACACTCAAAGAGCCACTTGGACCCATTTCCCACCGAAAACAAAACACTGGGAGCCGCAAAACCCTTTTGATATCTAAAACGAAGATAACATTGCATATATCCTTTTCTACCTTTATTATATATATATAAAAAAGGATATATGTAGTGTTATCTTCAAAAGGGTCTCTCTTTCTCTTTCTGTCCCTCCCTCCCTCTCTCTCCCTCCTTTTCCCTTGTCGTTGTAAATCTTGTCTGTCTTTCAAGGCGAGGTAAGTCAAAAGACTTTCGTGCTAACATCTCCCGAACCCTTGTTATCCCCGCCACAGACTCGGGTCATCTGCCCTCACTCTCTCCTCTTCTCTCTGCTCGCTTCAAATGATTGGCTACCGAGGCCCGGGAGCCAGGCAGGCGGGCAAGTCTCGACCGCAGCATTTTGTTGCTGTTGTTTTGCGCGCGCGGCGCTGGCTGGGAACAGAGCCAAGCAAGCTCTGTGGTTGGAAGTCCCGGCGGCTTGGGAGCCAGGATCTTCCCCCTCTCAGTCCCAAATCCCAAGCAGGATTCACCACATTGGAATTGGAAGTGAGCGGTGAGGAGATGGTCTGTCTCCCTTCCTCCCTTCCTCCCCGGCTACTGAGGCTCCCTGCTAGGCGCAGTCGGCCTGAAGCGGAGGAGGGTCAGGGGCCTTTCAAAGCGTGACATTGCAACGGATGGGAGAGCCTTTCAGGAGGGTGCGGATGAACTGTAGCTCTCCAGATATTGCTAACATACAGCGTTTGCCGGCAGCAGGATCGATGCTGAGTGAGAGGTGCTGGCAATTCTCTTTGTCAGAATGTGGTGAATCCCCAATTGCCCATCTATAAGGGAGGAAGTTAAACGATTTGGTAGGTGAACTGGTTCTGTTAGTAAAGGGGGGGGGAAGGTGAAGAGAAAAAGAGAAAGAGAGGGAGAGAGAGAGAGAGAGGAAAGAGAGAAGGGGAGAAGCGCAAGTGCCTCTCTCTCTCTCTCATACACACACACACACAAACACACTGAGTGGGGGAAGAGGACTGGCAGACCAAGGGCAGAAAGAGGGAGAGGGAGGGAGGGACAGAGAGAGACCCTTTTGACATCTAAAATGAAGATAACACTGCATATATCCTTTTATATATATATATAATAAAGGTAGAACAGGATATATGCAGTGTTATCTTCATTTTAGATATCAAAAGTTTTGCGGCTCCCAGTGTTTTGTTTTCGGTGGGAAATGGGTCCAAGTGGCTCTTTGAGTGTTTTGGGTTGCCTACCCCTGGTTTAGGTCATCAAAAAAAAACCCTTTCCCAGTTTTACAAGAATCGTTTGAAATAAGAAGAGTATTTTCGGTAAAATGCTCATTTTCACTGTAGCTATTCTTCCTAGCAGTGACAGTTGAAGATTTTTCCACTTTTCCAAGTCCAGTTTTATTTGTTTTAACAATCTTTCATAGTTGTCTTCTTTTAATGTTGCACATCTTGTTGTTAGGTAGATTCCTAAGTATTTAACTTTTTTTGCAGATTTGATCAAATATTGTTAAAAACAGATGAAAACTTGATTAAGAAACTCTATAGATTTCTGCTAAATTTAAGGATGGAAGAAGAACAAGTAAAAGAAACAATGATAGCATGGGCAATTTTTTTTGGATATTCTATAGATTTGGAAGACTGGCAAAAACTATGGGATAGAAATATCAAATTGACTAAAGCAGTCTCATATAAAGAACATTTGTATAAAATGTTTTACAGATGGCATATGACACCAGTAAGATTAACGAAAATGTTTAAAAATACTTCGAATAATTGCTGAAAATGTAAACAAAGGCCAGGTACTTATCATCATATCTGGTGGACATGCCCTAAAGCAAAAAAGGTTTTGGGGTAAGATACATACATGGTTGGAAAAAATGTTTAAAAGAAAGATAGAATTTAAACCAGAACTGTTTTTGTTAGGAATATTAGGACCTAACTATGAGAAGGAGAATGAATATTTAATATTGCATATACCGACAGCAGCGAGAATAGTATTTGCCCAATATTGGAAAAATGAAAACTTACCAACTGAAGAGGCTTTACTTAAGAAAATCTTAGAATGTGCAGAAATGGATAGATTGACCTTAGAGATTAAAGAGAAAGAAGATTCTGTTTATTTTAGAACGTGGGATAATTTTTACCAACGGTTAGGAAAACGAACTGGTGAGAAATGAATGTGATATGATATTTTGAATATATATTAACAAGAAGAAGGATATGCATTAATTAATTGATACTGTTTATGATTAGCGTTTATTACACTTATTACAGTTACTTATTACAATATCAACTATTGTTAACTGAACATATGTACCCAGACAATAGTCTGTTTGCTAAAGATTGAAAATGCTATTGGGGGATAACCCCAATGTCGACCCCAACCCCCCCAACCCCAATCCTGAACCTTAATCCCTATCCCGACCCTATTCTATTCCCAACCCTATAAAACTCCATAAAATTCTATTTTTTTTAAAAAAAAGATGTGTTTGCTAACGGCAGCGTTGTGGTAGAAAAATAACAGAAACAAAACAGAGTAGTTACGTGTGAATCATAAGAAATAGGAATTACTTCAGAAGTGTTTCTGTTCAGCTGCTGGTTTGGGCATGATGAAAATTGTTGGATTACATTCTTTCATTAAAAAAAGGTGGACGGAGTAAGTAAAGTCAATAGGGTAAAGCCCATAACTCCCAGCCAGCAGGGAATCGTGGGAATCGACATTCCTGGAAAGGGTCCGACGAACATCAAATAATGGACTGAAGAAGGGAAGGGAAGGGAAGGGAAGGGAAGGGAAGGGGAAAGGATGATCAGTGAGCAATATCCCGAAGAACAATAAGCGTAAAAGGTTTTATTTTAAACACTGATGTGCAAAAATACAGGGCAAATTTTAAAACAGGAAGCAATTTTTCAGTCCCCGTCGTTGGCACGAGAGGCTCCGTTCGAAGCAGAGAGGGCGGAAGAACTTGAAACACGGGTTACTGTATGACACTTGTCCTTCCTGGCAGTTAGGCCGTTCGTTTCTTCTCTCGTCTTTTAGAGTCCCATCCCTGCTCACCTTCCAAGCAGGGCGGTGGGAAGAGGGAAGAAGAGGCCAACCTCTTTGGGAATCCTAGCGAGAGGAAGGGGGCCAGGCTGAGACTCACAATCCATGGAATACGGGGGTGTGTGTGTGTAAATTCGGTCGTCTCCTCCTCCTCCAAAGCAGTTGCGGGGTGCTCCCCTGCAGCTTTCGGGCCTCAGAAAGTAACCTCTTCAGCCGGGACAGCTACCCCAAACCCTGATCGATGCCACGGATCCGTCGAGCTAACTGGATGTCCCTGGGATGGAGAGTGACCCGCTTGGCGTGGATGGTGCACAGGTAGGCATCTTCCATGAGATGCACCAAAAAGGCTTCAGCTGCCTTGGGAGGGAAAAACACAAGAGACAGAGAGACATAAGAGACAGAGAGAAAGGAAGGAAGGAAGGGAGAGAGAGAGGACATACAGTACATATAGGCTTAATTTGGGAGCATTTTTTTTTTACCCCTCCTGGCAGGTTGCACTTTGTGCCCTCTCCCAAGCTGGCAGAAAACTCTCCTAGCTTTACATTTGCTGCCTCCATTACCAATCCATCTTCCGCCCCTGTGGTCCCTCTGATGTTCCTCCAAAGTAACGGGCAGGGATGTACAAAGCCCTTGGCACCAAATTGTCCTGGGCAGAGAATGGCCAGTTTGAAGTGGTTTGTGCTCAAATGGTACAGAATATGACATAGACTCAGAGGGAAGTGTTTTGGGCAGAAGGGGGAGAGGTAGGAAGAGAGACAGGGAGATAGAGTTGGTGCTGAGGGAAAATGGGAGGATAGAATGAGGAGGATTTATATTAGATAAATGTCTAATATAGATATTAGATATCTAGTATAGAGTGGAGTGGAGTGGAGTAGAATAAGGAATAGAATAGAATAGAGTAGAATAGAATAGAGTACAGTAGAATAGAATAGAATAGAATAGAATAGAATAGAATAGAATAGAATAGAATAGAATAGAATAGAATAGAATAGAATAGAATAGAATAGAATAGAGTAGAGTAGAGTAGAGTAGAGTAGAGTAGAGTAGAGTAGAGTAGAGTAGAATAGAATAGAGTAGAGTAGAATAGAATAGATTAGAATAGAATAGAGTACAGTAGAATAGAATAGAGTAGAGTAGGGTAGGGTAGGGTAGAGTAGAATAGAGTAGAATAGAATAGAATATGGAAAATAGAATAGAATAGAATAGAGTAGAGTAGAATAGAATAGAATATGGAAAATAGAATAGAATAGAATAGAATAGAATAGAATAGAATAGAATAGAATAGAATAGAATAGAATAGAATAGAATAGGAGTAGAATAGAATAGAATAGAGTACAGTAGAATAGAATAGAATAGAATAGAATAGAATAGAATAAAATAGAGTAGAATAGAGTACAGTAGAATAGAATAGAATAGAAAGCAGCTTAGCCCAAAGAAGCAATAGGGACTTGGCAAATGTCTCAGAAAATAAAGACAAGGGGAGAGAGAGATGTACTTTCCAATTTGCAAGATTCTGGTTCCTGTAATTTATAATAAAGGTAGTGTTAGTACCCATAGTTGCTGCTTCTTGTCTAGACTACCTCGAAGGGGTGATATCAATCTTGCATGTCTAAAATCACACCTCTCTTTACCCCACCCCCTTTACCCTTACAATCCGGGAAACTAGAGAGGGTCCCCTTCTGAGACGTTTGCCATGACCTTTGTCTAGTCTGCAGCTCCTTCTCCTTCTGTCTCTCGAGGACATTCTCACAGAAGCTCACAGGGAAAAGAATAAGAATGGGGAGTGGGGGGGGGAGGGATGGTCACCCATTGCTGTTCCTGAGAGCAGACCTGTTCACCACTCAGCCCCGCCTGAGCACTTACCTCTTGCAAGGCAAGAAGTGCCATGGACTGCCACATCATGTCAACCCCTCGGGTATATTCCAGGCAGATCTCCCGCACCTGTGGAGGGGTGGGAAAGAAACAGGGAGAAAGAAAGAAACTAGGTAACCTTGGAAGAGCTTCCTTTGTTCCAGGTTGCAGTTGTTAAATTAGTAACACGGTCGTTCAGTGGATCTGGGTTTCCCCATGGACTTGGCTTGTCAGAAGGTTGCCAAAGGTGATCTCGTGACACTGCAAGTCCCGTCGAAAATGTGAGTCCGTTGTCAAGCATCCAAATTTTGATCCCATGACCACGGGGATGCTGCAACGGTCCTAAGTGTGAAAAATGGTCATGTCGCCTTTTTCAGTGCCGTTGTAATGTCAAACGGTCACTAAGTGAACTGCTGTAAGTCAAGGACTACCTGTATGAGTAGCAGTCCTCTTCAGCCAGCTAATCTCTCAATGTGAACTGCAAATTCCATCATTCCCAGCCAATGTGGGACTGTGTTGAGCTTGGTTCCTGGCAGAAGGAAAGGGTTTGCCATTACCTTCCTCTGATATATATATATATCTATATTCAAATTTCTTTTTTTTTTGTTGACAAAGAGTTAAAGAATTAAATGGGAGACTTGGATAGCTATTTCGGGCTGATTCTGCCCTCCTCAGCAAGCCACACCCTCTATGGGATTCGAACCTAGGCAGCCTGCATGCTAGGCAGTGTATTAACCTCCAGGCTACCAGCTCCCCTCCCCTCCTTTGTCAGCCGAACCAAGGGAATATACATAGAAAGTTTTTCCGGACAAACCGGTCTGGTTGATGCACCTTGGTACTTTAACTGCCATACTGCAATCATATTTTATGATCACTTTTGCCTTGCCGCCCCCCAAACTAGTTCGGCTGACAAACCGGTTCGGCTGACAAAGGAGGGGAGGGGAGCTGGTAGCCTGGAGGTTAATACACTGCCTAGCATGCAGGCTGCCTAGGTTCGAATCCCATAGAGGGTGTGGCTTGCTGAGGAGGGCAGAATCAGCCCGAAATAGCTATCCAAGTCTCCCATTTAATTCTTTAACTCTTTGTCAACAAAAAAGGAAATTTGAATTTGTAATGTATCGCAGTAGCGACTTGAGCCTGTTTAATGCCCCTAGTTTGGGGGGCGGCAAGGCAAAAGTGGTCATAAAATATGACTGCAGTACGGCAGTTAAAATACCAAGGTGCATCAACCAGACCGGTTTGTCCGGAAAAATTTCTCTATATATCTATATATATACACCTATATCTATCATCAATCAATCAATCAATCAATCAATCAATATCTATCTATCTATCTATCTATCTATCTATCTATCTATCTATCTATCTATCTATCTATCTATCTATCTATCTATCTATCTATCTATCTATCTATCTATCTATATGTATCTCTATATCTCTGTATCTCTCTATATATATCATCTATATCTATATATATATCTATCTGTCTCTATCTATATCTATATATCTATAGATAGATAGATAGATAGATAGATAGATAGATAGATAGATAGATAGATAGATAATTAAATTTTATATATATTAAATTTCTCACTGTAGTCTGCACGTTTAAGAATTCTCATATAAATAATAACATGATCAGCCAAGGTTGGTAGGTGCTGCCATCTGCTGTGATGTGTTTGCACTTGTGTGGGTTTTAAACCAAAATGCAGGTAGTCCTCGACTTACAACAGTTCATTTAGTGACCATTTAAAGTTACAACGATAACTGCAAAAAGCGACATATGACCGTTTTTCACACTTACGGCCATTGCAGCATCCCCAGGGCCACATAATCAAAATTCAGATGTTTGGCACCTGGCTCATATTTATGACGGTTGCAGTGTCTGGGTGTGTGTGGGTGTGGGTGTGTGTATTTCCATGTGATCCCCTTTTGCGACCTTCTGACAAGCAAAGTCAATGCGGGGGGAGGGGGGGAGAGAGACACACACACATTCACTTAACAGTCGTGTTACTATCTTAACAACTGTGGCAAGACAAGTCATAAAATGGGGCAAAATTCACCGAACAAATGTTTCGCTTAGTAACAAAAATTCTGGGCTCAAATTGTGGCCGTAAGTCAAGGAGTATGAGTATATAAAATCTTCCACTGGGAACCATAGAAGAATTTAAGGATGTTAGATGCTATTTTAGCCTTACTGAATTTATTCCACACATAAACACACAGACACATGTAAAGGTGGTCTTCAACTTACGCCCACGACTGGGACCCGAATTTCCATTGCTAAGCAAGGCGGTTGTTAAGTGAGTTATGCCCTATTTTATGAACATTTTCAACCTGGTTGTTGAAAATGGTTTTAACAACGAATCTGGCTTCCCCATTGAATTTGCTTGTTCCAGTATCTCAGGGGCTGCCACAAAGAAGAGGGAGTCAAGCTATTCTCCAAAGCGCCTGAAGGCAGGACAAGAAGCAACGGATGGAAACTAACCAAGGAGAGAAGCAACCTAGAACTAAGGAGAAACTTCCTGACAGTTAGAACAATTAACCAGTGGAACAACCTGCCTCCAGAAGCGGTAAATGCTCCAACACTGGAAGTTTTTAAGAAGAGACTGGACAGCCATTTGTCTGAAATGGTATAGGGCTTCCTGCCTGAGCAGGGGGTTGGACTAGAAGACCTCCAGGGTCCCTTCCAACTGATGATGATGATGATGATGCCAGCTGGGAAGGTTGCAAACGGCAATCCCCAATATCCTGAGATATTGCAGCTGTTGTAAATACATGCCAATTCCCAAGCGCCTGAATTTTGACTGCGAAGATGCCATGATGGTTGTAAGGGCGAGGACCAGTCATGACAGTTTTTCCCAGTGTCATCATAACTTTGAACGATTGCTAAACCAGAGGTTGTAAATTGAGGACTACCTGTATATAACATCGTCAACTGGGATTAGTGAATGGTTTAAGACAGTGGTTCTTAACCTGGGCGATATTGCCCCCCAGGGGGCGATTACATTTTTCAGGGGGGCGATGGAACAAAAAGGGGCGATGCGGGGGCGAAGGAATGAAAAGGGGGCGATATGGGGGCGATGGAGCGAGAAGTTTTGGGGACACTTTTGAGACTTTTTCGTACAGTGAATCGCTGTATATTTGTCATACAAAAACATCAGATCGCTCGCTATTAGTGGATTGAATTGTGTTTTCAAATGTTCCTCTAGCTAGCTTCAGTACAGAATGCCGTACATATGTGAATACGCATCGCTTATCTTCATGCATGTTGCGCAGCAGCCTCTACCCATACAGTGGCGCACCATTGGCCAGAATGGGCAGTGATGGAGGGGGGAGCGCTTCTTTTGAAACATCGTATGCTGAGTGGCTATCCCCTGTGACATTATATTTTCTTTGTGTCTTTTTAATCCTTTTTACAGTGTGTGTGACTATATATACTTTCCTCGAATCTTAATTTAGTTTCAGAGTTTTCGTCTTGAAATTCTTAGTTTTTCTTTTCGGGCATTTCACTTTCTTACAATTGAATTTTGTTTTCAGTGGTCATTACATTTAAGTGTCTTGAATAAATAAGATAATAATGAAATAAATGATTCACGAAGTTTGGGAATAAAGTGACGGGTGGCACCAAAATTTTTCACACAGTTGAGATATGGGAAAAAGACTGGAAATAAATTATTTGCATCAATATGTCCTGATGACAATTTTAAAGAAAACAAAAAAAGTATTTGCATAAATTGAAGAATTATTTCCTATGTTGTGATTGAGAGGTTATGTTGGGGGAGGGGGGCGATGACAACTTCCTCATTGGCTCCAGGGGGCGATTCGTTCAAAAAGGTTAAGAACCACTGGTTTAAGAGACCAGATGTTATTTAAAAAGTTATTGAAATTAGGAAAACATGGACTTTCCCTGCCAGACACTAGGAAATATATCTTACTGCTTAAAAAAAAGAAATATTCTTTTTTCCCCTTTTTTTAAAGCAGCAAGATATATAATAATCTCTAGCTTGGCTTTTCTACTGCAATATTGTTCTTCAAAACTTACTTCAGTACAAATACCAGGACAACAACAACAATAATAATAATAATAGAGTTGGAAGGGACTTTGGAGGTCTTCTAGTCCAACCCCCTGCTCAGGCAGGAACCCCTATACCATTTCAGACAAACGTAGCTCAGGGTGTATCAACACTACAAATAGTCCTCGGTTTACGACCACAATTGAGCCCAAAATTTCTGTTGCTAAGCGAGACAAGTGTTAAGTGAGTTTTGCCTCATTTTACGACCTTTCTTGCCATACCTGTTAAGTGAATCATTGCAGTTGTTCAGTTAGCAACACGGTTGTTAAGTGAATCTGGCTTCCCCATTGGCTTGGCTTGTCAGAAGGTCGCAAAAGGGGATCACGTGACCCCCCGGGACACGGCAACCGTCATAAATATGAGCCAGTTGCCAAGCATCGGAATTTTGATCACGTGACCCTGGGGATGCTGCAACGGTCATAAGTGTGAAGAACGGTCACGTCACTTTTTTCAGCGCCGTTGTAACTTTGAGTGGCCACTAAGTGAACTGTTGTAAGTCGAGGACTATCTCTACTTGCATTTTGGGGTAAAAATGGATATTTTCCTCCACAGCACCATTAGGAAAATGCAGATCGCTACAGTATGTTCTTTGCCTTTAAGCCTCAAATCTGCAGGCTAGTAATTTTTATAGGCCTCTTTCTTTAATTCCACCACAGAAAGTCAAACTGTCATCATCGGGGGAGTTCTCTTTTTAACCCACACTAGGATCTGTACTTGGCAGCAGCTAAAATTCCCTCAGGCATTTTTCAAGGCCAGACTTTTGCAGCCACAAGGACTCTGGAGCCTGTCAAATCCGGGTCTGGCAAAACAAAGATAAGGGGGGGGGGGGCCTAGAAGAAATCCGTTATTTCTGTGGGTTTGTCAAGGGGCAAAAAAAAAATGGTCACAAGGCACTTTTTTTCATGTTGAATCTTTTTCTGTTAGTTTATAATGTAAAATGCAAAAGCAAACAACAGGAAAAGTAGGGGAGGAAAAAGGGAAGAGAAAAGTGTAGAGAGAAAAAAGGGGAAAAGAAAGACAAGGCGTTGACTTCCGACTCCCTTTGGTGCAGTAGAATGAGAAGTAACGTCGGACCCTCAACTTTTTCCTTTTACGTAGTACTATAAATTAGCCATTTCTGTAACAACAGAACAAGTCACTTTTTTTCAGTGCCGTCGTAACTTTGAATGGTCACTAAAAGAATTGCTGTAACTTGAGGACTCCCTGTATCACTCTAAAAAGCTTCTCCAACATCAGAGTCAGAGGAAGGCTCTGAGGAGCTCCAAGACTTACAGTCTGACGAGGAGCCTGGCCCCTCTACTCGCACTCAGGCTGAGACACAGCTGTGCTGGGAGTCTGAGTTGGACAGTGATGAATCACAGCTGGGAGATATCCAGGATGCATGAAAACGCCGGCAAGAAAAGAGAATAGGACAGAGGAATGGAATGGGGCGGCTCCAAAGGCAAAGGAGAAGGCATTAGGAAGCCACGCCTTGGCTGAATAATAAAAGGGAAGGTGTGGGAGGTGCTGGTTGCTGAAGGCAACCGTTTGTGTTAAGGATCGAGTTTCTGTGAACTGTCTTTGTTTGCCTTGGACATTGACTCAGGTTTGTGAATAATAAAAGGGGATTGGTTTTTTTCCTGTGTTTCCAGCCTGCTTGTTGGAAGAGGGGTTTCTCCTTGTGAGCTTAACAAGGACTCACGTAGGCTGGGACAGAACAGGTAACATCACCAGTGCATGAAACATTTTGGATAAATAACAAGTCTCATTTTGGACACGGTGGGATCTAAGGAGCTCACACGTGGAAGGAAAAACCATGGTGCGTAATCAACTTACCACACGAGAAAAGGGTAGCTTGGCAATAAGTAGATTAGTACTTTTTTGATACTTTCTGATCTCCTGCATAGCTCGGAAGCCGGGCCGGTATCTCCGCCGTCTCCGATGACCTGCTGGAGAGGAGGTGAAGGGAGGTTAACAAAGGAAGGATGAACCCCAACAGGAAAAAAGATTTCAGCCCAGTAGTTCCCAACTTTGGCGACTTTAAAATGTGTGGACTTCAACTCCCAGAATTCCCTAGTCAGCATAGATAAGGAGGGAGGGGCTGGAAGAAATCAGTTATTTCTGTGGGTTTGTCAAGGGGCAATTCACAGAAGGAAGAAGGTCTGGGGTCAGTCTTCCTTTATCAAGATTATTTTTGCCTTGCGGGGTCCCTGATTTATGGTTTGAGATAGAAGTGAAAATCGGTCCTTCTTCTGTTGAGGGGTATAAGACTGTCATATCAATCAAGGTCATAAAAGAGAGAAGCTTGTAAAAAGACCTT
The DNA here is from genome assembly GCA_023970755.1 of Azemiops feae. Lineage (NCBI taxonomy): Eukaryota > Metazoa > Chordata > Lepidosauria > Squamata > Viperidae > Azemiops > Azemiops feae. The sequence continues at coordinate 485,963 of JALGBA010000913.1, read as the reverse complement.
GTCATCGCAATGTCCTTCCACCTAAATGTGAGGAAAGTAAAACATCACAAGTCTGGTTGCCCGTAACGCCCAGCTCCTTCATCAAGGTCTGTCAAATACAGGTAGTCCTCGACTTACAACAGTTCATTTAGTGACCGTTGGGAAGTTATGACGGGGGTGAAAGAAGGGACTGATGACCGTTTTTCACACTTACAACCGTTACAGCATCCCCATAGTCGTGATCAAGATCCAGATGCTTGACAGATGACTCATATTTATGACCGTTGCAGTGTCCCCAGGGTCATGTGATCATCTTTTGAGAATTTCTGACGAGCAAAGCCAATGGGGGAAGCCAAGATTCACTTACAAACTATGTTACTAACTGAACAACTGCAGTGATTCATTTAACAACTTTGGCAAGAAAGGTCGTAAAAAAGGGCAAAATTCCCCAATTAACAACTATCTTACATAATGACAGAAAGTTTTGGCTCAATTTGGGATAATAAATCGAGGATTACCTGTATATCACTGTTCATAAACTGAGGGCTTCTTGCAAGAACAGTCAATCTCTCCAAAGCTTTGTAGGGGATATTTCCCCAGATTAGCTACATCAGGGGTCTTCAAACTTGGCCCTTTTGACTTGTGGACTTCAACTCCCAGAATTCCTCAGCCAGGCATTCTGGCTGAGGAATTCTGGGAGTTGAAGTCCACAAGTCATAAAAGGGCCAAGTTTGAAGACCCCAGAGCTACACTGAAAAAAAAAATTCTCTTTCTCTCAATTTCAGGATAACAGAGTTGGAAGGGACCTTGTAGGTCTTCTAGTCCAACCGCTTGCTGAAGCAGGGGACCTTATACCATTTCAGACAAATGGTTGTCCAGTTTCTTCTTAAAAACTTCCAGAGTTGGAGCACCCACAACTTCTGGAGGCAAGTCATTCCGCTAATTAATTGTTCTGTCAGGAAATTTCTCCTTAATTCTAGGTGATCCCAAAGGTGCTTTTTCACGAGGCAACTGGACTGTCTTGTTTTTCTTTGAAGATGTTTCGCTTCTCATCCAAGAAGCTTCTTCAGCTTCTTGGATGAGAAGCGAAACGTCTTCAAAGAAAAACAGGGAAGTCCAGTTGCCTCGTGAAAAAGCACCCTTGGGATAACTAGGACCTGGATGACTGAGAATCTCCGTAGACATTTCATTCTAGGTTGCTTCTCTCCTTGATTAGTTTCCATCCATTGTTTCTTGTCTTGCCTTCCGGTGCTTCGGTAAATAGGTTAACCCCCTTTTCTTTGTGGCAGCCCCTCAAATATGGGAAGACTGCTATCGTGTCACCCTTAGTCCTTCTTTTCACCAGATTTTTTGCTCCGGTCAAGCATCCATATTTCTTACCTGCTGCTTCTTGTGGGGGGCGCCTCTGTCCAGAGCGACGGGGGGAGGCTTGCCTCCTGCGTGGAGATCCTCCAGATCGGCCGCGACGGGAAGGAGTCGAAGGGGTCCTTCTGGAGCTGGTGCCAGCCGGCGGAGAACGCCGCATAGTGCCTGGCAAAGAAAATAACAAATATTGCCTCTGGCAATACCTGCTCGGTGAATTGAGATTCAGGAGTACAGATAGTCCTTGATGTATGACTGCCGTTGAGCCCAAAATTTCCGTTACTAAGCGAGACGGCTGTTAAGTGAGCTGGGACCTGTTTTACGACCTTTCTTGCCACCATTCTTAAAACAAATCACTGCAGTTGCTAAGTTAGCAAAACACTTGTAAAGGGAATCTGGCTTTCCCACTGACTTTGTCAGAAGGTCACAAAAAACGATCACCTGACTCTGGGATACTGCAACCGTCATAAATAGGAGCCAATTGCCAAGCGTCCGAATTTTGATCACCTGACCACGGGGATATTGCAAGGGTCGTGTGAAAAACGGTCCTAAGTCCCCCCCCCCTTTTTTTAGCACTGTTGTAACTTTGAATGGGTCACTAAACAAAAGTCAAGGACTACCTGTATGTTTATTTTGGGTGTTGGGATTCTAGGCCAGGGCTTTTCAACCGGTGGTACGCGTACCACCAGTGGTACGCGAGCACATGGCTGGTGGTACGCGTAGGACGGGTTGAAAAAACATGTTAAAAAAAATGTAAAAAAAATATTAAAAAAAATTTTTTGAATTTTTTTTTTTTAAAAAAAGTGTAAAAGTGGATGAGGTGAAGCGGCAGCAGCGCCGCAGAGGCCTGTGGCCAAGTCAGCTGGAACTGCATGTTGCCTGGGTCCTACTGAGAGCCCAGGATCAAAGCGCGCAGCTCCAGCTGATTGGCGGCGGCCTTGGGGGTGGGCAGGTAGCCTCACACAGTCTTCAGGGGAGATTCCGCTGGAGCTGCGCGACGCATTGCCTGCCCCCCCACCCCCACCCAGATGCCCTCACCTCCCCCAAGCGTTTTTTTACTCACCTGCTTTCAGCAGCATTCCCTTTCTCCTGTCCTTCTCGGCCTCCGCCATGTGTTTGTGAGACAAAAAAAAAAAGTTCCATGAGACTTTCTAACTTCTCGCGAGAAGTTAGAAAGTCTCATGGAACTTTTTTTTTTTTTTAACCCCAAACACGTGGCAAACGAAGGCAGAGAAGCAAAAGGAGAAAGGGAGTGCAGCTGAAAGCAGGTGAGTAAAAAAATGCTTGAGGGAGGCGAGGGCATCTGGGTGGGGGCGGGGGCGCCAACCTTACCCTGGGCAGATTGCGGGCAGCGGCAGGGACGGGGAGGCAGATCGCGCGTGTGCGCGAGGCAGAAGTGCCCGGGGCCAGAGGGGAGGCTGGGCAGATTGCGGGCGCTGGAGCCTGTGCCCCGCCCCCTGGCCAGGAAGGCGCGCCGTAATCCCGGCTGCCGGGAAGGTGATCGACCCGCTGCTCTCCCATCGCCCGCTTTGCCCGGCTCGAGCCTGGCTGGAGCAGCGTTGGTACTTCCAAAGGTTGCCGCAGCCCTCGGCCGCTCCCCTCCCCTCCCCTCCGTGCCTCTAAATCGATCCCCAGGCTGGCTGGCCAGGTGAGCAGAAGATCAGAGAGAGAGAAAGAGGGAGAGAAAGAGGGAAAGAGAAATAGAGAGAGGGGGAGAGAGAGAAAGAAAGAAAGGGAGACAGAGGGAGAAAGAGAGAGGGAGAGAGAGCCCGGGATTGGCGTGTGCAGCTACAGCTGAGCCGCGCTTTTCCGCGCTGTTTTGCTGTTTTTGTAAAGTTGCCCCGGGTTGGTGAGAAAGCCGCCGGTCTCCCCGCTGCAAGTGTGGGAAGCGCCGGAGCTCCTGATGAACCGCGTTTAAGGGAGAGAGAGAGAGAGCCAAGCTTGACCTGCACGGTTGGGCTGTTTCTGCTTTTCCTTTGCAACTTGGAAGAATAATAGTAATAATAAGAGGAAAAGTTCTTGCATGATTTCCAGACGTTTCCTCTCCGTCCCCCCACCCCATCCCAAGAAGCAGTATTTGTAGTTTGGACTAGCAGGTTGCTTGGCTGCTCTCCTCCTTTGCTCGTGGGGGGCGCGCTCGCTGCCCTTTGCAAAAGACGGAGCCCCCGCGGTTTTGCATTGCAAGGAGATTACTTCGCCCGAAGGAAGGGTGACTTGGTGGCGATGCGGCAATATCCCCGCCCTGCCTGTGCTCTCTCCTCTGCCTCTGCGCGCACACAGGCAGGGCCATGATGTGTTGCTGCCTGCCAAAACCAGGCTGGGGTCTGGGCGGTGTAGCACAGGACAATGGAAGGAAGGAAGGAAGGAAGGAAGGAAGGAAGGAAGGAAGGAAGGAAGGAAGGAAGGAAGGAAGGAAGGAAGGAAGGAAGGAAGGAAGGGAGGGAGGGAGGGAGGGAGGGAGGGAGGGACAATGGGAGCTGCAGTGCTGCAGCCTTCCTGTCCCGTGAGCGTCCCTGCGCCGTTCGGCTGTGGTCCAGGCCTCGCATTCAACAGCTGTTCGGCGGCCGGGAGACAGCCTTTCAGCTTCAGGCCGCGCCACCGGCCCTTGGCTCACTGCCGCAGCCTCGCGCCCATCAGCTGTTTGGCGGCCAGAAGTCGGAGCCGCTCAGCTGTTCGGCGGGACGCCCACGGAGCCGACACCCACGCTGCCCGGTAGAACGGTGCTGGCCGCTGGTCTCCTTTGCTGCCCCGCTTGACAGGGAGAGAGGCAGGAAAGGAGGAAGGGACAAAGAGGGTGGTGAAGGAAAGGAAGGAAAGAAGGAAGGAAGGGACAATGGGAGAGAGGGAGGAAAGGAGGAAGGGACAAAGAGGAAGGTGAAGGAAAGGAAGGAAAGAAGGAAGGGAGGAACAAAGAGGGGAGGGAAGGAGGAAGGGACAAAGAGGGAGGTGAAGGAAAGGAAGGAAAGAAGGAAGGAAGGGACAATGGCAGAGAGGGAGGGAAGGAGGAAGGGACAAAGAGGAGAGGTGAAGGAAGGGAAGGGACAATGGAGAGAGGGAGGGAAGGAGGAAGGACAAAGGAGGTGAAGAAAGGAAGGACAATGGAGAGAGGGAGGGAAGGAGGAAGGGACAAAGAGGGAGGTGAAGGAAAGGAAGGAAAGAAGGAAGGAAGGGACAATGGGAAAGAGGGAGGGAAGGAGGAAGGGACAAAGAGGGAGGTGAAGGAAAGGAAGGAAAGAAGGAAGGAAGGGACAATGTGAGAGAGGGAGGGAAGGAGGAAGGGACAAAGGGAGGTGAAGGAAAGGAAGGGACAATGGGAGAGAGGGAGGGAAGGAGGAAGGGACAAAGGGAGGTGAAGGAAAGGAAGAGACAATGGGAGAGAGGGAGGGAAGGAGGAAGGGACAAAGGGAGGGAAAGGAAAGAAAGGGACAATGTGAGAGAGGGAGGGAAGGAGGAAGGGACAAAGAGGGAGATGAAGGAAAGAAGGAAGGGACAATGGGAGAGAGGGAGGGAAGGAGGAAGGAACAAAGGGAGGTGAAGGAAAGGAAGGGATAATGGGAGAGAGGAAGGGAAGAGGAAGGGACAAAGAGGGAGGTGAAGGAAAGGAAGGAAAGAAGGAAGGAAGGGAGGGACAATGGGAGAGAAGGGAGGGAAGCCAGGCACCCACCCCAGTCCCATCCCCCTCCACCAGAGACCCACGGATTCCCCCCCCCCAGGCACCCTGCAACCTGGGTGATCAGCTGGCCACGCCCCCCCGGCCATTGATCACATGACCCTGGGACACTATGAACGTCATAAGGATGAATCAGTTGCCAAGCATCCGAATGTAAATCACATGACCCTGGGGATGCTGCAACAGTCATAAGTGTGAAAAATGGTCATAATTCACTTTTTTCAGTGCCGTTGTAACTTCAAACAGTCACTAAGCGAATTGTTGTAAGTCGAGGACTACCTGTACTTTCTCATTTTTTCCTTTTTTTGGGGGGGGGTCAAGTTTTTGATACCTTGCTGGGCGAGTGGTGGTACTCGGATATTGCCTTATCCGAAAAGTGGTACAATGGGTGAAAAGGTTGAAAAGCCCTGTTCTAGGCTACCTTCATAGCAATTGATAGTCCATTTAAATTCCCTTTTCAAACTACTATAATATTGTACTGTCGGAAGAATTCCCCCGTGGTTCGTGTTTCCAGCTGGGAAGCAGACCTTCAACTCAGACAGAAGAATTGACACAAAATGAAGCAAGCTGCCAGAAAGTAGGTTTATTGCAGAAACCGGACGGAGTAGTGACCCAGCGATGGTTTCTGGACTAACTAGTACCTTTCCAAGGTGAGGGGGCCTGTTTTCATACCCCTTGAGTTATTGAGATTATGATTTAGATTTTGTAAAGGTATTTGTTCCCCTGATCTCTCCTAGTTTGTGTTTGTTTAGAGCGGGAACGATCAATATTGTTCTTAGGAGATGTTTCTTTGTTCATGCAAATGACAAATGGTTGTCCAGTTTCTTCTTAAAAACCTCCAGAGTTGGAGCACCCACAACTTCTGGAGGCACGTCGTTCCGCTGATTAATTGTTCTGTCAGGAAATTTCTCCTTAATTCTAGGTGATCCCAAAGGTGCTTTTTCACGAGGCAACTGGACTGTTTTGTTTTTCTTTGAAGATGTTTTGCTTCTCATCCAAGAAGCTTCTTCAGCTTCTTGAGAACTAGGACCTGGATGACCGAGAATCTCCGCAGACATTTCATTCTAGGTTGCTTCTCTCCTTGATTAGTTTCCATCCATTGTTTCTTGTCTTGCCTTCCGGTGCTTCGGTAAATAGGTTAACCCCCTTTTCTTTGTGGCAGCCCCTCAAATATGGGAAGACTGCTATCGTGTCACCCTTAGTCCTTCTTTTCACCAGATTTTTTGCTCTGGTCAAGCATCCATATTTCTTACCTGCTGCTTCTTGTGGGGGGCGCCTCTGTCCAGAGCGACGGGGGGAGGCTTGCCTCCTGCGTGGAGATCCTCCAGATCGGCCGCGACGGGAAGGAGTCGAAGGGGTCCTTCTGGAGCTGGTGCCAGCCGGCGGAGAACGCCGCATAGTGCCTGGCAAAGAAAATAACAAATATCCTGGATATCTCCCAGCTGTGATTCATCACTGTCCAACTCAGACTCCCAGCACAGCTGTGTCTCAGCCTGAGCGCGAGTAGAGGGGCCAGGCTCCTTGTCAGACTGTAAGTCTTGGAGCTCCTCAGAGCCTTCCTCTGACTCTGATGTCACTCCAGGCCCCTCCTCCTCCTCTGATTCCTCAGATTCAGCTACCAGGTCCACTGGCTGGCGAGGAATCACAACACGCACCAGACTAGAAGACACACACAATCTACTCAACAATATATTCAGTGGGATCAGTTTTACACACGAGGAAGAAAAAGAACGATGACTCCCCTTTCTAGATATTGATATAAGGAGATAATGGCGAATTATCAATAATAAAAATAATAATAAAGTTGGAAGGGACCTTGGAAGTCATCGAGTCCAACCCCCTCCTCAGGCAGGAAACCCTATACCATTTCGGACAAATGGCTGTCCAGTCTCTTCTTAAAAACTTCCAGTGTTGGAGCATTCACAGCTTCTGGAGGCAGGTTGTTCCACTGGTTAATTGTTCTAACTGTCAGGAAGTTTCTCCTCAGTTCCAGGTTGCTTCTCTCCTTGACTAGTTTCCATCCATTACTTCTTGTCCTGCCCTCAGGCGCCTTGGAGAATAGCTTGACTCCTCTTCTTGTGGCAACCCTGAGATATTGGAATACTGCTATCATGTCACCCTAGTCCTTCTTTTCCTTAAACTAGACATACCCAATTCCAGCAAACGTTCCTGATATGCTTTAGCCTCCAGTCCCCTAATCATCTTTGTTGCCCTTCTCTGCACTCTTTCTAGAGTCTCAACATCTTTTTTACATCGTGGTGACCAAAACTGGATGCAGTATTCCAAGTGTGGCCTTACCAAGGCATTGTAAAGTGGTATTAATACTTCACGTGATCTTGATTCTATCCCTCTGTTAATGCAGCCCAGCACTGTGTTGGCTTTTTTGGCAGCTGCAGCACACTGCTGGCTCATATTTAAGTGATTGTCCACTAGGACTCCGAGATCCATCTCACAGTTACTACTATTGAGCAAGGTACCCCCTATACTATACCTGTACATTTGGTTTTTCTTGCCTAAATGTAGAACCTTACTTTTTTCACCATTGAATTTCATTTTGTTAGATAGCGCCCAGTGTTCAAGTCTGTCCAGGTCCTCCTGTATCTTAAGCCTGTCTTCTGGAGTATTGGCTATTCTTGCCAGCTTGGTGTCATCTGCAAATTTGATGAGTTCCCCATCTATCCCCTCGTCCAAATCGTTGATGAAGATGTTGAAGAGCACTGGGCCCAGAACAGAGCCCTGGGGCACCCCACTACACACTTCCCTCCATGTAGATGCGGTTCCATTGAGGACCACATGCTGAGTACGGCCAGTCAGCCAGCTACGAATCCATCTGGTGGTGATGCTGTCTAACCCACATTTTTCTATCTTATCAAGTAGTAGGTTGTGATCTACTTTATCAAATGCCTTACTGAAGTCCAAGTAAATTATATCCACAGCATTCCTCTGATCCACTAATTTTGTCACTTGGTCAAAGAATGCAAAAAGCCCATGTTGGCTTTTAGTAATGACTTTGTTTGCCTCTAGGTGTTCGCTGATTCGTTGTTTGATTATCTTTTCCACAATCTTCCCACGTATTGAGGTCAGGCTGATAGGTCTGTAATTTCCTGGATCCATTTTTTTCCCTTTTGTGAAGATGGGAACTATATCAGCTCTTTTCCAGTCCTCTGGTAGTTCCCCAGTGCTCCAGGAACTTTGAAAAATATAGTTCAGTGGTTCTGAGATCACATCTGCCAGTTCCTTGAGAACCTTGGGGTGTAATCCATCTGGTCCTGGTGATTTGGACTCGTCTAGGCTGGACAGGTGCTCACTTACCATTTTCTTGCCTATCTTAACTTGTGTTCCTATTCTGTTTTTTATGGCACTATTTTTGATAGGTTGGTCTGTTTTTTCCCTTTGTGTAAAGACAGATGCAAAAAACGAGTTAAATAGTTCTGCTTTCTCACTATTGCTTGTCACCTTCTCCGCCACTTTCACCCACTTATGGACCTTCACTTTTTTCTTATTTTTTACATGTTGAAAGAAGCTTTTTTTGTTATTTTTGACTTTGGTCGCAAGTCTTAGTTCATTTTGAGCCTTAGCTTTCCTCACTTCATCTTTGCAGGCTCGGGCTATTTGCTGATATTCTGACTTTGTTATGTGCCCCTCTTTCCACTTTCTATACTTGTCCTTTTTATCTTTCAATTTATCAGAGAGTTCTTTATGCAGCCATGCTGGTCTCTTTTGAGAGCTGTTATTTTTCTTCTTTGTTGGTATTGTGCTAGACTGGGCTTTTATTATCTCGCTTTTCAAAATTTCCCAAGCTTCTTGAGTTGTTTTCCCCTTGAGGATTCTCATCCATGGAATCCTTCCCAAGCCCTCTCTAAGTTTATTGAAATTACCTCTCTTGAAGTCCAAGACTCTAGTTTGACTGTGTTCTATTGCTTGTGCTTCTATAATGTTGAATTCCAATATTACATGATCACTACCTCCCAAGGTTCCTGTGGCTTCAACACCTTCTATCATTTCATCTCTGTTAGTGAGAATTAGATCCAGAATGGCTAATCCCCTAGTTCCCTTCTCTACTTTTTGGGAGACAAAGTTGTCTGCTAGGTTTGTCAGGAATCTGTTTGATCTTCCACTTGGTGCAGAGTTTGTCTCCCAGTTGATGTCAGGGTAGTTAAAGTCCCCCATTACTATTGTGATGTGCTTCCTACATACCTTAGTTAGCTGACTAGCAAAAAGTTCGTCTATTTCCTCTGTTTGGTTGGGTGGCCTATAGTATACACTATGGCAATGTCATTTTTTCTCCCTTTTATATTGACCCAAATGCATTCAAGACAGTTTTCATCATTGTTGTGCTCTATTTCTGTAGAGATGTAGTTATTTCTTATATAGAGAGCAACTCCACCTCCTCTTTTATTTGGTCTGTTTCTTTTAAATAATTTAAATCCCTCTAGCTGTGTGTTCCATTTGTGGGTTTCATCCCACCATGTTTCCGTAATGGCAACAATATCATATCTGCCCTCATTAACCTGAATTTCTAGTTCACCCTGTTTGCTGTTCATACTCTGTGCATTGGTGTATAGACATTTGAGTCCTTTATGACTGACCCTGTGTTTACTTTCTATATAACCTGTGTGGTGCCTGAGTTCCCCTATTGTCCTACCTCCTATTTGGTTAGTGTACTTTGTGTGGCACTCGCTATTGAAAGCTTGATTTTGCTTGACAGCAAGGTTGATATTCTTGTCCACACACACATCTATGTTACATGCACTAATAGCCCTATAGTTTTTAGATTGCCGGGGACAGGGATGTTCTGTATCAATTAACTCACTATCCCCGCTGCTTAGTTTAAATATTCCTCCAGATAATCTGTGAATTTATAGCCGAGTAACTCAGTTCCTTTCTTTGATGGATGCAAACCATCTCTTTTGTACACTTTTTCATTGGACCAGCTACTGACATCATGACTAATATATCCAAAGCCTTCCCCTTTACACCACTCCTTTAGCCACATATTGAACTGTGCTATACGCTGGCCTTTTCCATTTTGCTCCTTGTACACTGGTAAAACCTCTGAAAAAGTAAGCCTACAGCCTATTCCGCTAAGTTCCGGAAATCATTCTGCACAGAGAGTACATCTGTTTGGGACAGATCGTTAGTGCCAAGATGTACAATAGCCTCCACATCACAGTCCTTGCTGGCATTCTTGATTATTTTAGAAATACGCTTCTTGTCCCTACTGGCAGTAGCACCTGGGAGACACCTGACCTCTTTTGGAACCTCTGTGTCCTTTCCTAAATTTACATCCCTTATAATCGAATCACCAACCAGAAGGTGGCTTCTCTTTTCGGATGCCTTTCTGTTCTTGCATGACTGATGTGTAATACCTGATTCGCACTTCTCCCTGTCGAAAACAAGTTCTTCATCTCAGTCCACGATCCCCTGTTTATTTGAGTTATCATCACAAATACCTTTACCTGACTCCTTAATGTCCCTATTAAGGTCATCAAGGGCACTGTATCTGTTGTGCAGGGACAAATCAAAAGCTTTGTGTTTATAGTTCACAGCTCTCACCCTGCCAGATCCCACGGTTGTCCACACTGCCCTTCTCCTGCAGGATCTTTGTGGTAGAGGGGGCTGATAGCGCGGAGGTTCAATAGAGTAGAAGGGCTGAACTGGACACCTAATTTCTGCCTGAAGAGCACAGATTACAGACCCTAGATAAATAATCTGTCCTTGTAGACTAGTGATTTGTTTACAGATAGGACAGTTTCCAAGTTTGAAGAGGGTACTGCGAAAGACAGCTGCAAAACAAGTGTTGCACTGAACTAAACCAGACATACTTAGATACAAGGAATCTCAGACGCACTTCCCTGAATGTACTGCTGCTATTTATGATGCGCGGGCCGCTCCTTTGGTCCTCCCACCTTCTCCTTTCCAACTCACCAATTCCCAGCAAGCAGTTGGGAGCAAGCTCTGAGCAGTTTAAATGTAGCTTAAATGCAATGAAGTATCCAATCAGCAAGGCCTTAGCTCCTTTGGTCCTCCCACCTTCTCCTTTCCAACTCACCAATTCCCAGCAAGCAGTTGGGAGTAAGCTCTGAGCAGTTTAAATGTAGCTTAAATGCAATGAAGTATCCAATCAGCAAGGCCTTAGCTCCTTTGGTCCAACCTGCGGATACTGAAAATCCACGCACACAGACCAAATTCTAAATTTCACAAGCAACTCACCCCACTGCACACAAGAGAGGAGCTGCATTCAGACCCTTTTCAAAAGAGCCAAAACACACCGCAGCACCGAATTATTAAGAAAAGCAGAAGAGAAACCACCTTTTGGATGTTTTCCTTCTCAATGGCTATCCCAAAAATTTCATAATATGATGCTTATCATCCAAACCCCGACAAAATACACAGCCGAGTACAACACAAAAACAAGTCTCGCCGTACATCAAAGGAACATCCAAAATGGCTGCCAGAATACTGCAACCCCTAGGAATAATGATAGCTCACACACCCAGATTTACACTCAGAAAAGAGCTATCTAAAGTCAAAGACAAAACACAAAACGAAGACAACAGCAACATAGTATACAAAATCAATTGCAACAATTGCAACCAATTCTATGTGGGACAAACAGGAAGTCAATTGAAAACAAGGGTTCATGAACATCAACTGGCTGTCATGGTTCCGACAGATGGAACTCTTCAAAGAACTTTGAGGCATTGTTTACCTTAAAGAATCTTTATTCGAGTAGCATAACATCGGCACTAACATAATCGAAGCCAAAAACTGAATTCCCCTCCCCTGAGCACATAGTATCAAAGCACAATTCCCTCCTCCAATTAACAGTCATAAATCACATTCCCCAATTAGTTTGAAGCGCTGGCTTCCAGCCCACCAATTCTTTATCGTCTCTTATTTCAACAACTTTGGTTCTCACGCTAGGTTGTGTTATTATGTCTAGCTGGACTCTCATACACCTTCGTCCCCTCCCCAGCATCATCTAACTCTAAAAGTGAAAAGAAGGAAATGGCTACATCTCCATCTCATCTGATGTTAGCAGCGTTGACACTGGCAGTTAAACGGCACGACCAAAAATCCCTGATCTCAAACCACACTGATAATATAAACACCAGTTCGATTGCGGAGGAACAAAAATCATCGGGCATGCCAACACCCGCCACACACGTGAATTTATTGAAACTCGACATTCTACCAAAGGAGCAATTAACAAGCATGTTGATCTAGATCCAGCTTATGATTATGTAAGAAACCAGACCCTTCCAACTGCCAATCAACAAGAGAACCAATCAGCTGCTCAGAATTTAAATACAGGTAGTCCTCGACTTATGACCACAACTGAGCCCAAAATTTATGTTGCCAAGTGAGAAACTTCTTAAGTGAGTTTTGCCCCATTTTACGACTTTTCTTGTCCCATTTGTTAAGCGAATTCCTGCAGTTGTTAAATTAGTCACACGGTTGTTAAGTGAATCCGGTTTCCCCATCGACTTTGCTTGTCAGAAGGTTGCAAAAGGTGATCACATGGTCCCATGACACAGCAACCATCATAAATGTGAGTCAGTTGTCAAGCATTCAGATATAAATCACGTGACCATGGGGATGCTGCAATGGTCATAAGTGTGAAAAATGGTCATAAGTCAACTTTTTTCAGTGCCATTGTAACTTCGGTCACTAAATGAACTGTTGTAAGTCGAGGACTATCTGTATAGCTCCAAACGAACAACCAATTGCACGATCAACTGACCACACAGGCACACAAGACATTTATAAGCTAAAGGAAATAGGACAAGAAAATCCTGCTGGTGATGTTATCTAGTCTGGTAACGAAACGTTCAGAAACTAAAATGAAACAAGCTTGGAGGGCAAACCACGGCCAAAATCTAAAAACAGAGCTACAAGTATTTTCTATTATTTCAGACCTACATATAATTTCCACTTGAACAGTTTCTCTGTCAACGCTGCTAACATCGGATGTTTTGCATTGACAACAGATGGAAATGTAGCCATCTTTTTCCCTTTCGCTTTTAGAGTTAGATGATGCTGGGGAGGGGGATGTGAATGAGAATCTAGCTAGACATAACAACACTAAACTTAGTGTGAGAATCAAGGTTATTGAGCCCAGAGCTGATAAAGAATTGACGGGCCGGAGAACTGGAGAGGAAGTCCGCGCTTCAAGCTAATTGGGGAATGTGATTTATGACTGTTAATTGGAGGAGGAAATTGTGCTTTGATACTATGTGCCCAGGGGAGAGGAAATCAGTTTTTGGCTTCGATTATGCAGTGCCGATATTATGCTACTCGAATAAAAGATTCTTTAAGGTAAACAATGCCTCGAAGTTCTTTTGAAGAGTTTCATCTGCCGGAACCATGACATTCTCCACTTTGGCAAATTCTAGTCTTCTTAACCAGATTTATCAGCAATACCGATGCTGGCTGGGAATTCGGGGGAATGAAGTCCACATATTAGGAAGTTGCAAGGTTTGGGGAACTGTGCATCAGCCCACGGAGCTGAGTGGGCAGCTTGGGGCCAGTCACTTTTTCTCAGCCCAGCCCACCTTGCAGGACTGTTGTTGAAAGAATAAAGAGCACCATCTTCCTGGTGAATGGGAAGAGTGTTTTCAGGGATTATATGGGCAAGATAACCACGCCACTGGCAATGATTCTGTAACCACAGAATTTAACCTACCTACACAGGTAGGCAAGACACCAGAATATAAAGTGACAGCACACAAGACGCCTTACCAGCACTGATGATGTTACCATGAGTTTTAATGTGGAGAAAAGCAGTTTTACATTTAGTCAGGAAAAATAAAGCTGTAAGTACAGATTAGGTGAGACCTGACTCAAAAACAGTAACTGTGAGAGGGGCCTTGGAGTCCTAGTGGACGATCACTTGACTATGAGACAGCAGTGTGCAGCAGCAGCCAAAAAAGCTAATACAATCCTGGGTTGTATAAACAGAGGCATAGAATCAAGATCACGCAAAATATTAGTACCACTTTATAAAACCCTAGTGAGATCACACCTGGAATACTGCAACCAATTTTGATCACCATACTACAAAAAGATGTTGAGACCTTGGAAAAAATTCAGAGAAGAGCAACTAAGATGATCCAAGACCTGGAAACTAAAACATATGAAGGGTGGCTGCAGGACTTGGGTTTGGCTAGAGCCGCTAGAATAAAGAAAAGAAGAAATAGGGGTGACATGATAGCAGTGTTTCAGTATTTGAGGGGCTGCCACCAAGAAGAGGGGGTCACGTTATTCTCCAAAGCACCAGAGGGCAGGACAAGAAACAATGGTTGGAAACTGATCAAAGAGAGAAGAAACCTGGAATTAAGGAGAAAATTCCTAACAATGAGGACAATTAACCAGTGGAACAGCTTTGCCTTCAGAAATTGTGGGCGCTCCATCACTGGAAATTTTTAAGAGACTGGACAGTCACTTGTCTGAGATGGTATAGGTTCTCCTGCTTGAGCGGGGGGCTGGACTAGAAGACCTCCAAGGTCCTTTTTAGATTCTATTCTATTCTATTCTCTGCAAGAAAACAAGCAAGCTCAGAGAGCACTAAGGACCCCACAGAATTTATCCCTAGTAATTTGGATGGGTCAATTCCAACATTAGCATCTGTGCTTGCAAACATTGGTAGAAATGCTGAGACTCCCTCAAGAAGTTTTTGTGTTTTCTTTTTTAAAGGTAAAGGGGATACTTCTGCTAATGGTCACCCTACGAATCTGCTGAATCTGCTTAGTAAGCCATATACCAACCTCTGAGTTGTGGGGGATACAATGAGAGGAGTTCAATGTACTGCTTCTTAAGAGATCCCAGAAGAAACAGTTACGTGCAATTAATTAATCAATGCAATTAACTTGTTCATATGTAAAGGCCGGGTAGCAAATGCTGACACAGCCAACGGCTACCTTGGTATGCGTGAGCACTAAAGTGGGCTTTTTACGGGAGTGGCCCTAATTCAGACGTTCATCTGACCAAAGATGCCGATTACAGATTTCGGCTAGGGATTAGCTACAATTCCCGCAAATATTCCCCAGCACAGGTGTCAAACTCGCCGCATCACGTGACGTGTCGCGACTTTTTTTCCGTTGCCGGAGCTGGGGTGGGCTTGGCCTCCGCACGATGCAACCGGCAGTTGACACCCCTGCTCCACAGCATGCAGAATGTTTGGGGAGGGGGAGTTTTAGAAGCTATGACGTCAGCGCCGGCGAACGTAATTCATCCCCTCTCCGTGACGTCACAATGGCAAGAATTCCTGGCTGTGACATCACAATGCTCCGAAATTCCAAATCGCATTCTCACCTGTGAGGCGGGGGCTGGGGAGGGAGGGGGAAGGCTAGCGGCGGCGGATCCACGAACGAGCCCCTTCCTCGTTCCCTTCCACTAACATTCGTATTTGGCGGCACGCTTCGAGCCCCGCCCCTCGTTTGAGACCGCAAACCAATCCACTCTTTTGAACAGACGTTCGAATCTTTACAGGGAAGTAGGCGGGCCAGTACTGACCAAATCATCCAATGAAGAGGCAGGACTGGGACCTGGGCGGGGAAAGGGAGGAGGGATATTATAACAATTTCGCAGTTAGTCTCGGAGATTGATTGATTGACGCTGTGCGTAAAAGAGAAGGGCAGGACCTGAAGCCAATGGACGGGCCTCTTTTCCTCTCCCCCCCCCGGGCCAGAATGCTGACCCTGTCTCGCTTTTAATTGGGCGTTTGAATGTCGCTGTTATCCAATCAGACGGCGAGAAGGGGAAAACCCGCACCGTGTATATCTCCACGTTTGGTAGCTTGAGTGGCCTATTGATCATTTCCCAAGTTGGAGTTCTCGGAGCACCATTTTGTAGCCAGTTGGTTGCGGACGAGGACTGCAGTAGTCTCTAATACAAGAGTCCTCAACCTCTGGGCCGCGGCCTATCTAACACAATGAATGAGTTCCTTTTTGAAATGAATAACCCTGGAGATCAGAACTGTGGCTCTCCCAGAGGTGGATAACTTGGCTCTGAGCCCTTAGAGCAGGGGTCTTCAAACTTGGCCCTTGTATGACTTGTGGACTTCAACTCCCAGAATTCCTTAGCCAGCATGCCTGGCTGAGGAATTCTGGGACTCGAAGTCCATAAGTCATAAAAGGGCCAAGTTTGAAGACCCCTGCCTTAGAGCCAGAGGTGAACATGAACAATTTAGCCATTTGGAGTTATGCTTTCTCCCAGCCTACCTCACAGGGTTGTTGTGAAGATAAAATGGAGAAAAGTCCTGTATAGTCAACCCCTTTGAATTAAGGATGGGATTAAAGGGGCTCCTTTCCCAAAAGCAGACTGCTGAGTGTAGCCACTTCCTCCAGTGATGATCCCTTTTGTAGATGGAAATATAAATTTTAGTTCTTATAGTTCTTATATTATCTTTCCTCTGGAAAGAACTGTGTGCATAGCAACAATGTTGGTTGTCAGCATTCACCAGAAATTGGGGGAAAATTGGTATAGGATTTCCTGCCTAAGCGGGGGGGGGGGGGGTTTCTAGAAGACCTCCAGATCCCTTTCAAACTCTGTTTATCCTATCCTATCCTACCCACTGTTTTTTGCAATGTTTGTTTAAAAAAACATGTTTGGACCACTATCTGCCTTCTGCATTTTTTTTTTTTTACTCACCATGCTTCACTCGGTGCAATGAAGAACAAGAACTGCATTTGTTCCTGCTGACCCACTTCAAATTCCCACCCCTTAGGTCACTCTTTGTGATGGGCTGTCTGCTAAAAGGAAGCAAGGCTATGACATACCCTTGAAAAAAGCGGGAAGCCTGTATTAGGAGCTTGTCTGGCAAGAACAAAGAATGCTTATTGACAGAGGTGTAAAACTTGTATCGAACTCTGGGGTGGTTAAAGAACTGAAAACGGTAACAAAATACCACAATTATAAGTTAGGAATAGGGATGGGCAAATAGGGAGCAAATAGATGTGTATTAGATAACTCCAGAAGCATTCATTAGCCAAGGCTGAGGATAGGGACGGCTAGAAACCAATAGAACAATTGTTAAGATGTTAATAAAATGTTTATTAGATGATATTTCTTAATATCCCGCCTTATCCCCTTTAGTGTAATTGTATAAAGCTTTCTTATTCTATTGTTCAGGGTTCCTTGGCATTTTTGGCCAGGACGTGCTTCAACAAAAGAAAAAAAAACCCTTCCACCCAGTGTTCTTCATCGGTTTCGCAGCAGGCTCAAACCCAAATGGGGACAACACTTGCTTAGTGTTTCTCAACGTCAGCAAGTCTTAAGATGTGTGGACTTCAAACACCAGAATTTTCCAGCCACCCATGCTGGATTCCAGGAGGTGAAGAGGTTCAGAAACGCTGCTCTATCTTAAAGCTATTTCTCGGAATGATAGCTTGGATGACCTTCAAGAAAGAACTTTTTAAAAACAAAATTGGTATGTCTAGTTTAATGAAGAGAAGGACGAGGGGGACATGATATCAGTCTTCCAATATCTCAAGGCTGCCACAAAGAAGGAGGAGTGAAGCTATTTTCCAGGCACCTGAAGGCAGGACAAGAAGCAACGATGGAACTAACCAAGGAGAGAAGCAACCTAGAACTAAGGAGAAACTTCCTGACAGAGCAATTAACCAGTGGAACCACCTGCCTCCAGAAGCAGTGAATGCTCCAACACTCAAAGTTTTAAGAAGAGATTGGACAGCCATTTGTCCAAAATGGTATAGGGTTTCCTGCCTGAGCAGGGGGTTGGACTAGATGACCTCCAAGGTCCCTTCCAACTTTATAGTATTAATAATAAAATTGGGAATCAGCAGAAAGTAACCATTTGTACCCTTCGTTTCTTGTTGAAAAGCAAAATAAAATAAGTCCTTCCACCCACCCCTCTTCCGTCCATTCTTCAACACGCAAGACAAAAATAAAAGTGACTTGAATTAAGGAGGACTGGGATCAATTTAACACAAACCTTCTGCTTTTCATGAGTGTTAAGTATAAAGGCAACGTTTATTGAATTTATTGCATTATGTTTTAATCCCTTTGGGGCTGGTGGGAAAACACATGTGTATAGAATAACAGATTTACACACTTGTCTGACTAAAACACAACAGAGTTGATTTTTCTTCTCCAGATGTTTCATTGGTTCATAACAGAGCTGAAAAAAATGCTTCAAATCAAAATTGCCGTACTGACTTTTAAAGCCTGGACTTTTAAAGTCACCAACTCCGCAACTTTTTATTTTGTCTGCATACAGACATGAATCTCCATTTAGATCAGAGGTCTCAAAACTTGGCCCTTTTATGACTTGTGGACTTGAATTCCCAGAATTCCTCAGCCACGGCCTGCTGAGGAATTCTGGGAGTTGAAGTCCACAAGTCATAAAAGGGCCAAGTTTGAAGACCCCTGATTTAGATCCTCCCATCAATTCACATATATAAAAGTGTCTGTTTTGACCTTTTTCAATTCTTTGGGCTCAGGGTAATATGGACTTTCAAGATTTTTTTTTTTTTTTTTTAAGAATGTAATAATTTCTTATTGGTGTAATAAATGTACGAAAATAAACAAATTATACTAACAAAACAGCTTGAATGTGCAAATATTACAGGTAGTCCTCGACTTACAACAGTTCATTTAGTGACCGTTCAAAAGTAAGGGGCACTGACAAAAGTGACAGTTATGACCGCCTTTCAGTTACAACCTTTCCACATCCCCATATCATGTGATCAAAGTATCAGATGCTTGGCAACGGTTCATATTTATGACCGTTGCTATGTCCATGCGGTCCCCTTTTATGACCTTTGACAAGCAAAGTCAATGGGGAAGCCAGATTCACTTAACAATCAGGTTACTAACTTATCAACTGCAGTGATTCACTTAACAACTGAGGCAAGAAAGGTCGTAAAATGGTGGCAAAACTCACTTAACAAATGTCTCACTTAAAAACAGAAATTTTGGCTCAATTGTGGTCATAAGTCGAGAACTACCTGTATTTCAAAACCTTGAGGTTCGCGCCTCGTGGCCGATGGAAAGGAGAATAGAATCAAAGCTCCTTTACTTAATGCTCTTTTGGGAAGCAGAATATAACCTCCTGATGAATGTATTCGAATGTCCTTCCTCTCATTCCTGTGGTCCCACCCATGGATGAGGCAATTCCTCAGTGTGTATTCCCACAACTACAAACCACGTTTGGTTATTAGTGCTGGGTTCTGGTCATCCTACAGGCCATCCTCAAGTACTCTGTAATGGGAGCCTGCCCATCACGGTCGTAACTCGTGAACCATTGTAAATTGGGTCACCCACGTGACGAACCCGATTTTTACATTTTTGTGTGGTGGTTTAAGTCAACACTGTGGTCGTTAAATGAACCCAGGGTTCCCCATGGATGCGGTTTTTGTGAAACTGGAAATAAGTGCCGGTTTTCAGGGAAACCATTTGCACAATGCAGTCACGTGACCGTCGGACACTGCAAAGGCCGCGAACGCAACTTCGCTGTCAAGTATCCAAAACACAATCGAGGTGATTGGGTGGCGGAGGGGCAACCATCAGATCAATCCGGGTCATAGGTATCCCTAGGGAGGTTCATCATAACAAGACGGTTGCTGGGGCCAGTCCCAAGTTAAGCACCACCTGTAGTAAATTGAGGACTGTCACAAAGTTGGAACCCAATCAGGTCGCTTGAAAATTATTTACAGATGACTTTTCCATCAATGAGCAAGCTGACAGGCCACATTTGCACACTATGTACTTGAAGTATTCGGGATCTCCAGGAATGATCTTTCTCTTTTCTTTGACTCCTCTTGCCATCAAAATTGGCTAAGCATCAGCATTCGTACACGGACTGTCTTGCTTGGGTTTATTTTCTAATCCTGCTTTGTTGAACAAACCATAGTATTCTGTACTTGGTCATTTTTTTAGTAAAAAACTTTTAGATCAAGAGTCATTCCCAACTTACACCAAGGGAGTTCTTTCTCTGGCCTGTTTAGGGTGGTGTATAAAGCTGGCAACTCTGCTTGGAAACTCTGTTTCCATTTCCAACCTTACAGAGGTGAGCTAGAGACCACATTTACACATCGTGGTTAATGAAGCAGAGAAAGAATTTGCACCACTTATATAACACAAGCTTCTGCAACATCGCCTCAGATGTCCAGCTCTCTTCCCAAGTGGCCACTTGCTATCTCCCTGAAGAAACCACGTAAACCATTTTAAAATGCAAAAAAGACCTTGCACAGGTCTCATCCAACTTCAGCATTCTTTGCGTGTCTTGGGATACCTCAGCATGAAAGTATCACGAAGTCTGGCAATCTCGTTCCCTTGCAGATTTGGGAGTGAGAGGAGATAATTCTGGTTTAGCTTCCCCCCACTGGCAAGTGAAGCCAAAAGGGAAAGAAGGTCATTCACAAAAACAGGTCACTCCCAGCAAACCGATCTTTACAGGACTCTGGTTGACCAGCACAACTCGGTTCCCTTCTTTCGTGTTCTTTCTTGACCTACGCCATGCTACACACTACGGTAGTAGCGGAGCCTGCCCATTACAGTCATGTCATAACAGAACTGAACACGACACAACACCGATATTAGAATCCTTTTGCCTGCCGTCGTTAAGTGAATCATTGCATTCATTAAACAAATCTGCAGTCGTTAAGGAAACACCATTGTTCTTAGGCAAACCAATGGTTCCCTATGGTGCAGTTTTGCCAAGTGCTGGTTTTCGGCAAAACCATTGCCAAATGCGGTCATGTTACCATGGGATACCGCGAATGGCCTGTTGGCAAGTGCCCAAAATTTGGTCACATGACCGTGGAGGGGGCCCAACTGTCAGAACTCCGAATTCCAGGTTGTTAAAAGTCCCCTGTAACTTTGAGCGAGGATTGCCTGTTATTAGCTGTTCCTATCGCCCTATACTGTCTTTTTGTCTAAAGCGCCCGTTATAGCTTCTCCCTCGCGTGGATTTTCTGATGCCTGGACAGATTAGAGGAACTGGAGAACGTTTTCTCGCACTCGGGGCACCTGTACGGCTTCTCGCCAGTGTGAGTCCGCATGTGCTTTTTGAGCCCTTGGCTCCCCGAAGCTCTGTCCGCACTCCGAGCAGACTAAGGCTTCTCTCCCGTGTGCGACCTCTCGTGCTTGGCAAGCTGCGATCGCTGAATAAAACTATTCCCACAGTAGGTACACTGATAGGGCTTCTCGCCAGTATGTGTCCTTTTGTGGGCAGTGAAGTGAGAACTAGAAATGAAGCACTTCCCCAGTCCGGCACTGGTAAGGCTTCTCGCCCTGTGTGTCCCGCTTGTGCGTGGTGAGGTGAGAACTGTAGAGAAGCATTTCCCACACTCGGCACACTGGTATGCTTCTCCCCAGTGTGAATTCTCTCGTGCTTCCTCAGCTGGCAGCTAGAAATGAAGCTCTTCCCACAGTCGAGCAGACGTTACGGCTTCCCCAGTGTGGGTCCTGGTGTGCGTAATAAGGTCCGACTTTTGATTGAAACTTTGCCGCAGACAGCGCACTGGTGAGGCCGCTCTCGGTATGAAGCCCATTTATGTATCACCAATGCCGGGTCTGACTGAAAGTTTCTCCACAGTCTGGACATTTATAAGGCTTCTCCCCCTTGTGGGTCCCCTCGTGGATCACTAATGCGGCCTGTACCGGAAAGTCTGGCCGCAGTCCAAGCAGCGGTACGGTTTCTCGCCCGTGTGGAACTTCCGGTGCCTCAGGAGGTTGGCAGCGAGTGCCAAGCTCTTCCCGCACTCGGAGCATTTGTACGGCTTCTCCCATTGAGTTCTCTCGGGATGAGGCCCGATTTTATCACTGAAGGTTTTCCCGCACAACGAGCATTTATAAGGCTTCTCCCCGGTGTGGAACCTCTCGTGATAATCAGGGATTCCTTCCGGTGAAAGCTTTTCCACAAGCTGAGCATTTGTGGGCTTCTCCCCTGTGTGGGTTCGCTCGTGAATCACCCAGGTGGGCGTGGCAGTCAGACAGCTTCCCACAATATTGGCACTTGTGCAGTTTTTCCTTCAGCGGGACACTCTGGCTCCTTGGGGGAGAGTCAAAAGTCGCCTTCATCCTCACTGCTACTGTACATTCCCTTGGGCAGGTCTGGGACTTCTCCAAGGAAGTACGGTTGATGGTCAGAGCTTCCTAGAAGAACAAGCAAGTTAGAAGGACGTCAATTATACACAAAACTCAACTCAACTCAAGGCTCTTTGGATTGGCACTCAATGCCTGCTGATTTCATGGATTAGTCCAGGGGTAGGCCAACCTTGGCTCTTTTATGACTCGTGGACTTCAACGCCACAATTCCTGAGCCAGCCCGTGCTGAGGGGAAAGGGAGAGGTTTCCAAGCTGAGGCATGCTGCTCAGGAATTCTGGGAGTTGAAGTCCACGAGTCATAAAAGAGCCAAGGTTGCCTACCCTGGATTAGTCGATAAAGGTTTCTTGACAGCAACACAGAAACTGATTGTCGTTTCCTTTTTTCGGGGCACCTTTTCACCCCCCTGCACAAAATACTACTGTTTTTTTTTACAATGATTGAATGCTAATTAGAAATGTATTAATTTGATTATCTTAAAGCAACTGAGGAACCTTTAGAGATATGGATTGATTTAAAATATATATTTGATAGAATACAGGAAATAGAAATAGTTGAGAAGTATTAAAATATAATATATAATATGTATATTTTAGAATAATTATTGCTTTATGGGAAATTGAGAGACCCGAAATGTAACTTATGTTTCATTTTAGGCTAATGGAAATGGTAATTTTAAAATAGTTCAACTTACAAACAGGATTTTGATTGATATAAGTGAATTACTATTGATATTCTTTTTACAATGATTGAATTTATTTACGAAATGTATTAATACTAGGTTATAGCTTGAGTAAATAGAGAGAACCTTTAAGGAATTATTGAATATTTATGTTTGATTATATTGTTTTCTTTGGATGATTGACCACCCTATGCTCCACGTGGATTCTTAAAGCACTCTGTTGTAAAACAAAAATACAATAAAACTTGTTTAAAAAAAAAAAAGAAAAAAAAAGAGGAGAAGCCCATCAGCATCAGAGATGCTGGACAAACTCCTGACCTGCTTCCCAATTTCGTGCGGCTCTTGTGGGCATCTCAAAGACCAATAGGACCACTCTGATTGTTCCCATGGCAACCAGGAGATGCATAAAGGAGATGCAAAAGGGAATATTGTGTGGCAAACACTTCCTCGCTAAAGCAACTGAATCACTTGAAGATGCAACCTATCGTTATTAAGCATGCAAAATGTTATGGTGCACATTGAACCCCACAGCCCAGCATTTGGCAGCTTCCTGAGCACCCCTTGAACTAAAGCTGAACCACAGTTTTGTATACTGTTGGCTAACTATGTTACAAAGGTATAGAAAGAGCAAGTCAACATGTACCACTTCAGTGTGTTAAACTATTTTTGATAATCCCATTGAGTGGACCTCCTTATTATTTATCACTACTAGATCACCATGGCGACTATGCTCTCTTCTGCTCCATCATTGGAGGCTTTTAAGAAAGAGACTGCACAGCCGTTGTCTGAAAGGGTATATAGGGTCTCCGCTTGAGCAGGGGGTTGGACTAGAAGAACCTCCAAGGTCCTTCCAACTCTGTTATTCTGTATTCTGTATCCTGAAATTCTTCCCCCTTGGCCACTCAGGGTAAATTCAGCTTCTGTGAATGTCTTCTTACAATGGCACTTTTAGTAGTTCCCGTGTGCCAGTAGTCCTTGACTTATAACCGTTCACTTAGCACTGTCTGAACTTACAACAGGCTTGAAAAAAGTGACTATAACTGGTCCTTGCACTTACAACCATCGCAGATCCCGATGGTCACGTGACAATATTTGGGTGCTTTGCAATTGGCTTGTAGTTACAAGCATTGCAGCTGCTCAGGATCATTTGATCACCATTTGCTACCCTCTAATCCACAGGGCATCAGAATAGGGTGGGAGGTACAACACAATCAGACGTGCAAGATTTTCTTGTTACATTCAGTCTCAATTTTTTTTTAAAAAGTGTTAAAGAGTCTTCCTGGTTGCTGATTTCTTGGTCTGGTCTATCAAGTGGGCTGACACCGAGGGACCTTTCATGGCTGAGGAGAGACTGGAACTTGGGTGTCCCACTTTTAGTCCAGCAACGGCACCTTCACCCCTGCAGCACCCCAGCTCTCTAATAGGAAAACCATCCAGAGCGACTCTCTGCTGCACATTGGTCGCCTCCCCATCAACTGCAGGGGGAAAAAAGCCTGCAAGGTGGTGATAAATAAATGAGGGTAGTCCTCACTTAGTGACTACAATTGTGACTGGCAATTCTGTCACTAAGATTTGTGGCAACAGGCACCTTCAAATACCCCCAAAGGCCGTGATCAGGATGTAAGTTTCAGATCAATCAAGTTCTACCTACATTTACAAGATTTCATCCCCAGGTTTTTCAAAGCATTTTGGTCTACTCACTGTCTCCATCCCTGGGGACCTCAACTTTCACAATATCCAACGGATCCAGTTCGGAATTGGAAGACTCATCAGGCAAGTCAGCCAGATCTTCCTGTGGGTGAAACGTGAAGATGTCTAAGGAGATGATTGGGACACATCCTCTCAGTATCAGCCAACAGCTGGCACACAAACCAGGATCAATCGGAGATTCATTTCAGCCCTTCTCGAACTCTGGCAAAATAATTTTTCAAGGCTACAAACCCACTGGGGTTCAGGAAGCAATGATGTGGCACAAGCAGGCTGCTTTAGAGATTGGTAAAGTTACAAGGGAAACCACAGCTTACTTGCCCAGAACAAGTTTAAAATGTCCTAATTTTAATCTCTCAGTTTGGCAATGAGGGAGATGACCATCCCTGAATCTGAGAAGAATGCCAGTCAAAACTGATCCCATTTAGCCATTCCAATTCTTTAACTGTGCATAAAGCAATGTTGTACTTTCATAGAATTTAGTACTGGGGGCAGATATTAATGCAATTAATGCAGATATTACGCCAATTTGTTTAGTGACCGTTCGAAGTTGCAACAGCCACTGCAAAAAGTGACGTGTGACCATTTTTTTTACACTTACGACCGTTGCGCCATTCCCGTGATCACATGATCAAAATTCAGACACCTTGGCAACGGACTCATATTCTGTGACAGTTGCAATATCCCGGAGTCATGTGATCCCCTTTTGTAACGTTCAGGCAAGCAAAGTCAATGGGGAAACCAGATTCTCTTAACGAACGTGTTACTAACTTAACAACCGCAGCATTTCACTTAACAACTGTGGCAAGCAAGTGGGGCAAAACTCACAACAAATGTCTCACTTAGCAACAAAAAGTTCGGAGCTCAGCTGTGGCTGTAAGCCAAGCTCTACAAGGCTGCCCAACATGACAAGGATCCATGCTCACCCTCTGCTCATCTCCTGATGGTAGCCTCCAAAGGAAGTCCTCGGCCAATGTCACCACCTGGCTCCCCGTTTCCGGACACTGTTCCCGAACCCAGTTCTGCATTTCCAGCGGCAGGATCATCAAGAACTGCTCCAAGACCACCAGCTCCAATATTTGCTCCTTAGAGTGACGCTCCGGCTTCAGCCACTGGCAGCAGAGGTCCCAGAGCTGACCAAACACTTTCTGAGGCTCCTCAGCTTCCTCGTAGCAAAACTGCCGGAAGCGTTGGCATCGCAGCGCCATGTTGAGTTTGCCCTCCTCCACCAATTCTTCCTTCACGTCCACTGGGGAATCCAGGCCTTCGTAGAATTCGGGAACTTCCCCGCAGCCCAGGCCTGGCAAAGTTTCGGACGCAGTTTTTCCTCTGAAGGACCGTTGATGGAAATCAGTCTTTCTGCTAAAAGGAGGCCTAGTGTTACTCTCTGGGGAGGATTGAGAAGATGGAGAGTTTCTTCCATCCAAGGATGGAGCCTTCAGAGCTTCTCTTTTCTGGATCTCACAGAACTGGTCCAGCCCTTCTTCTGGTTCTTGCTTAATCTGAGACGTAGTGAAGCCCTTCAGATATTCCTGTGTTGCCGCAGTTGGAACGCTTCCCCTCGCTGGCACTCTTTTTCCTGTCTGGGATCCTGGCAAGTCCTGAACTTCCATCTTTCTTCCTGGCAGGAATAGAAATTATAATAATTACTTATGCACAAAAGGGAAGCCGAGGATCCATAAAGGTCTGTCCCCCCCCCCCCGTGTTTCTTGCTGATCTGGAGCCAGTTGACTTTCTGCAAGCATTCTGAAAATCCGATAGAGAATAAATAATACATAATCCTTGGGGAACCGCTTTAAAGCTTGGGTTAATTTAATTGCATCACTTAAATTTAATTAATCAAATTAATGTAGTTACTTCAATTTAGCTAATGGTTAGAACAGTATATGCAATTATTAAATTTATCCCTTCCAGCTCTATTCTATTCTAAACTTTGCAAGCAAAGACTGGGGACCCCAAAGGGAAAGTGCCCCCCTGTAAAAAGCCCACCTCCTCGCTTCCCCCCCCCCAGGAGTCTCCCCTTCCCTTCTTGCACCTGGGGATTCCCTCTCCTCCCCCTCCCGCTCCCCTCCCCCTCTTGCAGCGTCCTTGCCCACCTGGCTCCCCTTGCGCGCCCCTCCCCGCGAGGGGAATCTCCGCAATCCTGAATTAAGAGACGTCTGAAGACCAGGAGGGGGGGGGGCGGGAGGGGCAGGAAACTGGCTCCCAGATCCCCTTCCCCCCCCTTTTCCTGCCTCCTCTCTAGGCGCAAAAAGAAAAGCTCTCTGCGTTTAACCCTTTCGCTGAAGCCGCTGCGGGGAGGGGGCGACTGGGGCGCCGCGGGGCAATGCCAAAGTCCTCCAACCGGGCCCCGCCAGAGAGGCTCATCCATATCGCACCCCCCCCACAAGAAAAGCCAAAGGATCGAAAACAAGTACCGGGATTTTTATTTTATTTTTAAAAGAGACATTGAAAATCACTGCAATTTACAAGAACCTTGCATGCGCTAATCCGCAACTACAATAGGTGCAAATTAGGAATTCATTGATCTTGAAGAAGGGCGAGGCAGCCCTGCAGATGTCATTGGACTACAAGGCCCACCATCCTTCACCCATGCAATTCTTGGGCTGGAGATGCTGCCATTGAATATCTAACCTTTACACAGTGTGTCAGGAGGAGCCTGGTAGCTCCTTTTCTGACCGATTGTATTAATAGGCGCAGCTCCTGCGAGCCTTTTCACAAAATCTCTTAGTCTGCAAAGGGGCAATTCGATGCCTTCTGATTTTTGGCCACCGTGGACGCCCAGGGTCTCTTCACAATCATACTTTTCTTCTCCCACTTTAAGGGTTTTCATTTTTCAGTGTGTTGTTGCACCCCAAGAACAAGCAGATTCCCCTTTTTTACTGGTGGAATTACATATACCCAAAGATGAAAGGAAACTAGGCACAGGTGTGATAAGACTACACAATAGTGTTGTATCACATTGCCAACCTAACTGAGGAAACCTAATGCAACCCTTTTCACAAACAGATCAGGAATAAGGAGGGGGAACTTCACATGGGAACATTATCTCTAATTGCACTAATTTTCATAGATTTCAGACAGGGAGGAGTGGCAAAAATTAGAAGGACACAAGTACAGAATGATACTTATTTCTGGTTTGATTGACAGCAACATATTTAGCACTCAGGGCGGTTTGAAACAGCCATTATCTGATTTCTTAGCATCTCTTTTGTTACTAATGTAGTCTACATTAAAACTCCTGTTTATAGTTCATTGTGTCACAAACACAAGCTGTTGGAGAAGCACCCCTCCCTGAAGATGCTCATAACTTTGTAATTCTACCATTACAAAATATGGCTTTAAAGAATTATATATTTGTGTAGGTGAATATGATTAGATTAGATTAGATTAGATTAGATTAGATTAGATAGATAAGATAGATAGATAGATAGATAGATAGATAGATAGATAGATAGATAGATAGATAGATAGATAGATAGATAGATAGATAGATAGATAGATATAGATAGATAGATAGATAGATAGATAGATAGATAGATAGATAGATAGATAGATAGATAGATAGATAGATAGATAGATAGATAGATAGATAGATAGATAGATAGATAAAGAATCCAGAGAAAGAAATATTTTGGGAAATATTAAAAAGGCAAAATGTATTTCTCCAAAGGAATAATGGAGAAGATCTTTAAAAAGGCAGAAACGTCTCCCTCCCCCTCAGCCAGAAAACTAGGCAAAGGCCAACTTTTAGAAATGCAAATTCAATAATTCTTTCAGAAAGGTTGAAGCTAGAAACTGAAGAGATTAGGAAGACAAAGACCCCTAAAATCTACATACCCCACCCAAACTCTAAAACAGGGCTTTTCAACCTGTGGTACGCTAGCACTTGTGGTACATTAATGAGTGGCAGGTGGTACGCAGCCCTGCCTAGCCAAGTGTAGTGGGGAAGGGAAAGAGCCAGCACAGGCAAAGACTTACAGTGAGAGAGTCCTCTGGAGCTGCAGATTTTACTTATGAATGGAGCCATTTGGGGAGGCTGCCTTAGCTGGCAGCCAGTACTTACATTTTTTTTTCTTCTTTAAGTGCCAGCTGGGCTCCTTACTTTCCTTTCTAGCCGGTAGCTAATTCTTAAAGGGGAAGTGCCTTTTTAAGCTAGTTCACTCAGCAGCTTGTCTTTTCTGTCTCTGGAGGCCTTTCCTTGTTTGATCAATATATGGAAGAGGGAAAATATGGGGGGGTTCAAATTCTTCCTTCAGAAGGAGATGGGAATGAGAAAAAGGGAGGCAGGGAAGGGAGGGAGGGAAGGAAGTCCCGCCTTAGCAGTTGGCCACCAGCAGCTCTGCCATTGACTTTGCTTGTCAAAACGTTGCAGAAGGGGATCACATGACCCTGGGACACTGTGACCATCATAAATATGAATCAGTTGCCAAGCATCCAAATATAAATTACATGACCCTGTTGCTGCAATGGTCATAAGTGTGAAAAATGGTCATAAGTCATTTCAGTGCAATTGCAACTTTGAACAGGTTTTTTTTTTTGTCACCAAGTTTTTGACACCTTGCTAGGTGGTACTCGAATATTGCCATATCCTAAAAGTGGTACAATTGGTAAAAAGGTTGAAAAGCCCTGCTCTAAAAACATAATAGGATTAACCCATCAATACCAAAAGGGCACTCTCAGACTCAGGTCAAAGTACATGACACAGGAAATACAAAGCCTCAAACAGGAACAGGAAACAACCTCAAGAGTCCCAGAAGGTATAAAAACCTACCACTCCCAGCAACATGTGGTCAGTTTTCCCAGAGCCAAGCTTCTGTCTGGCTCTGCTCTTCAATAAACTCCAACCTTCTTTCTAAAACAGTCTCCATTTTGTTTATCCCCAGCTTGGACTGGACCCTGATGAAGGCTTTTCTTTCAACAATAGATGATAGTCTATTACCATCGTTTTTTCTATTGTGGCGACCAGAACTGGAAACAGTATTCTAAGTGTAGTCTCACTAGCATAGTGTGAAGTAGTACTATTAATTCTTATTGTCTTGACACAATCCTTCTTTTGATGCAGCCTACGACTGCATCAGGTTTTGTGGCAGCTGGAGCACCCTACTGGCTCAAACTTGTCCACTAGGACAGGGCTTTTCAACCTTTTCACCGATTGTACCACTTTTAGGATATGGCAATATTCGAGTACCACCTAGCAAGGTGTCAAAAACTTGATGACCAAAAAAAAAAAACCTGTTCAAAGTTGCAATTGCACTGAAATGACTTATGATTTTTCACACTTATGACCATTGCAGCATGCCCAGGGTCATGTGATTTATATTTGGATGCTTGGCAACTGATTCATATTTATGATGGTCAGTGTCCCAGGGTCATGTGATCCCCTTTTGCAACCTTTTGACAAGTAAAGTCAATGGCAGGGCTGCTGGTGGCTAAGTGCTAAGGCAGGACTGCCCTCCCTCCCTCCTTCCCTGCCTCCCTCTTTCTCATGCCCACCTTCTTCTGAAGGAAGAATTTGAAAAAAAAACACCCCTATTTTTTCTCTTCCATATATTCATCAAACAAGGAAAAGCCTCCAGAAAGAGAAAAGACAAACTGCTGAGTGAACTAGCTTAAAAAGGCACATTTCCCTTTAAGAATTAGCTACTGGCTAGAAAGGAAAGTAAGGAAGAAAAAAAAATGTAGTAAGTATTGTCTTACTTACCAGCTTATCTGCCAGCTAAGGCAGCCTCCCCAAATGGCTCCATTCATAACTAAAAGAATCTACAGGCAAAATCCATTCAGGAGAAAAATACTTCAAAATCCCTTGCAGCAAAACTTACAGCTAACAATAGCAGAGCAATAGAAGCTAACACGAGACATCAGCCAAATAGAAATTGCCAAACACTCCTTAAGAACACAAAGCCCACATTGCACAAATCCCAGAACTTCAAAGTCACAAAAGCACATAAGAATCCTTCCACTCTCCATCTCCTCCCTCTTGCTCATGGGGGAGGGTGAGCCAGAACTGAGCCTGGGCCCTTTGTCTCTCCCCAGCCACTGCAGCTCCAGAGGACTCTCACTGTAAGTCCTTGCCTGCGCTGGCTCTTTCCCTCCCCCACTACACTTGGCTAGGCAGGGCTGCATACCACCTGCCACTTGTTAATGTACCACAAGTGGTACGCGTACCACAGGCTGAAAAGCCCTGCACTAGGACACCTAGATTTCTCTCACACTTACTAATGTTGAGCCATGTACTACCTATTCCTTACCTTTGCATCTGGTTTTTCCTACCTAAGTGCACGACCTTATTTTATTCACCACTGAACTGCATTTTCTTGGCCCAATGTTCAAATGTGTCAAGATCCTTCTGGATCTTGAGCCCATCTTCTAAAGTATTGGCTCTTCCCCCCAACTTGGTGTCATCTGTGAACTTCATGAGTTCCCCTTCTATCTCCTCCTCTACATCATTTATGAAGATGTTAAAGAGTTCTGGGCCCCAGACCGAACCTTGAGGTGCCCCACTGCATGCTTCTCTCCATGTAGATGTAGTTCCATTGAGAAATACCCATTGAGTGTGGTTGGTCAGTCAATTGCGAATCCACCTAGTGCTGCTTCTGTCTATCCCATGTTGTTCTATCTTACCAAAAAGTTAACTTGTGCTCTACCTTGTCAAATGTCTTGCTGACGTCCAAGTATACTATCTCTAAACCATTTTGCAAATCCACTAATTAAGTTACTTCATCAAAAATGGCAATAATGTTTGTCTGGCATCACATTCTTAACAAACACATTCTGGCTTCTTACAGCTGCCCATCATTTCTGTTTCTCCAGAAGCATTAGTGGAAACAGAAGTTTACTTTAATTAAATAACTTGTGAAATTCTCAATTTTTTAAAGATGGAATAAAATCAGGGGGAACAGGACCCAGAAGAAGCAAGAGGGGTCACAGGCACCTTCAAACGCCCTGAACGCCACACTCAGGACCAGATTTCAGACTGATCAGCCGACTTATTCTTAAGTTAAAGGAATTCATTCCCGGGTTTTTTCAAACATTTGTGTCTACTCATTGTCGACTGGCAACCGACTGGCAAAACAAATGCCTGTTTTAGAGGGAAACCATAGTTTAGTTGTCTGGTTTGAAATGTCCTAATTTCCCTGTCAGACTGGCAGTGATGGAGAAGATAATCACTGAATCTGAGAAGGATGCCAATCAAAACATATCCAGTTAGCCGTTCTAATTTTTAAACTGTGCCTAATGAATTGCTGTATTTCATAGAATTTAGGACTAGGGCAGATAGCAATGCAACAATAAATTAAGAGGCAGAAGCCTAACTGCAGCTCACGTCATCAGAGGCAGAGAGTGGCGGGACTGATGTATGATTGAAACTGACATTTTAAATTTATAAATGAGGAGGGAAGGGAAGCTGAGTAAAACAGATTATTTAGAGATGCAGATTGCACAAGAGACAGATCACAAGTTAACAACTGTATATGTTAGAAACCCACCATATGTATCATTGAGCAAGAGTTGGGTAATGAGCTTTACATTATCTTTTTATTTAATTCATTCATTATTAAACTTAATCACTGCCCATCTCGCCGTTTGAGGCAACTCTGAGCAACTTCCCTTGACCTAATGTCCATAGCAACACTGAAAATACCCATTTTTTCCCTTATTAACAATGAAACCTTTTCAACTGTACATTTTTTTTCTCGTGTTAGCAAAACAGAGAGGTTTGTCTCTCTTCTGCATGACAGTATGGCCAAATGGCAGCCGCTTCCACAAGTCCACCGCATGGCCCAGGGACGAAGCCAGGGCCCACTGAAAATAACGGCTGCTTCCAGGACACAGTCCCAAGGGCCAGGGATGCACTCCCTCCCCTCCTTCCCCACATGAGGATCAGAAATCTTAAAAAGAAAGAGGAGGGTGTGAGGCCTGCAGGGACCCAGTGGGAGGGAGAAAAAGCCTCTGGAGAACCTGGGGTGGGAAAGAACTGGGCGGCACAAGGGTTGGGAAACAGAGCACAGGGTGGGGGAGGCCTAGAGATGCCTACAACAGGCAAACCTGGGCCTGCACTAGGCCTCCAAGAGTTTTCCCCAACCCTGAGGTAGCCAGTGTTCCATTTAGTGACTGACACATTCAATTAATGGCTGCATCAGAGAGATCAGGGTAGTTTAGGAAAGAAGTCTCACTTAACGGCCATTGCAACATGCAACCATAATTGCAAGGCCCATGACAGTTATATCTTGAGGACCTTTTGTACGCTGGCTGAGGAATTCTGCGGCTCAAAATCTGGAGTAAACCAAGGTAGAAGACCTGAAACTCCACATGTGGGAATTATATAATCAATATACAAAACTACCACCCAGAAGCCTTTTTGAGAAAATCCACAACTTCTGCAAAAGGAAATATCCAGTAGCTGCTGCTGCTAACCAGAAATTGGTAGTTAGCCTTTTTTCATTTTCCTTTTCTCTCCACCTACAAGTCTAGTCCTAAGACATGTTTGAGTAAAAAGATTCAGACCAGAATTCAAATAGTCAATTTCTCAACTACAGTTTCATTGGGAGATCAAAAATGAATTTCAAGCCTTTTCTAAATTCTTCAACTTTTGCCTCATATGGATTTCCTCGTGTGCAAAAAGGGATGATTTACGAGTGAAGTAACGTCCAGACTGGACATTTGAAAGATTTCTCTCCTGTGTGAGTCCTCTGGTGTTTCACCAGGCTGGAATTCTCACTGAAACGTTTTCCACAGATAGGACATTCAAAGGGTTTCTCTCCTGTGTGAGTCCTCTGGTGTTTCACAAGGCTGGAATTCTCAATGAAACTTTTCCCACAATCAGGACATTCAAAGGGTTTCTCTCCTGTGTGAGTCCTCTGGTGTCTTACCAGGTTGGAATAGCAACTGAAACTTTTCCCACAATCAGGACATTCAAAGGGTTTCTCTCCTGTGTGAATCCTCTGGTGTATCACCAGCTGGCAATTCCAACTGAAACATTTCCCACAATCAGGACATTCAAAGTGTTTCTCTCCTGTGTGAGTCCTCTGGTGTGTCACCAGGTGGGAATTCTCACTGAAACTTTTCCCACAATCAGGACATTCAAAGAGTTTCTCTCCTGTGTGAATCCTCTGGTGTGTCACCAGGTTGGAATAGCGACTGAAACTTTTTCCACAATAAGGACGTTCAAAGGGTTTCTCTCCTGTGTGAGTCCGCTGGTGTCTCACCAGGTGGGAATTCTCACTGAAACTTCTCCCACAATCAGGACATTCAAAGGGTTTCTCTCCTGTGTGAATCCTCTGGTGTATCAACAGCTGGCAATTCCAACTGAAACATTTCCCACAATCAGGACATTCAAAGTGTTTCTCTCCTGTGTGAGTCCTCTGGTGTGTCACCAGGTTGGAAGTCTGACTGAAATCTTTCCCACAATCAGGACATTCAAAGGGTTTCTCTCCTGTGTGAGTCCTCTGGTGTGTCACCAGGTGGGAATTCTGACTGAAACCTTTCCCACAATCAGGACATTCAAAGGGTTTCTCTCCTGTGTGAGTGCTCTGGTGTATCACCAGGTTGGAATAGCGACTGAAACTTTTTCCACATTCAGGACATTCAAAGGGTTTCTCTCCTGTGTGAGTTCTCTGGTGTGTCATCAGATGGGAATTGTGGATGTAACATTTCCCACAATCAGGACATTCAAAGGGTTCCTCTCTTGTGTGAGTCCGCCCTGGTGTGTCACCAGATTGGAATTGTGGCTGTAACATTACCCACAATCAGGACATTCAAAGGGTTTCTCTCCTGTGTGAGTACTATGGCGTCTCGTGACATGGGAATTTCTAATGAAACTTTCCCACAATCAGTACAGTCATACATTTTCTCCCTGCTGTGAATCCCCTGATGTATCACCACGTTGCCATGCTCACTAAAGCATTTACTGCACTAGGAGTGCTTTTATGGCTTTTCTCATGTGTGGGTCCTTCCATGAACCACAAGGGAGCTGTTCTGACTAAAGCTTTTGCCACAATCAGATGATTTGTATGACTTTTCTCCTGTGTGGCTCCTCTTGTGCATAATCAGTTGTGATTTGCAATCTGTGCTTTTCCAACAATAGACACAAATACGGAGCTTTTCCACAGCTGATATTCTTGAGGGAGTCAAAAATATGGACAATCCCTTGTTTAGTCGTGCTTTCATTCAATCCGTTTTCTTCCTCACAGGGCGAGGCCTGCATGGCTCTCTGCTCTACGTGACTTTCCTACTCACCTTTTCCTCCAACTGACTTCCAGATATTTCCCTCTTTTACTGAATGAAAAATAATCTCCCTTCACTTTTCATGTAAGGTATCCTTGAATTCTGAATAATCTACTTATTCCAGTTTTATAATCTTTGTTGATTTTCTCTTTTTTTCTAAGAGCTGCTGGAGGAGGAGGAGAATTGTGTGGTTTTCTGAAGGAAATGGAAAATATTTTGGTTTCTGGCTCGGTTTTCTTTCCTTTTCAATGTTGCTTGTTATTCTTAGCTGTCCAGAGTCTTTTTATTGCCATCCTCTTTGTCTATAAGATTCAAAGAAAAGTGTTATTAAATGGTTAGAGATCAGTCACAAATTCTTAACAATGAAAAGGGTTATCATCAAATATATCTGGAAGTGCTGAGGCTAGATTTTATCATTGCAGATATATGCATACAGAGAGAAATATAGACACACACCTACAAGTGTGTATATGGAGAAAATCTATGTCTTTCAAGCCTGAAAAAATGTCCCAAAATAGTTTACAGTCAAAGCTTTTGAGCTAATTTGTAGATATGTCGCAGCTTTAACTGATGGATAACAGAATAACAGAGTTGGAAGGGACCTTGAAGGAAGAAGGAAGAATTTTAATGGTGGAAATGATGATAAATCAAAAAAAGATGTTGATAATAGCAATATATGCCCAAACAATAAACAATAAATATTTTATCAAAAACTACACAGGAAAATATTGGAAATGGAATATCAAAATATTTGTTTAGCAGGAGCCTTTAACGCAATTGTGAATGAAAAATTAGATTACAAAAGTAGTAAAATAGGAAAAAAAGAAAGAGATTACCTAAGGCAGTGATGGCGAACCTTTTAGAGACGGAGTGCCCCAAAACTGGCCCCGTCCCTGCCCTGCCTCCACTCCGCCTGCCCGCAGGGCCATTCATCACCTCCAGGGCCCGCTGCAGATCGCCCAGCAGCGCCATGGCAGCCATGCCCTCTGCCCACGCCCCGCAGCATCAACTGTGCACGATGGGGCGTGAGGGCAGAGACTTGTCTACGCTGCCTGGCTGCCATGTCCCTGACTGCACTGCTCCGCATGGGCCATGCTCAGGGGGGACCCTTCTCCAGGAGGGTTGCTGTTGAGGAGGGTGTCATGGGGGGAGGCAAGGCTGGGGCAATGGCACATGTGCCCACAGAGAGGGCTCCGAGTGCTGCCTCTGGCACCCGCAACTCAGACTAATCCGAGCACAACAAAGCACCCACCCAAACAGAACACACCCCCAGCCAATCAGAGCACATCCAACCCCCCCATCCAATCAGAGCACAGCCAAGCCCCTAACCAATCAGAACACTCCCCCACCCAATCAGAACACAGCCAAGCCCCCACCCAATCAGTTCATACCCCCACTGGCAATTAAAAGGAAGAAACAGCTGCGATCACACATTGCTCCTAGAAGCACGAAGCCGAAGACGCCAGCCTGAAGATGACGAATGGGACTTCGTAGAAACATCGCCAAGACACTTCCAATTTTACGTGGGAGAAAACCCGAATTACCAAAGACCTACATATATATATATATATACAGTATATATATATATATAAAAAAGGATATATGCAGTGTTATCTTCATTTTAGATGTCAAAAGGGTATCTCTCTCTCTGTCTCTGTCCCTCCCTCCCTCTCTCTCTCCCTTTCTGCCCTTGATCTGCCAGTCCTCTTCTCCCACTCAGTGTGTGTGTGTGTGTGTCTGTGAGAGAGGCACTTGCGATTCCCCCTTCTCTCTCTCTTTCCTCTCTCCTCTCTCTCCCTCTTTCTCTCTCTGCCTTTCTTTCCTCTCCCTTTCTCTTTCCTTTTTCCCTTTCTTTCCTCCCTCTTTTGTCTCCCTCCCTCTTTCTCTCTTTCCTCTCTCTTTCTCTTTCCTCTCTCTCTGCCCCTCTCCCTCTCTTTTTCTCTTCACACACCCCCTTTACTAACAGAACCAGTTCACCTACCAAATCATTTAACTTCCTCCCTTAGAGATGGGCAATCGGGGATTCACCACATTCTGACAAAGAGAATTGCCAGCACCTCTCACTTAGCATCGATCCTACTGCCGGGACGGCAAATGCTGTATGTTAGCAATATCTGGAGAGCTGCAGTTCATCCGCACCCTCCTGAAAGGCTCTCCCATCCATTGCAATGTCACGCTTTGAAAGGCCCCTAACCCTTCTCTGCTTCAGGCCGACTGCGCCTAGCAGGGAGCCTCAGTAGCCAGGGAGGAAGGGAGACAGACCATCTCCTTACCGCTCGCTTCCAATCCCAATGTGATGAATCCTGCTTGGGATTTGGGACTGAGAGGGGGAAGATCCTGGCTCCCAAGCCGCCGGGACTTCCAACCACAGAGCTTGCTTGGCTCTGTTCCCAGCCAGCGCCGCGCGCGCAAAACAACAGCAGCAATAAAATGCTGCGGTCGACACTTGCCCGCCTGCCTGGCTCCCGGGCCTCAGTAGCCAATCATTTGAAGCGAGCAGCCTTGTCCATAGAGAGAGGAGAGGAGAGAGTGAGGGCGGATGAGCCAAGTCTGTGGCAGGGATAACAAGGGTTCGAGAGATGTTAGCACGAAAGTTCCGCGTCTTTTGACTTACCTCGCCTTACCCCCACTGGTTCTTCGCCAGAACAAGTCGCCCTCTCTCTCTCTTTCCTCTCCCTCTCTAGAGATGAGGAGAGAGAGAGAGAGAACGAAAGGGAGACGGCGCCGAAGGGGTCGGGAGGGGAGGGGGCAGGAGGCAGTAGAAGGTGCTGAAAGGCGCCCGGGGCACCACGGACCGGACCGGGGGGACACGTGGCCAGGTCGGCTGCCCAGGGAGCGGCCTGGGGACGGCCCAGGAAGCGATGCTCCCACCGTTGCCGCCCAAGCCGGGACTGCCACCCAGGGGGCAGCAGGAGGAAGAAGGGGATGAGGAGGCTCCTGAGCCGCAGATGGCTCAAAGAGCCGCATGCAGCTCCGGAGCCACAGGTTGCCGACCCGTGGCCTAGACATACCTAGCTCTCTCAAACAATTGTCATTTAGCGTCCAGACCATTTATCATCTTTCTTCTCTGCACATTTTCCATGGTGTTAACATCTGTGTTGAATCATGGGACCAGAACGGGGTGCAGTATCCTAAGTATGGACTCACCCGCATGGTGTAAAGCGGTTCTATCACTTCTTGTTGTCTTGACACTATCCCTCTGTTGATGCAACCTACGACTGCATTGGCTTTTGGGGGGGGCAGTTGCAGCTGCTCATACTTGTCCACTACGATTCCTCTGCTGAGCTAGATATTACTATTGTATTCCAGTGCATTTGGTTTTTCCTGCCTAACTGCAGGACGTTACTTTCCCCATCATTGAACTGCATTTTGTTGGATAGATCCCAATGCTCAATTCTATAAAGATCCTTTGGGATCTTGAGCCTATCTATTTATGAAGAATATCAAAGTGTACTGGGCCCAAGACCGAACTTTGAGGTACCCCGCTCCATGTTTCCCTACATGTAGATGTAGTTCCATTCAGGAATAGCCACTGAATGCAGTTGGTCAGCTAATGGCGAATCCTCCTGGTGGCTATACTGTCTATCCCACATTGTTCTATCTTACCAAGATAAATAGATAATTTTTAACTATGCATAAAGAAATATCATATTTCATAGAATTTATGACTGGGGCAAGTATCAAGGCAACAAATAAATTAAGAGGCTGAAGCCTAACAGCAATTAGAATGGCTAAACGTGATCTGTTTTCATTTTTCTCAGATTCAGGGATGGTCTTCTTCATCACTGCCAGTTTGAGAGATGGAAATTAGGACATTTCAAGCAGGGCAAATAAGCTAGAGTTTATCTTGTAACTTTACAACCTGTGTACATTTTTCCCCCATGTTAAGGTAGCAAAACAGAGAGGATTGTCCCTCTTCTGCGTGACAGTGCGAACAATGAGGCAAAATGGCAGCCGCTTCCACCAGTCCACCACATGGCCCAGGAATGAACCCAGGGCCCACAGAAAATGATGGCTGCTTCCAGGAGACGATCTTGAGGCCCAGGGATGCGTGTTCTCCCCTCCTTCCGCAAAATGAGGTCAGAGATGTTCAAAGGATAGAGGAGGGTGTGAGGCCTGGTGGGGTGGGAGTAAGGTCTAAGGACTGCAGGGACCCAGTGGGAGTGGGAAAAAGCCTGTGGGGACCCTGTGGGGGGGGGAAAGGAAAGGACTGGGGGGACCCTATGGGGCACAGAGGGCCGGGGAGACACAAAGGATGGAATACAGAGGACAGGGTGTCTCAGAGGGTGGGGGAGGCCTAGGGATGCCTGAGGCATGCAAGCCTGGCCCTGTGCTAGGCCTCCAAAAATTTTCCCCAACCCTGAGGTAGGCAATGTTCTGCTTAGTGACTCACACATTCGATTAATGGCTACCTCAGGGAGATCAGGGTAGTTAAGGAAAGCAGTCTCACTTAACAGCCGCTGCAACATGCAACCATACTTGCAATGCCCATGACAGTTGTATCTTGAGAACCTTGTATGCTGGCTGAGGAATTCTGGAGCCCAAAATCTGGAGGGAACCAAGATACAAGACTGAAACTTCACATGTGGGAATTACATAATCAATATACAAAACTACCACCCAGAAGCCTTTTTGAGGCATTCCACAATTTGTGCAAAAAGACATCTTGTGGCGAAACATGGTACAGCAAGTGAATATTCTTGACAAAAAGAGCTGCTCATAGCCCAGATCTGTCCTTGGTATTATCTAAAAGAGATTAAAAGCTGAGAGAACAGCTGGGCGGTGAAATTGCTTTCTAGGACTGTGGAGGTGAATATTCACTGACTCTCACTTAATAAATAGCCTAAAAGACCATTTATAGCCATATCAGAAATGGAGGAGGACCAGCAACAAATTTCGGCTAATTACAAACTTAATGACCATAAATGGGCCAATTCCTCTGGAAAATTGATAATTAGATGGTCTCCTTTGATTCAACTAACATGCACAAGAATGGAGATCTATCTGATGATCTAAAGCAGACATGTCAAACTTGCGACGTCATGTGACATCACACAACGTATCGGGCCGGTTTTGCCATTGCCAGCAATGGGGTGGGTGCGGCTTCCGGATGACGCGTCTGGCCTGCGGGCCGGCAGTTTGACACCCCTGATCTAAAGGCATTGGTATGGAAGCCTGGTTGGTATAAAAAGAAATCTAGAGTTAGATTTAAAAAATGGAGTCTTGATTTATTAGAGAGGACCCTAAAGTCTCAACTAATGGGCTAAAGGGAGATTTTGAGATGAAGGGAAATATGTTTATTAGATTTAACTATTGTTGGAAAATGATAAAAAATAAGGGATTAATTGGCCTAATATTGAGGATTTAGATTTATAAGGAAAATGAAAATTAACTATTAGGAAATAGCTTTGAATTATTGTTTAGCCCAGATAACATAGACGATGGATTTGAGACAATAAAGGATACTCCGTTAGTAAGTGGTGATGTACTAGGATGAGAAATAGAAAATGTCTATGAAATAAAATAAGAATATATTTAAGTAACTAATAGGTGTATTTTAGATATTATAATTTTTATATAGTGAAATAAAGGAAATTTGGGTTATCCAAAATTTAAATACTATGGATATTAAAGGTTAAATTGGAATACTGTATTTAAAAATTTAAAAATAGGTAAAATTTAAATACAGGACATGGATATGTATAAGCATAAATATATTGATAGATCTTTTAACTGAGCTTGTTATAATTACAAATTTACTAGCTTAAATATGATACAGCAAATGTTAAGGGAAATAGAGAAGGAATTTTTTGATCATGTAACCTGAGATATGTACTAAAGATTTTGTTATTGTACTATTGACTACCCAGTCACCACACTGCTTTCTAAATACTTAAAGATAAAACTGGAAAACCAATAAAAACCTGTTATATATATATAAAAAAGAAATATCCAGTAACTGCTGCTGATAACCAGAAATAGGGGGTTTTCCCGTTTTCTCTTCACCTACAAGTCTAGTCCCGAGAAATGTTTGAGAAAAAAGGTCTGCCTCATGTGATTGTCCAAGTGACCTATTCCTTCCCACTGACTCCTAGACATTTCCCTCTTTTTCTGAACTAAGAAATGATCTCCCTTGATGTTTGATATATTTTTCCCACATAGTCTGTTTTGTCCAGCTCAAAACCCTTTTCCCGCCTTTCTCTTTCTTCTCTGTCACTTGCTGAGGAAGAAGACTTTTGTAGTTTTCCAGAGGAGCTAATAAGATTTTGATTGTTGCCTTGACTTGCTTTGCATTTTAATGCTGCTTGTGATTCTCAGGTCTCCACAGTGCTCCCTTTGACATTCAGAGAATCATCAGGGAAGTCAGACAGATCCTCTGTAATGTTATGATTTTCAAAGGCCAAAAGCCCACTGGGGTCCAGGGAGCAATGATGTCCCACAACTGAAGGCTGCTTTAGAGGTTGTAAAGTTATGAGGGAAATCCTAGCTGTTTTCCAGTTTCAAATGTCCTAATTTCCTTCTCTCAGAGTGGCAGGGATGGAGAAGACCATCCCTGAATCTGAAAAGAATGTCAATCAAAACAGATCCAATTTAACCACTCGAATTTTTAAACTGTGCCTAAAGAAATGTCGCACTTCACTGCCGTTTTTAATGTACATCTCGTAGGTTTTGGATGGGGATAGTGGCCACTTCAGCTATTGGATCTGTGCTCTCTTGCAGGGAGGAATCTGGAATAAAAGAACCGCAAGGTATATTTTATTGATTCCCTTTTCATTCAGGAATTAAAGATGGCATACAAATAGCTTCCTGTGTAGTGTGCTGTAATTTATGGCGTAAATGCCCCCCCCCCAGACAGCCTGCCTAACTACCTACAATGTGATCCACTAGAAAAAAATTGTAACCAGTCCTCTGAATTGTGTTAGTGAAATGAACAAATGTGCAATTCTTTGGTTTCTTCTAAATTCAGGATCATTCATCTGCAGACTTTAAATATCAGTTCATTGCTCCAAATATTGTTTCTCTTTACTTGTAGGCATTCCATGCAAAACCTTAAAAGAAAATTTGACTTTCTTTTAAATGAAAATGATGGCATGGTATAATATGTCATGTGTTGTTGTTTTTCCTCTGAGGTTTATTTACTTATTTTTAGGAACTGCTAAGGACCAGATGACTTTACTATGTCCTGACATGTAAAAACCATAGAAATGGAACTCTTTTTCATAGGATCCTATGAGCGCACACGAATGGATGGCTCTGCCCAAATGGACCCAGGTGACTTTGTGAGCTGAGCTCTTCACAAGAAGCTGCGACTGGGAGCACAGCCACTTCTCAGAAGCCCCCCGACCATGGATGGAAACTGCAGGCTGGTTGGAGAAGGCTGAAGTGGATGTGCATTCAAAGATTTGGAGTCAGACTCGATGCGTGATGAACTGGACTTTGGAGATTGGGGAATGGACTTTTTTTAATTAACTGGAAAACAATTTAGACTGAACTTTTTTAATAAAATGGATCCACAACAGAGGTTTATGATTTTTGGGAATAAGATACAATTGTTGGGAAAGTCCTTAATCAAAATCTTAAGGAAAAGCTTTATTATTAGGCTTTATTCCTTTGAGTTTGAGTTTGTATTATATCTTAATTTGCCTAAAAAATTTTCTTTAAAAAGGCCCTTACCAGAAGCAATGTCATGTGGCGGCTCTGTACCAATTTTCTAACCCTTTTCAAAGGGTTTCTCTCCTGTGTGAGTCCTCTGGTGTCTCACCAGGTGGGAATTCTCACTGAAACCTTTCCCACAATTAGGACATTCAAAGGGTTTCTCTCCTGTGTGAGTCAATCATGAAATTCTCTTGTTGAGTTGGATCAATCACAAATTCTTAACAATGCAAAGGGTTATCATCAAATATATCTGGAGGTGCTGAGGCTAGATTTTATAATTGCAGATATATGCATACAGAGAGAAATATAGACACAGACCTACGAGTGTGTATATGGTTAAGATTCCTATTCCTGTTCTTTTAGTTTTTCCTATCTAGGTGTAGGACCTTATTTTATTCATCACTGAGCTGCATTTTCTTCGCCCAATGCTCAAATGTGTCAAGATCTTTCTGGATCTTGAGCCCATCTTCTAAAGTATTGGCTCTTCCCCCCAACTTGGTGTCATCTGCAAATTTAATAAGTTCCCCTTCTATCCCCTCCTCTAGATCATTTATGAAGACGTTGAAGAGTCCTGGGCCCAAGACCGAACCTTGAGGTACCCCACTGCATGCTTCTCTCCATGTAGATGTAGTTCCATTGAGGAATACGCCGAGTGTGGTTGGTCAGTCAATTGCGAATCCACCTAGTGCTGCTTCTGTCTATCCCATGTTGTTCTATCTTATCAAAAAGTTAACTTGTGCTCTACCTTGTCAAATGTCTTGCTGACGTCCAAGTATACTATCTCCAAAATATTTTGCAAATCCACTAATTACGTTACTTCATCAAAAATGGCAATAATGCTTGTCTGGCATCACATTCTTACCAAGCTATTCTCAATCTTTTAAAAGAAGGAATAAAATCAGGGGGGACAGGACCCAGAAGAACCAAGAGGGGTCACAGGCAATTTCAAACGCCCTGAGTGCCACACTCAGGACCAGATTTCAGACTGAGCAGCCGACATATTCTTAAGTTAAAGGAATTCATTCCAGGGTTTTTTCAAACATATTTGTCTACTCATTGTCGCCATCCATGGGGACCTCAACTTCCATGATGTCTATCGAATCTGGTTCAGAATTTGGAGAATCATCAGGGAAATCAGAGAGATCCTCTGTGATTCTTTGATTTTCAAAGGCTACAAACCGACTGGCAAAACAAATGGCTGTTTTAGAGGGAAACCATAGCTTAGTTGTCAGGTTTGAAATGTCCTAATTTCCCTCTGTCAGACTGGCAGTGATGGAGAAGACAATCGCTGAATCTGAGAAGGATGCCAATCAAAACATATCCAGTTAGCCGTTCTAATTTTTAAACTGTGCCTAACGACGTGCTATATTTTCATAGAATTTAGGATTAGGGCAGATAGCAATGCAACAATAAATTAAGAGGCAGAAGCCTAACTGCAGCTCATGTCATCAGAGGCAGAGAGTGGCGGGACTGATGTATGATTGAAACTGAAATTTTAAATTTATAAATGAGGAGGGAAGGGAAGCTGAGTAAAACAGATTACTTAAGAGATGCAGATTGCACAAGAGACAGATTACAATTTAACAATTGTATATGTTAGAAACCCACCATATGTATCACTGAGCAAGAGTTGGGTAATGAGCTTTACATTACCTTTTTATTATTAAATTCATTCATTATTAAACTTAATCACTGCCCATCTCGCCATTTGAGGCAACTCTGAGCGACTTCCCTTGACCTGATGTCCATAGCAACACTGAAAATACCCATTTTTTCCCTTATCAACAATGAAACCTTTTCAACTGTACATTTTTTCTTCTTCATGTTAGGTAGCAAAACAGAGAGGTTTGTCTCTCTTCTGGGTGACATTATGGCCAAATGGCAGCCGCTTCCACAAGTCCACCGCATGGCCCAGGGACGAAGCCAGGGCCCACTGAAAATAACGGCTGCTTCCAGGACACAGTCCCAAGGACCAGGGATGCACGCCCTCCCCTCCTTCCCCAACATGAGGATCAGAAATCTTAAAAAGAAAGAGGAGGGTGTGAGGCGTGCAGGGACCCAGTGGGAGGGAGAAAAAGCCTGTGGAGACCCTGGGGTGGGGAAGAACTGGGCGGCACAAGGGTTGGGAAACGGAGCACAGGGTGGGGGAGGCCTAGAGATGCCTACAATAGGCAAACCTAGACCTGCACTAGGCCTCCAAGAGTTTCCACCAACCCTGAGGTAGCCAGTGTTCCACTTAGTGACTGACACATTCAATTAATGGCTGCATCTCAGAGATCAGGGTAGTTTAGGAAAGAAGTCTCACTTAACAGCCGTTGAAACATGCAACCATAATTGCAAGGCCCATGACAGTTATATCTTGAGGACCTTTTCTACGCTGGCTGAGGAATTCTGGGGCTCAAAATCTAGAAGAAACCAAGGTAGAAGACCTGAAACTCCACATGTGGGAATTATATAATCAATATACAAAACTACCACCCAGAAGCCTTTTTGAGGAAATCCACAACTTCT
Organism: Azemiops feae; assembly: GCA_023970755.1. NCBI lineage: Eukaryota > Metazoa > Chordata > Lepidosauria > Squamata > Viperidae > Azemiops > Azemiops feae. The sequence goes on along the minus strand of JALGBA010000913.1, from coordinate 441,098 downwards.
ACAAAAGGAAATATCCAGTAGCTGCTGCTGCTAACCAGAAATTGGTAGTTAGCCTTTTTCCATTTTCCTTTTCTCTCCACCTACAAGTCTAGTCCTGAGACAGGTTTCAGTAAAAAGATTCAGACCACAATTCAAATAGTCAATTTCTCACCTACAGTTTCAATGGGAGATCACAAATTAATTTCAAGCCTTTTCTAAATTCTTCAATTTTTGCCTGATGTGGATTTCCTCGTGTGCAAAAAGGGATGATTTACGAGTGAAGTAACGTCCAGACTGGACATTTGAAAGATTTCTCTCCTGTGTGAGTCCTCTGGTGTTTCACAAGGCTGGATTTCTGACTGAAACATTTCCCACAGTCAGGACATTCAAAGGGTTTCTCTCCTGTGTGAATCCTCTGGTGTTTCACAAGGCTGGAATTCTGACTGAAACATTTCCCACAATCAGGACATTCAAAGGGTTTCTCTCCTGTGTGAGTCCTCTGGTGTGTCACCAGGTGGGAATTCTGACTGAATTTTTTCCCACAATCAGGACATTCAAAGGGTTTCTCTCCTGTGTGAGTCCTCTGGTGTGTCACCAGGTGGGAATTCTCACTGAAACCTTTCCCACATTCAGGACATTCAAAGGGTTTCTCTCCTGTGTGAGTCCTCTGGTGTTTCAACAGATGGAAATTCTGACTGTAACTTTTCCCACAGATAGGACATTCAAAGGGTTTCTCTCCTGTGTGAGTCCTCTGGTGTGTCACCAGGAGGGAATTGCGACTGAAACTTTTTGCACAATCAGGACATTCAAAGGGTTTCTCTCCTGTGTGAGTCCTCTGGTGCGTCACAAGGGTGGAAGAGCAACTGAAACTTTTCCCACAATCAGGACATTCAAAGGGTTTCTCTCTTGTGTGAGTCCTCTGGTGTGACAGCAGGTGGGAATTCTGTCTGAAACTGTTCCCACAATCAGGACATTCAAAGGGTTTCTCTCCTGTGTGAGTCCTCTGGTGTCTCACAAGGCTGGAATTCTCACTGAAACTTTTCCCACATTCAGGACATTCAAAGGGTTTCTCTCCTGTGTGAGTCCTCTGGTGTATAAAAAGGTGGAAACTCTGACTGAAACTTTTCCCACAGATTGGACATTCAAAGGGTTTCTCTCCTGTGTGAGTCCTCTGGTGTGTCACCAGGTGGGAATTCTGACTGAAACTTTTCCCACAATCAGGACATTCAAAGGGTTTCTCTCCTGTGTGAGTCCTCTGGTGTGTCACAAGGGTGGAAAAGCAACTGAAACTTTTCCCACAATCAGGACATTCAAAGGGTTTCTCTCCTGTGTGAGTCCTCTGGTGTGTCACCAGGTTGGAATAACGACTGAAACGTTTTCCACAATCAGGACATTGAAAGGGTTTCTCTACTGTGTGAGTTCTCTGGTGTCTCATGACATGGGAATTTCTAATGAAACTTTCACATAATTAGTACAATCATAGGTTTTCTCCCTGCTGTGAATCCTCTGATGTATCACCACGTTGCCATGCTCACTAAAGCATTACTGCACTAGGAGTGCTTTTATGGCTTTTCTCATGTGTGGGTCCTTCCATGAACCACAAGCGAGCTGTTCTGACTAAAGCTTTTGCCACAATCAGATGATTTGTATGGCTTTTCTCGTGTGTGGCTCCTTTTGTGCATAATCAGTTATGATTTGTAATCTGTGCTTTTCCAACAATAGACACAAGTACGGAGCTTTTCCACAGCTGATATTCTTGAGGAAGTCAAAAATATGGACAATCCCTTGTTTAATGGTGCTGTCATTCAATCCGTTTTCTTCCTCACAGGGCGAGGCCTGCATGAATCTCTGCTCTATGTGACTTTCCTACTCACCTTTTCCTCCAACTGACTTCCAGATATTTCCCTCTTTTACTGAATGAAAAATAATCTCCCTTCACTTTTCATGTAATGTATCGTTGAGTTCTGAATAATCTACTTATTCCAGTTTGAAATTTTCTTGATTTTCTCTCTTTTTTTCTAAGAGCTGCTGGAGGAGGAGGAGAATTGTGTGGTTTTCTGAAGGAAATGGAAAATATTTTGATTTCTGGCACGGTTTGCTTTCCTTTTCAATGTTGCTTGTTATTCTTAGCTGTCCAGAGTTCTTTTATTGCCATCCTCTTTGTCTATAAGATTCAAAGAAAAGTGTCATTAAATGGTTAGAGATGTGAAAAAAAGAAAAAAATATATACATTACAATGAAAAAGCAAACATGCCACAATACTAGAATAATCTCGTACATTAATTATGATTCATTTGAGACATTGAAGACTACCTACATCCAAGTTGAGATATCCGTTCAATCATGAAATTCTCTTGTTGACTTGGATCAATCACAAATTCTTAACAATGCAAAGGGTTATCATCAAATATATCTGGAAGTGCTCAGGCTAGATTTTATAATTGCAGATATATGCATACAGAGAGAAATATAGACAAACACGTAAAAGTGTGTATATGGAGAAAATGTATGTCTTTCAAGCCTGGAAAAATGTCCCAAAATAGTTTAGAGTCAAAGCTTTTGAGCTAATTTTAGAGATGTGGTGGCTTTAACTAATGGATAACAGAATAACAGAGTTGGAAAGGACCTTGAAGGAAGAAGGAAGAATTTTGATGGTCGAAATGATGATAAATAAAAAAAAGATGTTGATAATAGCAATATATGCACCAAACAATAAACAAGAAATATTTTATCAAAAACTACAGAGGAAAATATTGGAAATGGAATATCAAAATATTTGTTTAGTAGAAGTTGTGAATGAAAAATTAGATTACAAAAGAAGTAAAATAGGAAAAAAAGGAAGAAAGAGATTACCCAAGATGTTTCTTAAAATGGCAGAAGAAATCTGCGTATAGAATGTCTGGAGAGAAATGAACCCAAAAAAGACTCAGTATACATTTTATTCAAATAGACACAAATCATGGTCTAGAATTGATATAATATGGATGTCCCCTAAATTAAGAACTAATATACATGAGATTGAGATAAAACCCAATATTTGGGCCGACCATAATCCGATAAAGCTGAGTTGGACAGAAGTAAAGAAGAAATCAAGGTGGACATTGAATCATTTATTAAAGGAAAAAGAATTTCAGAAATAGCAGTAAAGGAAATGGAATACTTTTTCAAAGAAAATAAATAAGAAGACACTTCACTCCAGTACATATGGGATACAGCCAAAGCATACTTCAGAGGATTAGCTATAACTTATACGGCTGAAAAGAATAAAGAGAAAAAGCAACAGTGTACAACGCTAAGGGAAGAGTTTAAAAAATTGGAGCTAGAACTTCAAAAAGATCCACAAAAAAACTCTTAAAAGACAAATGGAGATAATTAAACATAAACTAAACCTAATAAAGTCAGAAGAGTTGGCTCAACAAATCAGAAGAGGAAAACAATTTTTTCCCGAAAATGCAAATAAACCGGGAAGATGGCTGGCTTATAAATTGAAAAACGATGAGAAGGGAGATGTGCAACTCCAAAATGAGGCAATAAAAAAATAGTTAAAGAATATATGATATAGAAAAAAAATCTCTCTGGAAAAAACAACACAATATATGGAAAAAGCCAATGTACCAAAAATTCCAGAAAACTTTAAAAACATGCTAAACGAAAAAATAACAATGATGAAAGCTATAAAAAGAGAAAAAAACATTGGACACAACCCCTAAACCAAGCGTGTCAACTGCCAGCCCGCGGGCCGGACGCGTCACCCAGAAGGTGTGCCCACCCCATTGCCGGCAATGGCAAAACAATCCCAATACGTCGCACAACGTAACGTGACATCGCGAGTTTGACATGTCTGCCCTAAACTATTGAAAAGGATTGAGTTATTTGGAGAAGTAGCAGGATTGAAGATAGAGAAAAAACAAAAGTTATAGTTAAAAACCTTACATCTAAGCAAAAAGAACAATTGTCAGAAAAAATGGATTTTCAAATAGTTAGGAAAGTTAAATATTTGGGAATATACCTAACAGCAAGATGTGCAATGATAAAAGATAACTACATAACGTTACTTAATCAAATAAAATTAGATCTAGAAAAATGGAAAAACTTACAACTATCAGTGTTAGGAAGAATAGCTACTGTGAAAATGAAGCGTTTACCAAAACTGCTCTTCTTGTTCCAAACAGCACCTATAAAAATAGTGAACAAATTTTTTGATGATTTAAATACTTTGATTTTGAAATTTATTTGGCAAGGAAGGAAAGACAGAATTAAACTGGAAATGCTACAAGAATCCAAAGAAAATGGAGGATATGGATTACCAGACTGGGTCTTATATTATCAAGCATGCGTCTTAATATGGCTAAAAGAATGGATAGATATAAAAGACTGTTATATCTATAAGGACATGATCCGCAACGTGGATGGCATGCATTTTTATGGTATGAGACGAATAAGATTCATAGATACTTTCAAAATCATTATATAAGAAATACACTACCTCTTGTGTGTGAAAAGAAAAACGCTAAAATCTACTTAAGAATCTCAGGATTGCTTTCAACGATGGAAGCGTTTGTTCACCCGAATCAAGTGAAATATGAAAAGAAATTGACATATAAAGATATTTTGGATACCAAAGGGAAATTAAAATCTAAACCAGAGCTTGTAGAGTACTGAATTATCATGGTGGCCTCAGTTGCAGATGCAATCGAGGTATGATAAAGATGCAAAAATGTATGGTTTTTATAAATAACAATGTTTGATCAGATACTGTTGAACTCTGATAAAAATCTGATTAGGAAACTATATAATTTTCTATTAAATTCAAAAATGGAGGATGAACAAGTGAAAGAAACAATGATACAGTGGGCAGAAAACTTTGGATATCATATAGAATTAGAGAAATGGCAAAATCTTTGGGAAAGAAATTATAAATTGACCTTGGCAACTTCTTATAAAGAAAACTGATATAAAATGTTCTATAGATGGCATTTACCACCTGCTAGATTAGCAAAAATGTTTAAAAATATGTCCAGTAAATGTTGGAAATGTAATCAAACCCCTGGCCTGTATTACCATATGTGGTGGCCTTGTGTTAAAGAAAAAAAAAATTGGGCCAAAAGAAACAATTGGTTAGAAAAGATGTTAGGGAAACATGTAGATTTTAAACCTGAACTATTTTTATTAGGTATAATATCAGAACAAATTAATAAGCAAAGTGTATATTTAACATTGCATGTATTAACAGCAGCAGGGATTGTATTTGCTCAGCACTGGAAGAATGAAGGAACACCACTAGACGAAGAGATAATCAAGAAGATATTGGACTGTGCTGAAATGGACAGACTTACATTAAGGATCAAAGAGAAAGAAGATACAGAATATTTTCAAACATGGAATTTATTTCATCAATGGTTGGAGAAAAGGGGTAGACACTAAGAATGTAACTTGTATTATTAAGCAAACAAATTGGACCAGACAACACGATGTTTATTAAGCACTAATCAAATAATAGTGATAATAGAAAATTAGTTTTAAAAAATTGTAAAATAATAATAATAACAGAGTTGGAAGGGACCTTGGAGGTCTTCTAGTCCAACCCACTGCTCAGGCAGGAGACCCTATTACTATTCCTGAAAATGGCTGTGTGGTCTCCTCTTTTAAACCTCCAGTGATGCAGCACTCACAACGTCTGGAGGGAAGCCATTCCCAAAGAATCAACTTTCACTTGAAGGAGACTTTTTAAATCTTCCCACCAGCAGAAAATTGCAGCCCCCAGTTTAACGGCGTGCAGCACCAGTGGACTTAAAAGTTGGGGAGGGAAGGGATTTGCAGCAGCAGCAGCTGACATGCTTCAGCCTGGTTGCTTCTCTGCTTGGACGTCGTGGAGGAAACCAAACAGCCCCGCTTGCTCCCGGCTTCTCCTCCGACCTGCCCTCCACTCACCTTCCAGCTGCTGCTTCAATCTGGGAAGAGCACAAAATCCTCCCTACACACCATCTTCCTCCTATTAGTGATCAAGAAGAGGAAGTTCCTCGGCACTTCCCCTCTCCTCCCCTCCTTTCTAGCAATATAGTACTCGATGGTTTTAACTCCTTTAAACTCAACCACACATGCCCCCTACTGTATTGTCCGCTTTCTAGGCACAGATGTTGCTTGTTTGACCGCTGATAGGAGGCGAAAAACACGCTTGTCTCGTCTCTGCCTAAGGCGTTTGCACGATTTCCCCCCTGATTAAAAGCTATCAAGTCGTTTCTGACTTCTAGCAACCGACCTTTGCACCAGAGCCTAGTGAAATGTGATGCTAGTTACATTAGAAGATTTGCTATGTGCTGAGCCCCAAATGTTCATGACCGTTTTACACAATTATACAATCAGCTTTCCTAGGGGTGACTCTCAGTGGAGATCAAAACCTCTCTACACCCGAAATCTTTATGACTTATTTAATGTGGCTCCCAAGGTTTTAGGTCATAGCAGCAACATCAGGCCAGATGCTCCAGGGGAGCCAACTTCACTCCTGCTGCCCAGGGCTGCATCCAAGAGCACCCAGCATACCATTCCTGAAGGAGGACAACCTATATCTGCTGAATTGCCATGTACTTCTGTAAATTCTGTAAAGGTATATTTTATTGATTCCCTTTTCATTCAGGAATTAAAGATGGCATACAAAGAACTTCCTGTGTAGCGTGCTGTAATTGATGGGAACTGTGGTTCATGACACCCAAAATATATTAGTTTGGGTAAGGCTGGATTAAATTATAAAAGAGCAGATGAAGGGAAGTATTTTTTGTCTCGGACAAAATAATTGGGGGGGGGGAGTTGACTGGGCCTTTTAATTTCAACTCACACCAATTCCTAACTTCCCATTCAATCCAAAGAGTTCTATTATTGCCTGGATTTTAGGGAGGAGAAGAGGCAAGAATTGATCACAAAGCTAATCTGCAAGTTTGCTCCCTGTCTCCCTGCACACCACCTTCGTGTGTGTTTGTGTGTGTGTGTGTTTGTGTGTGTATATGAGAGACAGAGAGAGAGAGATCCCCCTTTTGTAAATTTGCTTACTCTCCACACTTTCGCTTCCCTGCTGGCTCAATCTCTGTCTCTGTCTCTCTCATACACACACACACAAACACTCACAACGGAGTGAGAGGAGGTTAAAAAAAAAGAGAAGGGGTGGAAGAATGGGGGAAGCTCTCCTTTTTTGTAACACCTCGGCTTCCTCCTCCTCCTCCTCTTCCATTCCTGTCTCTCTCTGTCTCTCTCTCCCTCACATACACACACACACACAAACACACATACACAGAAACCCTTCCTGCTTTCTCTTCCTTCTCACCCTTTCTGGCCTGGCAAAGCAGAGCCACAGGAGGAGAAGCCCAGCAAAGTGGGGCATTGCCGGGCGTGACGGGGTTAAGCTGGGAGGGGCGGGGCGGGCTGAAGCAAATGAGCTGCAACTGCTGCTGCATACCACCAGCCCCGCTCACTGTTTCCTGTGCGTGCACAAACGAGCCCAGCTGGGTTGGGGTGGGCCAGGGCTGGGGAAGCGGGGGGCCGATCCTTTGCCATTTCTGGGACAGCCCTGGGGGGCCAAATCTGGGCGGCCCGTGGGCCTTGTGTTTGACATGTCTGTTCTAAATTCAGGATCATTCATCTGCAGACTTTAAATAGCAGTTCATTGCTCCAAATATTGTTTCTCTCTTTACTTGTAGGCATTCCTTGGAAAACCTTAAAGAAAATTTGACTTTCTTTTAAATGAAAATGATGACATGGTATAATATGCTATGTGTTGTTGTTTTTCCTCTGAGGTTTATTTATCTATTTTTAAGAACTGCTAAGGATATTTGATCCTGGATGGTTCAGAGACAATGATTGGGATGACTTACCGTAAATAACAAGCCATGGTAGTTAAATACAATAATAGATGGTTAAGAAAGGGCTTTGATGTTTAACTTTACTGTTGGTTCATCTGTTCAGCACTTTGCCTTTATACACAGTAGATAGGTGAAGGACAAATTGATTCTAACTAGAGGTAAAAATTCACAAATTTTGGGCCTGCTTTTCAAGGGTAGGAAACTAATATTGTTACAATATGTTTATCAACATTCAACTGATTTCTTCTTGTTGTTGTTGTGTTATATCCGTTATCGGACGTTGGCGATCATGTTGGCGATCCTTTTTTTATCAGCAGCCGCACGAAAAAGTGCTGCTGAGTTTTGTCCAAACCAGTCCCTTAGATTCTGAAGCCATGATGTTCTTCTTCTGCCTGGACCTCGTTTGCCTTCAATCTTTCCCTGGAGGATTAAATGGAGTATGCCGTATTTTTCTGGGTGTCGCATCACATGTCCAAAATATTCTAACTTTTGTTTTTTAATTGTTTTGATGATTTCCCTTGGCTTTCCCAGGCGGCCTATCACCTCATTTCTGATCTTGTCAACCCAGCTTATACGTAACAGCCACCTGTAAATCCACATTTCAAATGCTTCTAGTCTCTTCAGGTGGCCTTCTGTCAGAGACCAACTCTCTACTCCATAGAGCAGGATAGAAAAAATACAACACCTGACAAGCCTGATTTTCAGTCTTAGGCTTATGTTGTGACTGCAGAAGACCTTTTTCATTTTGAAGAATGCTGTTCGAGCTTTCTCTATCCTCAATTGATTTACTATATGTAAATATGTTTTTGTCTTTTGTCTTTTTTAATGCAAATTTGTCTTTTAAGGTTTTGCCCATCCTTGTTTTGTTGTTGTAATTTTTGTTTTTTTTCTTTTGAATTTGTATTCTATCTTAATTTGCCTAAAATGTTTTCTTAAAAAAGGCCCCTACTAGAAGCAATTTCATGTGGCTGCTCTGTACCAATTTTCTACGCTGCCTCTAAATCTAGAATCATAGCATCATAGGGTTGGAAAGCACCTCAGTGGTCTTCTAGTCCAACCCGCTGCTCAAGGCAGGAGCCTTATATAACCCCAGTCAAATGACTGTCCGGTCTATTCTGGAAAACCTCCAGTGATGGAGCATCCACAATGCCAGGAGGCCAGCTATTCCATTGATCAATTGCACTCACTGACAGAAAATTTCTCCTTACTTCTAGATTGGATCTTCCTTTGACAACCTGCCACCCATGAACTTCTTGTTCTGCCTTCTGTTGCCGTAGAGAATAAGTTGATCTCCTCTTCGTGACAGCCCCTCAAGTAGTGGAAGACAGCCATCATGCCCCCCCAAATCCTTCTCTTCCATGGCCTAGACCAGACATGTCAAGGGCCAGGCTGGGCATTTGACCTCTGCTGCCCAGGGCTCCGGGCAGCCCGCACCACCATCCAGCCCCCCCGCATGGCCTGAGAGGAACAGTGAGGCTCCTCCAGTGGACCATGACCTGGGAATTGCGCTGGTCCCACCCCCTTCAGCCAGAGACCCTCAGATCTGTCCCACTCCTGCCCAGGTCCCCACAGGCACCCTTGACGCAAACGATGTAGAGCTGGCCATGCCCACCTAGTAGGCCACAACCACTCCATCCATGCCCACCCAGTAGGCCACAACCACCCGGCCCCCTGAGGGCAACGGCAATGATGATGCGGCCCTCAATGAAATTGAGTTTGACACCCCTGGGCTAGACATACCTAGCTCTCTCAACTGATTGTCATTTAGCGTCCAGACCATTTACGACCTTTCTTCTTCTCTGCACATTTTCCAGGGCCTCAACATGTGTGGAATCATGGGACCAGAATTCTAAGTGTGGACTCACCAGCGTGGTGTAAAGTGGTACTATCACTTCTTGTTGTCTTGACACTATGCCTCTGTTGATGCAACCTACGACTACATTGGCTTTTGGGGGGGGCAGCTGCAGCAGATTCCCTGCTCCTACTTGTCCACTAGGAGACCTAGATTCCTCTGTTGAGCCAGATATTACATATTCTATTCCTCTTCTTTTCGTTTTTCCTACCTAAGTGTAGGACCTTATTTTATTCACCACTGAGCTGCGTTTTCTTGGCCCAATGCTCAAACTAAGTCAGAACATCAGCAAATAGCCCGAGCCTGCAAAGATGAAGTGAGGAAAGCTAAGGCTCAAAATGAACTAAGGCTTGCGACCAAAGTCAAAAATAACAAAAAAAGCTTCTTTCAACATGTAAAAAACAAGAAAAAAGTGAAGGAAATGATTGGTCCATTAGTGGGTGAAAGTGGCAAGAAGGTGACAAGCAACAGGGAGAAAGCAGAACTATTTAACTCGTTTTTCGCATCTGTCTTTACACAAAGGGAAAAAACAGACCAACCTATCAAAAATAGTGTCATAAAAAACAGAATAGAAACACAAGTTAAGATAGGCAAGAAAATGGTAAGTGAGCACCTGTCCAGCCTAGACGAGTTCAAATCACCAGGACCAGATGGATTACACCCTAAGGTTCTCAACAAACTGGCAGATGTTATCTCAGAACCACTGAATTATATTTTTCAAAGATCCTGGAGCACTGGGGAACTACCAGAGGACTGGAAAAGAGCTGATGTAGTTCCCATCTTCAAAAAAGGAAAAAAAATGGATCCAGGAAATTACAGACCTATCAGCCTGACCTCAATACGTGGGAAGATTGTGGAAAAGATAATCAAACAACGAATCAGCGAACACCTAGAGGCAAACAAAGTCATTACTAAAAGCCAACATGGGTTTGTCAAAAACAGATCATGCCAGACAAATCTTATTGCATTCTGTGACCAAGTGACAAAATTAGTGGACCAGAGGAATGCTGTGGATATAATTTACTTGGACTTCAGTAAGGCATTTGGCAAAGTAGATCACAACCTAGTACTTGATAAGATAGAAAAATGTGGGTTAGACAGCATCACCACCAGATGGATTCGTAGCTGGCTGGCCGTACTCAGCATGTGGTCCTCAATCGAACCGCATCCACACGGAGGGAAGTGTGTACTAGGGTACCCTAGGGCTCTGTTCTGGGCCCAGTGCGCTTCAACATCTTCATCAACGATTTGGACGAGGGGATAGATGGGGAACTCATCAAATTTGCGGACGACACCAAGCTGGCAGGAATAGCCAACACTCCAGAAGACAGGCTTAAGATACAGGAGGATCTGGACAGACTTGAACACTGGGCGCTATCTAACAAAATGAAATTCAATGGTGAAAAAAGTAAGGTTATACATTTAGGCAAGAAAAACCAAATGTACAGGTATAGTATAGGGGGTACCTTGCTCAATAGTAGTAAATGTGAGAGGGATCTCAGAGTCCTAGTGGACAATCATTTAAATATGAGCCAGCAGTGTGCTGCAGCTGCCAAAAAAGCCAACACAGTGCTAGGCTGCATTAACAGAGGGATAGAATCTAGATCACGTGAAGTATTAATACCACTTTACAATGCCTTGGTAAGGCCACACTTGGAATACTGCATCCAGTTTTGGTCACCACGATGTAAAAAAGATGTTGAGACTCTAGAAAGAGTACAGAGAAGAGCAACAAAGATGATTAGGGGACTGGAGGCTAAAACATATAAGGAACGGTTGCTGGATTTGGGTATGTCTAGTCTAATGAAGAGAAGGACGGGGACATGATGGCAGTGTTCCAATATCTCAGGGGCTGCCACAAAGAAGAGGGAGTCAAGCTATTCTCCAAAGCGCCTGAAGGCAGGACAAGAAATACGGATGGAAACTAATCAAGGAGAGAAGCAACCTAGAACTAAGGAGAAACTTCCCGACAGTTAGAACAATTAACCAGTGGAACAACCTGCCTCCAGAAGCGGTGAATGCTCCAACACTGGAAGTTTTTAAGAAGAGACTGGACAGCCATTTGTCCAAAATGGTATAGGGTTACCTGCCTGAGGAGGGGGTTGGATTTGATGACCTCCAAGGTCCCTTCCAACTTTATTATTATTATTATTATTATTATTATTATTAATGTGTCACGATCCTGGCTCTTCCCCCCAACTTGGAGTCATCTGCAAATTTCATAAGTTCCCCTTCTATCCCCTCGTCTAGATCATTTATGAAGATGTTGAAGAGTCCTGGGCCCAAGACCGAACCTTGAGGTACCCCACTGCATGCTTCTCTCCATGTAGATATAGTTCTATTGAGGAATAACCACTGAGTGTGGTTGGTCAGTCAATTGCGAATCCACCCAGTGCTGCTTCTGTCTATCCCATGTTGTTCTATCTTATCAAAAAGTTAACTTGTGCTCTACCTTGTCAAATGTCTTGCTGACGTCCAAGTATACTATCTTGGCAATAATGTTTGTCTGGCATCACATTCTTAACAAACCCATTCTGGCTTGTTACAGCTGCCCATCATTTCTGTTTCTCCAGAAGCATTAGTGGAAACAGAAGTTTACCTTAATTAAATAACAATCTTTGAAAAGAAGGAATAAAATCAGGGGGAACGAGACCCAGAAGAACCAAGAGGGGTCACAGGCAACTTCAAACGCCCTGAGTGCCACACTCAGGACCAGCTTTCAGACTGAGCAGCCAACATATTCTTAAGTTAAAGGAATTCATTCCCGGGTTTTTTCAAACATTTCTGTCTACTCATTGTCACCATCCACGGGGACCTGAACTTCCATGATGGCTGTCAAATCTGGTTCAGAATTTGGGGAATCATCAGGGAAATCAGAGAGATCCTGTGATAATTTGATTTTCAAAGGCTACAAACCGACTGGCAAAACAAATGGCTGTTTTAGAGGGAAACCATAGCTTAGTTGTCAGGTTTGAAATGTCCTAATTTCCCTCTGTCAGACTGGCAGTGATGGAGAAGACAATCGCTGAATCTGAGAAGGATGCCAATCAAAAGATATCCAGTTAGCCGTTCTAATTTTTAAACTGTGCCTAATGAATTGCTGTATTTTCATAGAATTTAGGACTAGGGCAGATAGCAATGCAACAATAAATTAAGAGGCAGAAGCCTAACTGCAGCTCACGTCATCAGAGGCAGAGAGTGGCGGGACTGATGTATGGTTGAAACTGACATTTTAAATGTATAAATGAGGAGGGAAGGGAAGCTGAGTAAAACAGATTACTTAGAGATGCAGATTGCACAAGAGACAGATCACAAGTTAACAACTGTATATGTTAGAAACCCACTGTATGTATCACTGAGCAAGAGTTGGGTAATGAGCTTTACATTATCTTTTTATTATTAAATTCATTCATTATTAAACTTAATCACTGCCCATCTCGCCGTTTGAGGCAACTCTGAGCGACTTCCCTTGACCTGATGTCCATAGCAACACTGAAAATACCCATTTTTTCCCTTATCAACAATGAAACATTTTCAATTGTACATTTTCCCCCCTCGTGTTATATAGCAAAACAGAGAGGTTTGTCTCTCTTCTGCGTGACAGTATGGCCAAATGGCAGCCGCTTCCAGAAGTCCACCACATGGCCGAGGGACGAAGCCAGGGCCCACTGAAAATAACGGCTGCTTCCAGGACACAGTCCCAAGGGCCAGGGATGCACGCCCTCCCCTCCTTCCCCAACATGAGGATCAGAAATCTTAAAAAGAAAGAGGAGGGTGTGAGGGGTGCAGGGACCCAGTGGGAGGGAGAAAAGGCCTGTAGAGACCCTGGGGTGGGAAAGAACTGGGCGGCACAAGGGTTGGGAAACAGAGCACAGGGTGGGGGAGGCCTAGAGATTCCTACAACAGGCAAACCTGGGCCTGCACTAGGCCTCCAAGAGTTTTCCCCAACCCTGAGGTAGCCAGTGTTCCATTTAGTGACTGACACATTCAATTAATGGCTGCATCTCAGAGATCAGGGTAGTTTAGGAAAGAAGTCTCACTTAACGGCCGTTGAAACATGCAACCATAATTGCAAGGCCCATGAGTTATATCTTGAGGACCTTTTCTACACTGGCTGAGGAATTCTGCACCTCAAAATCTGGAGTAAACCAAGGTAGAAGACCTGAAACTCCACATGTGGGAATTATATAATCAATATACAAAACTACCACCCAGAAGCCTTTTTGAGAAAATCCACAACTTCTGCAAAAGGAAATATCCAGTAGCTGCTGCTGCTGCTAACCAGAAATTGGTAGTTAGCCTTTTTCCATTTTCCTTTTCTCTCCACCTACAAGTCTAGTCCTGAGACAGGTTTCAGTAAAAAGATTCAGACCACAATTCAAACAGTGAATTTCTCATCTACACTTTCAATGGGAGATCACAAATGAATTTCAAGCCTTTTCTAAATTCTTCAATTTTTGCCTCATGTGGATTTCCTCGTGTGCAAAAAGGGATGATTTACGAGTGAAGTAACGTCCACAGAGTGGACATTTGAAAGATTTCTCTCCTGTGTGAGTCCTCTGGTGTTTCACAAGGCTGGATTTCTGACTGAAACATTTCCCACAATCAGGACATTCAAAGGGTTTCTCTCCTGTGTGAGTCCTCTGGTGTGTCACCAGGTGGGAATTCTGACTGAAACTTTTCCCACAGATAGGACATTCGAAGGGTTTCTCTCCTGTGTGAGTCCTCTGGTGTGTCACCAGGAGGGAATTACGACTGAAACTTTTTCCACAATCAGGACATTCAAAGGGTTTCTCTCCTGTGTGAGTCCTCTGGTGTGTCACCAGGAGGGAATTGCGACTGAAACTTTTTCCACAATCAGGACATTCAAAGGGTTTCTCTCCTGTGTGAGTCCTCTGGTGCGTCACAAGGGTGGAAGAGCAACTGAAACTTTTCCCACAATCAGGACATTCAAAGGGTTTCTCTCCTGTGTGAGTCCTCTGGTGTCTCACAAGGCTGGAATTCTCACTGAAACTTTTCCCACATTCAGGACATTCAAAGGGTTTCTCTCCTGTGTGAGTCCTCTGGTGTATAAAAAGGTGGAAACTCTGACTGAAACTTTTCCCACAGATTGGACATTCAAAGGGTTTCTCTCCTGTGTGAGTCCTCTGGTGTGTCACCAGGTGGGAATTCTGACTGAAACTTTTCCCACAATCAGGACATTCAAAGGGTTTCTCTCCTGTGTGAGTCCTCTGGTGTGTCACAAGGGTGGAAAAGCAACTGAAACTTTTCCCACAATCAGGACATTCAAAGGGTTTCTCTCCTGTGTGAGTCCTCTGGTGTGTCACCAGGTTGGAATAACGACTGAAATGTTTTCCACAATCAGGACATTGAAAGGGTTTCTCTCCTGTGTGAGTTCTCTGGTGTCTCATGACATGGGAATTTCTAATGAAACTTTCACACAATCGGTACAGTCATAGGTTTTCTCCCTGCTGCGAATCCTCAGATGTATCACCACGTTGCCATGCTCACTAAAGCATTTACTGCACTAGGAGTGCTTTTATGGCTTTTCTCGTGTGTGGGTCCTTCAATGAACCACAAGCGAGCTGTTCTGACTAAAGCTTTTGCCACAATCAGATGACTTGTATGGCTTTTCTCCTGTGTGGCTCCTCTTGTGCATAATCAGTTATGATTTGTAATCTGTGCTTTTCCAACAATAGACACAAGTACGGAGCTTTTCCACAGCTGATATTCTTGAGGAAGTCAAAAATATGGACAATCCCTTGTTTAATGGTGCTGTCATTCAATCCGTTTTCTTCCTCACAGGGCGAGGCCTGCATGAATCTCTGCTCTATGTGACTTTCCTACTCACCTTTTCCTCCAACTGACTTCCAGATATTTCCCTCTTTTACTGAATGAAAAATAATCTCCCTTCACTTTTCATGTAATGTATCGTTGAGTTCTGAATAATCTACTTATTCCAGTTTGAAATTTTCTTGATTTTCTCTCTTTTTTTCTAAGAGCTGCTGGAGGAGGAGGAGAATTGTGTCGTTTTCTGAAGGAAATGGAAAATATTTTGATTTCTGCCTCGGTTTTCTTTCCTTTTCAATGTTGCTTGTTATTCTTAGCTATCCAGAGTTCTTTTATTGCCATCCTCTTTGTCTATAAGATTCAAAGAAAAGTGTCATTAAATGGTTAGAGATGTGAAAAAAAGAAAAAATATATACATTACAATGAAAAAGCAAACATGCCACAATACTAGAATAATCTCGTACATTAATTATGATTCATTTGAGACATGGAAGACTACCTACGTCCAAGTTGAGATATCCGTTCAATCATTAAATTCTCTTGTTGACTTGGATCAATCACAAATTCTTAACAATGCAAAGGGTTATCATCAAATATATCTGGAAGTGCTGAGGCTAGATTTTATAATTGCAGATATATGCATACAGAGAGAAATATAGACACACACGTAAAAGTGTGTATATGGAGAAAATGTATGTCTTTCAAGCCTGGAAAAATGTCCCAAAATAGTTTAGAGTCAAAGCTTTTGAGCTAATTTTAGAGATGTGGCGGCTTTAACTGATGGATAACAGAATAACAGAGTTGGAAGGGACCTTGAAGGAAGAAGGAAGAATTTTGATGGTCGAAATGATGATAAATCAAAAAAAGATGTTGATAATAGCAATATATGCACCAAACAATAAACAAGAAATATTTTATCAAAAACTACATAGGAAAATATTGGAAATGGAATATCAAAATATTTGTTTAGTAGGGGTTGTGAATGAAAAATTAGATTACAAAAAAAGTAAAATAGGAAAAAAAGGAAGAAAGAGATTACCCAAGATGTTTCTTAAAATGGCAGAAGAAATCTGCGTACAGAATGTCTGTAATGAACCCCAAAAAGACTCAGTATACATTTTATTCAAATAGACACAAATCATGGTCTAGAATTGATATGATATGGATGTCCCCTATATTAAGAACTAATATACATGAGGTTGAGATAGAACCCAATATTTGGGCTGACCATAATCCGATAAAGCTGAGTTGGACAGAAGTAAAGAAGAAATCAAGGTGGACATGGAATCAATTCTTATTAAAGGAGAAAGAATTTCAGAAATAGCAGTAAAGGAAATGGAATTCTTTTTCAAAGAAAATAAATAAGAAGATATTTCACTCCAGTACATATGGGATACAGCCAAAGCACACTTTAGAGCAGGGCTTTTCAACCAGTGGTACGGGTACCACCTGCGGTACATTGGCACCTGGCAGGTGGTACGCGACCATCCTAGAAAAGTGGTAGCGGGGAGGGGAATGAGCTGAACCGCTGGCAGCACCACACAAGCCTGAGCGAGAGATGGCTGGAGCTGTAGGGCTGTCAGGGCTCAGTGGAAGCGCTAGGATCAGTGCCGCTTTCCAGCTGATTGGCACTTCGGGGCTGTCAGAGCTCAGTGGAAGCGCCAGGATCAGTGCCAGGCTCCAGCTGGAGCTCGGCGCTGATCCTGGTGCTTCTGCTGAGCCCTGAAGAAGCACCAATCAGCTGGAAAGCAGCACTGATCCTGGAGCTTCTGCTGAGCCCAGAAGAAGCACCGATCAGCTGGAATGTTGTAGCATCTCCAGGGTCTTGTGATTTACATTCAGATGCTTGGCAACTGATTCATATTTATGATGGTCACAGTGTCCCAGGGTCATGTGAAGTGACCAAAACCTGCTGCAACAACCCAGCAGACGGGGGGAATAAAAACCAAACACCCCCCCAACCCACCCCCGCTGCCAATCCTCAACAGAAACGCTCACAACAATGAAAACCTTGGACAGGAGGAAGAGCGCTGCCGGGCGGGCAGGCAGGTGTCTTGCTCGGCTGTGGCTTGGGGGGCACTTTTTTCAGTGCCATTGTAACTTCAAACAGTCACTAAGCAAACTGTTGTAAGTCGAGGACTACCTGTACTTTATCACTTCCTTTTTTTTTTTTTTTTTGGTCATCAAGTTTTTGACACCTTGCTAGGCGACTAGTGGTACTCGGATGTTGCCACATCCTAAGAGTGGTACAATGGGTGAAAAGGTTGAAAAGCCCTGTCTATAAGGACATGATCCGCAACGTGGATGGCATGCATTTCTATGGTATGAGACGAATAAGATTCATAGATTCTAACACTTGGTTAGAAAAGATGTTAGGAAAAC
Source organism: Azemiops feae (assembly GCA_023970755.1). Taxonomy (NCBI): domain Eukaryota; kingdom Metazoa; phylum Chordata; class Lepidosauria; order Squamata; family Viperidae; genus Azemiops; species Azemiops feae. The sequence continues at coordinate 423,245 of JALGBA010000913.1, read as the reverse complement.
ATGTAGATTTTAAACCTGCACTCTTTTTATTAGGTATAATATCAGAAAAATTTAATAAGCAAAGTGTATATTTAACATTGCATGTATTAATAGCAGCAGGGATTGTATTTGCTCAGCACTGGAAGAATGAAGAAACACCACTAGACAAAGAGATAATCAAGAAGATATTGGACTGTGCTGAAATGGACAGACTTACATTGAGGATCAAAGAGAAAGAAGATACAGAATATTTTCAAACATGGAATTTATTTCATCAGTGGTTGGAGAAAAGGGGTAGACACTAAGAATGTAACTTGTATTATTTAGCAAACAAATTGGACCAGACAACACGATGTTTATTAAGCACTAATCAAATAATAGTGATAATAGAAAATTAGTTTTAAAAAATTGTAAAAAAATAATAATAACGGAGTTGGAAGGGACCTTGGAGGTCTTCTAGTCCAACCCACTGCTCAGGCAGGAGACCCTATTACTATTCCTGAAAATGGCTGTCTGGTCTCCTCTTAAAAACCTCCAGTGATGCAGCACTCACAACGTCTGAAGGGAAGCCATTCCCAAAGAATCAACCTTCACTTGAAGGAGACTTTTTAAATCTTCCCACCAGCAGAAAATTGCAGCCCCCAGTTTAACGGCGTGCAGCCAGTGGACTTAAAAGTTGGGGAGGGAAGAAAAATGCAGCAGGAGCAGCAGCTGACATGCTTCAGCCTAGTTGCTTCTCTGCTTGGACGCCGTGAAGGAAACCAAACAGCCCCGCTTGCTCCCGGCTTCTCCTCCGACCTGCCCTCCACTCACCTTCCAGCTGCTGCTTCAATCTGGGAAGAGCACAAAGTCCTCCCTACACACCATCTTCCTCCTATTAGTGATCAAGAAGGGGAAGTTCCTCAGCGTTTCCCCTCTCCTCCCCTCCTTTCTAGCAATATAGTACTCGATGGTTTTAACTCCTTTAAACTCAACTACAGATGCCACCTTCTGTATTGTCCGCTTTCTAGGCACAGATGTTGCTTGTTTGACCGCTGATAGGAGGCGAAAAACACGGTTGTCTCGTCTCTGCTTAAGGCGTTTGCACGATTTCCCCCGATTAAAAACTATCATGTCGTTTCTGACTTCTAGCAACCGACCTTTGCAACAGAGCCTAGTGAAATGTGATGCTAGTTAGATTCGTTACATTAGAAGATTAGCTATGTGCTGAGCCCCAAATGTTCATGACGGTTTTACACAATTATACAATCAGCTTTCCTAGTGGTGACCCTCAGTGGAGACCAAAACTTCTCTACACCCGAAATCTTTATGACTTATTTAATGTGGCTCCCAAGGTTTTAGGTCATAGCAGCAACATCAGGCCAGATGCTCCAGGGGAGCAAACTTCACTCCTGCTGGCCGGGGCTGCATCCAAGAGCACCCAGCATACCATTCCTGAAGGAGGACAACCTATATCTGCTAAATGCCATGTACTTCTGTAAATTTGCTTGCACAGAAGTCTCCATTAGGTCACAGAAAAATATGCAGCAGGGCCTCAAAAATGGGGGCTAAGAAAGAGGGGGCGATTGTGAATATATGGTAGAAGAAATATTTCTAAAATACATTTTAAAAAAGAAAACAAAAGGGAAGAATAGAATATCCCACCAAAGCACATGGCCGACTGATCACCAGGCTAACCTTTTTAGAGCGACACCTTGCACTGCTGTTTTTAATGTACATCTTGTAGGTTTTGGATGGGGATAGTGGCCATTTCAGCTATTGGATCTGAGCTCTGTTGCATGGAGGAATCTGGAATAAAAGAACCGCAAGGTATATTTTATTGATTCCCTTTTCATTCAGGAATTAAAGATGGCATACAAAGAAATTCCTGTGTAGCGTGCTGTAATTTATGGCGTAAATGTCCCCCCACCAGACAGCCGGCCTACCTACCTACAATATGATCCACTAGAAAAAAATTGTAACCAGTCCTCTGAATTGTGTTAGTGAAATGAACAAATGTACAATTCTTTGGTTTCTTCTAAATCAGGGGTGTCAAACTCAATTTCATTGCGGGCCGCATCAGCATCGTGGTTGCCATTTGGGGGCCGGGTGGGTGTGGCTGGCATGGGCGTGGCCTACTGGGTGGGGCGTGGCTGGCACAGGCATGGCCTACTGGGTGGGTGTGGCCAGATTGATGTCACTCATGTCGGGCACTGGTGTGGGCCTGGGCAGGACTGGGGCACATCCAAAGGTGGGGAAGGGTGGGGGCGAGTACCAGGGCATGGTCCACTGGAGGAGCCTCACTGAGCCTCAGGCTGTGCACGGGGCCCCTGGACAGTGGCATGGACTGCCCAGAGCCCTGGGCAGTGGAGGTCAAGCGCCCAGCCCGGCCGTTGAGCTCCCATGGCACCAGGACCCCACAGCCCTGCCTAGCCTAGCCGCACTTCCCCGAGGGGGCGCCCAGCTGCACTTACCTCCTCCTCAATGCTGTTGCTGCTGTGCTCACTCTCCTTGGCCAGGTTGCTCATGGTGGGTGCAGGAGGACAAAGTGCGTGGGTCAGAGGGAGGCCCACTCCCTCTCCATGCGAGGAAACCTGGCTTTGTAACCAAAGCATCCTCAGCAATAGGATGGGAGACCACCAGGGGATGGCAAAAGGGCAACAGGGCTGCTGGTGGCCAAGTGCTAAGGCAGGACTTCCCTCAGACCCTCCCTCCCTCTTATTCTAATCTCCTTCCTTCCTTCCTTCCTTTCCTTCCTTCCTTCCTTCCGTCCGTCCTTTCCTTCCTTCCTTCCTCCCTCCCTCCCTCCCTCCCTTCTTTCTTTCCTTTCCTTCCTTCCTCCCTCCCTTCTCTCCTTTCTTTCCTTTTCTTCCTTCCTTCTCTTCCTTTCCTTCTTTCCTTCCTTCCTTTCTCCCTCCCCTTCTTCCCTGCCTCCCTCCTTTTCATTCCCATCTCCTTCCTTCCTTCCCTTCCTTCCTGTTTCCCTCCCCTCCTTCCCTCCCTCCTTCTCTCTGTGCCCAGGAAGGGAGGAGGGGAGGGGGAGAGGTTGGCAGCATTTCTCTCAAAGAATAAGAGTTGGAAGAGACCTTTGAGGTCTTTAGTCCAAGCTCCTGCTCAAGCAGGGGACGTATACCATTCCAGACAATGGAATATCCAATCTCTACTTAAAAGCCTCCAGTGATGGAGCATCCACAACTTCTGAAGGCAAGCCTTTTCACTGGTTAGTTGTTTTCACAAGTCCTTAGTTCTAGGCTGGTTTTCCTCTTGATTAGTTTCCATCTATTATTTGCCTTCTGATGTTTTGGAAAATAGGTTGACCCCTTCTTCTCTGTGGCAGCCCATCAAATATTGGAACACTGCTATCATGTCACCACCCCTAGTCCTTTTCACTAAACTAGACATACCCAATTCCCACAAACATTTGTCATATGTTTTAGCCTCCAGCCCCCTAATCATCTATGTTTATCACCCATTTAGACCAGATGGTCCTTCCTGGTTTGGTTTATAGAACAGTGGCTACAAGCAGAGCCTTCTCGGAGACAGCACCCCCATTATAGAACTTTCTCCCAAGGAAAATATGAACAGTGCAACCCTCACCCGTTTAGAGGCAACTCCAAACACACTGTTCAGCCAGGCATATGTAAAACAACAACACATTTTATGGTCAAACAGCACTAAGTAAATTACTACTACTATTTTTCTTTCTTAAAATACACACTTTTAATATTGTTTTAAGCAGTGCTAGTGATGCTTTACAATAGCTGTCTTTGAGAGTTTTCTTGTAAACCACCCTGGATTTCTCACAAACTTTTAATTTCGAATTAGATGTTGATTTAATAAATTAGGCAGAAGAAACACATGTTTAAATACATCTAAATCCCACAGACCTACTGCCTCCTAGGCGCATACTGCAGAGAAAATAAGGCATTGCATTTCTACCCAGCATAGCCACAGGATGATGGGAACTGTGGTTCATGACACCCAAAATATACTAGTTTGGGTAAGGCTGGATTAAATTGTAAAAGAGCAGATGAAGGGAAGTATTTTTTGTCTCGGAGAAAATAATTGGGGGGGGGGGGAGTTGACTGGGCCTTTTAATTTCAACTCCACACTTTCTCCACACTTTCGCTTCCCTGCTGGCTCAATCTCTGTCTCTGTCTCTCTCATACACACACACACAAACACTCACAACGGAGTGAGAGGAAGTTAAAAAAAAAGAGAAGGGGTGGAAGAATGGGGGAAGCTCTCCTTTTTTGTAACACCTCGGCTTCCTCCTCCTCCTCCTCCTCCTCCTCCTCTTCCATTCCTGTCTCTCTGTCTCTCTCTCTCTCCCTCACATATACACACACACACAAACACACATACACAGAAACCCTTCCTGCTTTCTCTTCCTTCTCACCCTTTCTGGCCTGGCAAAGAAGAGCCACAGGAGGAGAAGCCCAGCAAAGTGGGGCATTGCCGGGCGTGACGGGGTTAAGCTGGGAGGGGCGGGGCGGGCTGAAGCAAATGAGCTGCAACTGCTGCTGCATACCACCAGCCCCGCTCACTGTTTCCTGTGCGTGCACAAACGAGCCCAGCTGGGTTGGGGTGGGCCAGGGCTGGGGCAGCGGGGGGCCGATCCCTTGCCATTTCTGGGACAGCCCTGGGGGGCCAAATCTGGGCCCTCCCCGGGCCGCATCCGGCCCGCAGGCCTTGTGTTTGACATGTCTGTTCTAAATTCAGGATCATTCATCTGCAGACTTTAAATAGCAGTTCATTGCTCCAAATATTGTTTCTCTCTTTACTTGTAGGCATTCCTTGGAAAACCTTAAAGAAAATTTGACTTTCTTTTAAATGAAAATGATGACATGGTATAACATGTTATGTGTTGTTGTTTTTCCTCTGAGGTTTATTTATCTATTTCTAAGAACTGCTAAGGATATTTGATCCTGGACGGATCAGAGACAATGATTGGGATGACTTACCGTAAATAACAAGCCATGGTAGTTAAATACAATAATAGATGGTTAAGAAAGGGCTTTGATGTTTAACGTTACTGTTGGTTCATCTGTTCAGCACTTTGCCTTTATACACAGTAGATAGATGAAGGACAAATTGATTCTAACTAGAGGTAAAAATTCACAAATTTTGGGCCTGCTTTTCAGGGGTAGGAAACTAATATTGTTACAATATGTTTATCAACATTCAACTGATTTCTTCTTGTTGTTGTTGTGTTATATCCGTTATCGGACGTTGGCGATCATGTTGGCGATCCTTTTTTTATCAGCAGCCGCACGAAAAAGTGCTGCTGAGTTTTGTCCAAACCAGTCCCTTAGATTCTGAAGCCATGATGTTCTTCTTCTGCCTGGACCTCGTTTGCCTTCAATCTTTCCCTGGAGGATTAAATGGAGTATGCCGTATTTTTCTGGGTGTCGCATCACATGTCCAAAATATTCTAACTTTTGTTTTTTAATTGTTTTGATGATTTCCCTTGGCTTTCCCAGGCGGCCTATCACCTCATTTCTGATCTTGTCAACCCAGCTTATACGTAACAGCCACCTGTAAATCCACATTTCAAATGCTTCTAGTCTCTTCAGGTGGCCTTCTGTCAGAGACCAACTCTCTACTCCATAGAGCAGGATAGAAAAAATACAACACCTGACAAGCCTGATTTTCAGTCTTAGGCTTATGTCGTGACTGCAGAAGACCTTTTTCATTTTGAAGAATGCTGTTCGAGCTTTCTCTATCCTCAATTGATTTACTATATGTAAATATGTTTTTGTCTTTTGTCTTTTTTAATGCAAATTTGTCTTTTAAGGTTTTGCCCATCCTTGTTTTGTTGTTGTAATTTTTGTTTTTTTTCTTTTGAATTTGTATTCTATCTTAATTTGCCTAAAATGTTTTCTTAAAAAAGGCCCCTTACCAGAAGCAATTTCATGTGGCTGCTCTGTACCATTTTCCTAAGCTGCCTCTAAATCTAGAATCATAGCATCATAGGGTTGGAAAGCACCTCAGTGGTCTTCTAGTCCAACCCGCTGCTCAAGGCAGGAGCCTTATATAACCCCAGTCAAATGACTGTCCGGTCTATTCTGGAAAACCTCCAGTGATGGAGCATCCACAATGCCAGGAGGCCAGCTATTCCATTGATCAATTGCACTCACTGACAGAAAATTTCTCCTTACTTCTAGATTGGATCTTCCTTTGACAACCTGCCACCCATGAACTTCTTGTTCTGCCTTCTGTTGCCGTAGAGAATAAGTTGATCTCCTCTTCGTGACAGCCCCTCAAGTAGTGGAAGACAGCCATCATGCCCCCCCAAATCCTTCTCTTCCATGGCCTAGACCAGACATGTCAAGGGCCAGGCTGGGCATTTGACCTCTGCTGCCCAGGGCTCCGGGCAGCCCGCACCACCATCCAGCCCCCCCGCATGGCCTGAGAGGAACAGTGAGGCTCCTCCAGTGGACCATGACCTGGGAATTGCGCTGGTCCCACCCCCTTCAGCCAGAGACCCTCAGATCTGTCCCACTCCTGCCCAGGTCCCCACAGGCACCCTTGACGCAAACGATGTAGAGCTGGCCATGCCCACCTAGTAGGCCACACCCACTCCATCCATGCCCACCCAGTAGGCCACAACCACCCTGGCCACAACCACCCGGCCCCCTGAGGGCAACGGCAATGATGATGCGGCCCTCAATGAAATTGAGTTTGACACCCCTGGGCTAGACATACCTAGCTCTCTCAACTGATTGTCATTTAGCGTCCAGACCATTTACGACCTTTCTTCTTCTCTGCACATTTTCCAGGGCCTCAACATGTGTGGAATCATGGGACCAGAATTCTAAGTGTGGACTCACCAGCGTGGTGTAAAGTGGTACTATCACTTCTTGTTGTCTTGACACTATGCCTCTGTTGATGCAACCTACGACTACATTGGCTTTTGGGGGGGGCAGCTGCAGCAGATTCCCTGCTCCTACTTGTCCACTAGGAGACCTAGATTCCTCTGTTGAGCCAGATATTACATATTCTATTCCTCTTCTTTTCGTTTTTCCTACCTAAGTGTAGGACCTTATTTTATTCACCACTGAGCTGCGTTTTCTTGGCCCAATGCTCAAACTAAGTCAGAACATCAGCAAATAGCCCGAGCCTGCAAAGATGAAGTGAGGAAAGCTAAGGCTCAAAATGAACTAAGGCTTGCGACCAAAGTCAAAAATAACAAAAAAAGCTTCTTTCAACATGTAAAAAACAAGAAAAAAGTGAAGGAAATGATTGGTCCATTAGTGGGTGAAAGTGGCAAGAAGGTGACAAGCAACAGGGAGAAAGCAGAACTATTTAACTCGTTTTTCGCATCTGTCTTTACACAAAGGGAAAAAACAGACCAACCTATCAAAAATAGTGTCATAAAAAACAGAATAGAAACACAAGTTAAGATAGGCAAGAAAATGGTAAGTGAGCACCTGTCCAGCCTAGACGAGTTCAAATCACCAGGACCAGATGGATTACACCCTAAGGTTCTCAAGGAACTGGCAGATGTGATCTCAGAACCACTGAATTATATTTTTCAAAGATCCTGGAGCACTGGGGAACTACCAGAGGACTGGAAAAGAGCTGATGTAGTTCCCATCTTCAAAAAAGGAAAAAAAAATGGATCCAGGAAATTACAGACCTATCAGCCTGACCTCAATACGTGGGAAGATTGTGGAAAAGATAATCAAACAACGAATCAGCGAACACCTAGAGGCAAACAAAGTCATTACTAAAAGCCAACATGGGTTTGTCAAAAACAGATCATGCCAGACAAATCTTATTGCATTCTTTGACCAAGTGACAAAATTAGTGGACCAGAGGAATGCTGTGGATATAATTTACTTGGACTTCAGTAAGGCATTTGGCAAAGTAGATCACAACCTAGTACTTGATAAGATAGAAAAATGTGGGTTAGACAGCATCACCACCAGATGGATTCGTAGCTGGCTGACTGGCCGTACTCAGCATGTGGTCCTCAATCGAACCGCATCCACACGGAGGGAAGTGTGTACTAGGGTACCCTAGGGCTCTGTTCTGGGCCCAGTGCGCTTCAACATCTTCATCAACGATTTGGATGAGGGGATAGATGGGGAACTCATCAAATTTGCGGACAGGAAGCTGGCAGGAATAGCCAACACTCCAGAAGACAGGCTTAAGATACAGGAGGATCTGGACAGACTTGAACACTGGGCGCTATCTAACAAAATGAAATTCAATGGTGAAAAAAGTAAGGTTATACATTTAGGCAAGAAAAACCAAATGTACAGGTATAGTATAGGGGGTACCTTGCTCAATAGTAGTAACTGTGAGATGGATCTCAGAGTCCTAGTGGACAATCATTTAAATATGAGCCAGCAGTGTGCTGCAGCTGCCAAAAAAGCCAACACAGTGCTAGGCTGCATTAACAGAGGGATAGAATCTAGATCACGTGAAGTATTAATACCACTTTACAATGCCTTGGTAAGGCCACACTTGGAATACTGCATCCAGTTTTGGTCACCACGATGTAAAAAAGATGTTGAGACTCTAGAAAGAGTACAGAGAAGAGCAACAAAGATGATTAGGGGACTGGAGGCTAAAACATATAAGGAACGGTTGCTGGAATTGGGTATGTCTAGTCTAATGAAGAGAAGGACGAGGGGGGACATGATAGCAGTGTTCCAATATCTCAGGGGCTGCCACAAAGAAGAGGGAGTCAAGCTATTCTCCAAAGCGCCTGAAGGCAGGACAAGAAGCAACGGATGGAAACTAATCAAGGAGAGAAGCAACCTAGAACTAAGGAGAAACTTCCTGACAGTTAGAACAATTAACCAGTGGAACAACCTGCCTCCAGAAGCGGTGAATGCTCCAACACTGGAGGTTTTTAAGAAGGGACTGGACACCCATTTGTCCAAAATGGTATAGGGTTACCTGCCTGAGGAGGGGGTTGGATTTAATGACCTCCAAGGTCCCTTCCAACTTTATTATTATTATTATAATTATTATTATGTGTCAAGATCCTGGCTCTTCCCCTCAATTTGGAGTCATCTGCAAATTTCATAAGTTCCCCTTCTATCCCCTCCTCTAGATCAGGGCTTTTCAACCTGTGGTACGCTAGCACTTGTGCTACATTAATGAGTGGCAGGTGGTATGCAACCCTGCCTAGCCAAGTGTAGTGGGGAAGGGAAAGAGCCAGCACAGGCAAAGACTTACAGTGAGAGAATCCTCTAGAGCTGCAGATTTTACTTATGAATGGAGCCATTTGGGGACGCTGCCTTAGCCGGCAGCCCGTACTTACATTTTTTTTTCTTCCTTAAGTGCCAGATGGGCTCCTTACTTTCCTTCCTACCCAGTAGCTAATTCTTAAAGGGGAAGTGCCTTTTTAAGCTAGTTCACTCAGCAGCTTGTCTTTTCTGTCTCTGGGGGCCTTTCCTTGTTTGATCAATATATGGAAGAGGGAAAATATGGGGGGGTTCAAATTCTTCCTTCAGAAGGAGATGGGAATGAGAAAAAGGGAGACAGGGAAGGGAGGGAGGGAAGTCCCGCCTTAGCAGTTGGCCACCAGCAGCTCTGCCATTGACTTTGCTTGTCAAAAGGTTGCAGAAGGGGACCACATGACCCTGGGACACTGTGACCATCATAAATATGAATCAGTTGCCAAGCATCCAAATATAAATCACAAGACCCTGTTGCTGCAATGGTCATAAGTGTGAAAAATGGTCATAAGTCATTTCAGTGCAATTGCAACTTTGAACAGGTTTTTTTTTTGTCACCAAGTTTTTGACACCTTGCTAGGTGATACTCGAATATTGCCATATCCTAAAAGTGGTACAATCGGTAAAAAGGTTGAAAAGCCCTGCTCTAGATCATTTATGAAGATGTTGAAGAGTCCTGGGCCCAAGACCGAACCTTGAAGTACCCCACTACATGCTTCTCGCCATGTAGATGTAGTTCCATTGAGGAATACCCACTGAGTGTGGTCGGTTGGTCAATTGCGAATCCACCTAGTGCTGCTTCTGTCTATACCATGTTGTTCTTTCTTATCAAAAAGTTAACTTGTGCTCTACCTTATCAAATGTCTTGCTGACGTCCAAGTATACTATCTCCAAAACATTTTGCAAATCCACTAATTAAGTTACTTCATCAAAAATGGCAATAATGTTTGTCTGGCATGGCATTCTTAACAAACCCATTCTGGCTTGTTACAGCTGCCCATCATTTCTGTTTCTCCAGAAGCATTAGTGGAAACAGAAGTTTACCTTAATTAAATAACTTGTGAAATTCTCAATCTTTTAAAAGAAGGAATAAAATCAGGGGGGACGGGACCTAGAAGAACCAAGAGGGGTCACAGGCACCGCCCTGAGTGCCACACTCAGGACCAGCTTTCAGACTGAGCAGCTGACATATTCTTAAGTTAAATTCATTCCCGGGTTTTTTCAAACATTTGTGTCTACTCAGTGTCGCCATCCACGGGGACCTGAACTTCCATGATGTCTGTCGAATCTGGTTCAGAATTTGGAGAATCATCAGGGAAATCAGAGAGATCCTCTGTGATTCTTTGATTTTCAAAGGCTACAAACCGACTGGCACAACAAATGGCTGTTTTAGAGGGAAACCATAGCTTAGTTGTCCAGTTTGAAATATCCTAATTTCCCTCTGTCAGACTGGCAGTGATGGAGAAGACAATCGCTGAATCTGAGAAGGATGCCAATCAAAATATATCCAGTTAGCCGTTCTAATTTTTAAACTGTGCCTAATGAATTGCTGTATTTTCATAGAATTTAGGACTAGGGCAGATAGCAATGCAACAATAAATTAAGAGGCAGAAGCCTAACTGCAGCTCACGTCATCAGAGGCAGAGAGTGGCGGGACTGATGTATGATTGAAACTGACATTTTAAATTTATAAATGAGGAGGGAAGGGAAACTGAGTAAAACAGATTACTTAGAGATGGAGACTGCACAAGATACAGATCACAAGTTAACAATTGTATATGTTAGAAACCCACCGTATGTATCACTAAGCAAGAGTTGGGTAATGAGCTTTACATTATCTTTTTATTATTACATTCATTCATTATTAAACTTAATCACTGCCCATCTCGCCGTTTAGAGACTGACTCATTCAATTAATGGCTGCATCAGAGAGATCAAGGTAGTTTAGGAAAGAAGTCTCACTTAACGGCCGTTGCAACATGCAACCATAATTGCAAGGCCCATGACAGTTATATCTTGAGGACCTTTTGTACGCTGGCTGAGGAATTCTGGGGCTCAAAATCTGGAGTAAACCAAGGTAGAAGACCTGAAACTCCACATGTGGGAATTATGTAATCAATATACAAAACTACCACCCAGAAGCCTTTTTGAGAAAATCCACAACTTCTGCAAAAGGAAATATCCAGTAGCTCCTGCTGCTAACCAGAAATTGGTAGTTAGCCTTTTTCCATTTTCCTTTTCTCTCCACCTACAAGTCTAGTCCTGAGACATGTTTGAGTAAAAAGATTCAGACCACAATTCAAATAGTCAATTTCTCAACTAGTTTCATTGGGAGATCAAAAATGAATTTCAAGCCTTTTCTAAATTCTTCAACTTTTGCCTCATATGGATTTCCTCGTGTGCAATAAGGGATGATTTATGAGTGAAGTAACGTCCACAGACTGGACGTTTGAAAGATTTCTCCCCCATGTGAGTTATCTAGCGTTTCACAAGGCTGGAATTCTCACTGAAACTTTCCCCACAGATACGGACATTCAAAGGGTTTCTCTGTTGTGTGATTCCTCTGGTGTTTCACCAGGCTGGAATTCTCACTGAAACGTTTTCCACAGATAGGACATTCAAAGGGTTTCTCTCCTGTGTGAGTCCTCTGGTGTCTCAAGAGCTTGCAATTCTCACTGAACCTTTTCCCACAATCAGGACATTCAAAGGGTTTCTCTCCTGTGTGAGTCCTCTGGTGTCTTACCAGGTTGGAATAGCAACTGAAACGTTTCCCACAATCAGGACATTCAAATGGTTTCTCTCCTGTGTGAGTCCTCTGGTGTGTCACCAGGTGGGAATTCTCACTGAAACTTTTCCCACAATCAGGACATTCAAAGGGTTTCTCTCCTGTGTGAGTCCTCTGGTGTGTCACCAGGTTGGAATAGCGACTGAAACTTTTTCCACAATAAGGACATTCAAAGGGTTTCTCTCCTGTGTGAGTCCTCTGGTGTTTCACAAGGCTGGAATTCTCACTAAAACTTTTCCCACAATCAGGACATTCAAATGGTTTCTCTCCTGTGTGAGTCCGCTGGTGTCTCACCAGGTGGGAATTCTCACTGAAACTTCTCCCACAATCAGGACATTCAAAGGGTTTCTCTCCTGTGTGAATCCTCTGGTGTATCACCAGCTGGGAATTCCAACTGAAACATTTCCCACAATCAGGACATTCAAAGTGTTTCTCTCCTGTGTGAGTCCTCTGGTGTGTCACCAGGTTGGAATTCTGACTGAAACCTTTCCCACAATCAGGACATTCAAAGGGTTTCTCTCCTGTGTGAGTCCTCTGGTGTGTCACCAGGTTGGAATTCTGACTGAAACCTTTCCCACAATCAGGACATTCAAAGGGTTTCTCTCCTGTGTGAGTGCTCTGGTGTATCACCAGGTTGGAATAGCGACTGAAACTTTTTCCACATTCAGGACATTCAAAGGGTTTCTCTCCTGTGTGAGTTCTCTGGTGTGTCATCAGATTGGAATTGTGGATGTAACATTTCCCACAATCAGGACATTCAAAGGGTTCCTCTCTTGTGTGAGTCCCCCCTGGTGTGTCACCAGATTGGAATTGTGGCTGTAACATTACCCACAATCAGGACATTCAAAGGGTTTCTCTCCTGTGTGAGTACTATGGCGAAACTTTCACACAATCAGTACAGTCATACGTTTTCTCCCTGCTGTGAATCCTCTGATGTATCACCACGTTGCCATGCTCACTAAAGCATTTACTGCACTAGGAGTGCTTTTATGGCTTTTCTCGTGTGTGGGTCCTTCCATGAACCACAAGGGAGCTGTTCTGACTAAAGCTTTTGCCACAATCAGATGATTTGTATGGCTTTCCTCCTGTGTGGCTCCTCTTGTGCATAATCAGTTGTGATTTGCAATCTGCTTTTCCAACAATAGACACAAGTACGTAGCTTTTCCACAGCTGATATTCTTGAGGAAGTCAAAAATATAGACAATCCCTTGTTTAGTGGTGCTTTCATTCAATCCGTTTTCTTCCTCACAGGGCGAGGCCTGCATGGCTCTCTGCTCTACGTGACTTTCCTACTCACCTTTTCCTCCAACTGACTTCCAGATATTTCCCTCTTTTACTGAATGAAAAATAATCTCCCTTCACTTTTCATGTAAGGTATCCTTGGGTTCTGAATAATCTACTTATTCCAGTTTGAAATTTTCTTGATTTTCTCTCTTTTTTTCTAAGAGCTGCTGGAGGAGGAGGAGTATTATGTGGTTTTCTGAAGGAAATGGAAAATATTTTGATTTCTGGCACGGTTTGCTTTCCTTTTCAATGTTGCTTGTTATTCTTAGCTGTCCAGAGTTCTTTTACTGCCATCCTCTTTGTCTATAAGATTCAAAGAAAAGTGTAACTTTAATTTTTATAAAATGCTGAGGTGTGAAATAAGAAAAAATGTATACATTACAATGAAAAAGCAATCATGCCACAATGATAGAATAATCTCTTACATTGTTTATGATTCATCTGATACATGGAATACTACCGACATCCATGTTCGAATATCCATTCAATCAAATTCAGTTGTTGATTTGGTTAAAATTTCTTGTTGACTTCGGTCAATCACAAATCATTAGCAATGCAAAGGGTTATCATCAAATACATCTGGAAGTGATGGGGATAGATTATATAATTCCAGATATATGCATAGAGAGAGAAATACACATACACACTCCTACAAAAGTATATATGGAGAAAATCTGTGTCTTTCAAGCCTGAAAAAATGTCCCAAAATAGTTTACAGTCAAGGCTTTTGAGCTAATTTTAGAGATGTGTTGGCTTTAACTGATGGATAACAGAATAACAGAGTTGGAAGGGACCTTGAAGGAAGAAGGAAGAATTTTAATGGTGGAAATGACGATAAATCAAAAAATGATGTTGATAATAGCAATATATGCACCAAACAATAAACAAGAAATATTTTATCAAAAACTACACAGGAAAATATTGGAAATGGAATATCAAAATATTTGTTTAGTAGGAGGCTTTAACGCAATTGTGAATGAAAAATTAGATTACAAAAGTAGTAAAATAGGGAAAAAAGGAAGAAAGAGATTACCTAAGGTGTTTCTTAAAATGGCAGAAGAAATCTGCGTACAGAATGTCTGGAGAGAAATGAACTCAAAAAAGACTCAGTATATATTTTATTCAAATAGACACAAATCATGGTCTAGAACTGATATTATGGATGTCCCCTAAATTGTTGTTGTTGTTGTTAGTTGCAAAGTCATGTCCGACCCATCGCGACCCCATGGACAATGTTCCTCCAGGCCTTCCTGTCCTCTACCATCTTCTGGAGTCCATTGAAGCTCACGCCTACTGCTTCAGTGACTCCATCCAGCCATCTCATTCTCTGTCGTCCCCTTCTTCTATTGCCCTCAATCTTTCCCAGCATTAGGCTCTTCTCCAGTGAGTCCTTCCTTCTCATTAGGTGGCCAAAGTACTGGAGTTTCAACTTCAGGATTCCACCTTCTAAAGAGCAATCAGGGTTGGTCTCTTCCAGGACTGACCGGTTTGATTGCCTTGCAGTCCAGGGGACTTGCAGGATTCTTCTCTAGCACCATAGTTCTCTGGCCCATCTGTCACTACCTCCATTTCTTCCCCATCTATTTGCTAGGAATTGAGAGGGCCGGATGCCATGATCTTGGTTTTCTTGATGTTGAGTTTCAAGCCAACTTTTGCACTCTCCTTCTTCACCCGCATCAAGAGGCTCTTTAGTTCCTCTTCACTTTCTGCCATTAGAGTGGTATCATCTGCATATCTTAGGTTGTTGATATTTCTCCCGGCAATCTTAATTCCAACTTTTGATTCATCTAGCCCTGCCATTCTCATGATGTGCTCTGCATATAAGTTAAATAGGCAGGGCGACAGAATACAGCCTTGCCGGACTCCTTTCCCAATTTTGAACCAATCAGTGGTTCCAGTTCTCATTGTTGCTTCTTGACCCGCATATAGGTTTCTCAAGAGACAAATAAGATGGTCTGGTACTCCCATCTCTTTAAGAACTTGCCACAATTTGTTGTGATCCACACAATCAAAGGCTTTAGCATAGTCAATGAAGCAAAAGTAGATGTTTTTCTGGAACTCCCTAGCTTTCTCCATGATCCAGCGTATGTTGGCAATTTGATCTCTAGTTCCTCTGCCTCTTTGAAATCCTGCCTGTACTTCTGGAAGTTCTCGATCCACATACTGCTGGAGTCTAGCTTGTAGGATTTTAAGCATAACTTTACTTGCATGTGAAATGAGTGAAATGGTGCGATAGTTTGAACATTCTTTGGCATTGCCTTTCTTTGGAATGTAAACTGACCTTTTCCAATCCTGTGGCCACTGTTGAGTTTTCCAAATTTGCTGGCAAGTTGAGTGTAGCACTTTTACTGCATCGTCTTTTAAGATTTTGAATAGCAAAGCTGGAATACTGTCACCTCCACTAGCTTTGTTGTTGCTCAGCTTTCCTAAGGCCCTTTTAACTTCACATTCTAGGATGTCTGGCTCGAGGTCAGTGACCACCCCATCATGGTTATCAGAGATGCTAAGCTCGTTCTTGTATAGTTCTTCTGTGAAATTTTGCCACCTCTTCTTAATCTCTTCTGCCTCTGTTAAGTCCCTGCCATTTTGGTCCTTTATCATGCCCATCTTTGCATGAAACATTCCCTTCATATCTCCAATTTTCTTGAAGAGATCTCTGGTTCTCCCTATTCTATTGTTCTCTTCTCTTTCTTTGCACTGTTCATTTAAGAGGGCATTCTTATCTCTTCCAGCTATTCTCTGGAATTCTGCATTCAATTGGGTGTATCTTTCTCTTTCTCCCTTTGCTTTCGCTTCCGTTCTTTCCTCAGCTATTTGCAAAGCTTCCTCAGACAGCCATTTTGCTTTTCTTGCATTTCTTTTTCTTTGGGATGGTTTTAGTTGCTATCTCTTGTACAATGTTGCGAACCTCCGTCCATAGTTCTTCAGGCACTCTGTCTATCAGATCTAATTCCTTAAATCTATTTGTCACCTCTACTGTACTGTATATTCTACTGTATATTCATCAGAGATATGATTTAGTTCATACCTGAGTGGCTTAGTGTTTTTCCCTACTTTCTTCAATTTAAGCCTAAATTTTGCAACGAGAAGCTCATGATCTGAGCCACAGTCAGCTCCTGGTCTTGTTTTTACTGACTGTATAGAGCTTCTCTATCTTTGGCTGCAGAGCACATAGTCAATCTGATTTCTGTGTTGACCGTCTGGTGATGTCCATGTGTAGAGCCGTCTCTTGGGTTGTTGGAAAAGAGTGTTTGCTATGACCATCGTATTCTTTTGACAAAATTCTATCAGCCTGTGCCCTGCTTCAATTTGTACTCCAAGGCCAAACTTGCCTGTTATTCCGTTTATTTTTTGGCTTTCTACTTTAGCATTCCAATCCCCCATGATGATAAGGACATCATTTTTTGGTGTTGATTCTATAAGGTGCTGTAGGGCTTCATAGAACTGGTCAATTTCATCCTCTCCAGCACTAGTGGTTGTTCGCTGATTCCTAAGATGTCGATGTTCAGTCTTGTCATCTCTTGTTTGACCACGTCCAGTTTGCCTTGATTCATGGATCTTACATTCCAGGTTCCTATGGAGAAAAGATCTTTACAGCATCGGACTTTCCTTTCACCACCAGATGCATCCACAGCTGAGCGTCCTTTCGGCTTTGGCCCAGTCGTTTCAATCTTTCTGGCGCTACTAGTACTACCCCTCTGCTCTTCCCCAGTAGCATATTGGACACCTTCCGACCTGAGGGGCTCATCTTCCAGCGTCATATCTTTTTGCCTTTTGGTACTGTCCATGGGGTTTTCATGGCAAAGGTACTGGAGTGGGTTGCCATTTCCTTCTCCAGTGGATCACATTTTGTCAGAACTCTCTATGACCTGTCTGTCTTGGGTGGCCCTGCATGGCATAGCTCATAGCTTCATTGAATTACGCAAGCCCCTTCGCCACGACAAGGCAGTAATCCTTGAAGGGGGTCTCCTAAATTAAGAACTAATATACATGAGATTGAGATAAAACCCAATATTTGGGCCGACCATAATCCGATAAAGCTGAGTTGGACAGAAGTAAAGAAGAAATCAAGGTGGACATTGAATCAACTTTTATTAAAGGAGAAAGAATTTCAGAAATAGCAGTAAAGGAAATGGAATTCTTTTTCAAAGAAAATAAATAAGAAGACACTTCACTCCAGTACATATGGGATACAGCCAAAGCATACTTCAGAGGATTAGCTATAACTTATACGGCTGAAAAGAATAAAGAGAAAAAGCAACAGTGTACAACGCTAAGGGACGAGTTTAAAAAATTGGAGCTGGAACTTCAAAAAGATCCACAAAAAAAACTCTTAAAAGACAAATGGAGATAATTAAACATAAACTAAACCTATTAAAGTCAGAAGAGTTGGCTCAACAAATCAGAAGGGCAAAACAATTTTTTTTCAAAAATGCAAATAAACCGGGAAGATTGCTGGCTTATAAATTGAAAACAGAGAGAGAGAAATGATACAGTGGGCAGAAAACTTTGGATATAATATAGAATTAGAGAAATGGCAAAATCTTTGGGAAAGAAATTATAAATTGACCATGGCAACTTCTTATAAAGAAAACTGATATAAAATGTTCTATAGATGGCATTTACCACCTGCTAGATTAGCAAAAATGTTTAAAAATATGTCCAGTAAATGTTGGAAATGTAATCAAACACCTGGCCTGTATTACCATATGTGGTGGCCTTGTGTTAAAGAAAAAAAATTGGGCCAAAAGACACACTTGGTTAGAAAAGATATTAGGGAAACATGTAGATTTTAAACCTGAACTATTTTTATTAGGTATAATATCAGAACAAATTAATAAGCAAAGTGTATATTTAACATTGCATGTATTAACAGCAGCAGGGATTGTATTTGCTCAGCACTGGAAGAATGAAGAAACACCACTAGACAAAGAGATAAATCAAGAAGATATTGGATTGTGCTGAAATGGACAGACTTACATTGAGGATCAAAGAGAAAGAAGATACAGAATATTTTCAAACATAGAATTTATTTCCTCCATGGTTGGAGAAAAGGGGTAGACACTAAGAATGTAACTTGTATTATTAAGCAAACAAATTGGACAAGACAACACGATGTTTATTAAGCACTAATCAAATGTAATAATAGAAAATTAGTTTTAAAAAATTCTAAAAATAATAATAACAGAGTTGGAAGGCACCTTGGAGGTCTTCTAGTCCAACCCACTGCTCAGGCAGGAGACCCTATTACTATTCCTGAAAATGGCTGTGTGGTCTCCTCTTTTAAACCTCCAGTGATGCAGCACTCACAACGTCTGGAGGGAAGCCATTCCCAAAGAATCAACTTTCACTTGAAGGAGACTTTTTAAATCTTCCCACCAGCAGAAAATTGCAGCCCCCAGTTTAACGGCGTGCAGCACCAGTGGACTTAAAAGTTGGGGAGGGAAGGGATTTGCAGCAGCAGCAGCTGACATGCTTCAGCCTGGTTGCTTCTCTGCTTGGACGTCGTGGAGGAAACCAAACAGCCCCGCTTGCTCCCGGCTTCTCCTCCGACCTGCCCTCCACTCACCTTCCAGCTGCTGCTTCAATCTGGGAAGAGCACAAAATCCTCCCTACACACCATCTTCCTCCTATTAGTGATCAAGAAGAGGAAGTTCCTCGGCGCTTCCCCTCTTCTCCCCTCCTTTCTAGCAATATAGTACTCGATGGTTTTAACTCCTTTAAACTCAATCACAGATGCCCCCTACTGTATTGTCCGCTTTCTAGGCACAGATGTTGCTTGTTTGACCGCTGATAGGAGGCGAAAAACACGGTTGTCTCTTCTCTGCCTAAGGCGTTTGCATGATTCCCCCCCCCCCGATTAAAAGCTATCAAGTCGTTTCTGACTTCTAGCAACTGACCTTTGCAACAGAGCCTAGTGAAATGTGATGCTAGTTAGATTCGTTACATTAGAAGATTAGCTATGTGCTGAACCCCAAATGTTCATGACGGTTTTACACAATTATACAATCAGCTTTCCTAGGGGTGACTCTCAGTGGAGATCAAAACCTCTCTACACCCGAAATCTTTATGACTTATTTAATGTGGCTCCCAAGGTTTTAGGACATAGCAGCAACATCAGGCCAGATGCTCCAGGGGAGCCAACTTCACTCCTGCTGGCCAGGGCTGCATCCAAGAGCACCCAGCATACCATTCCTAAAGGAGGACAACCTATATCTGCTAAATTGCCATGTACTTCTGTAAATTCTGTAAAGGTATATTTCATTGATTGCCTTTTCATTCAGGAATTAAAGATGGCATACAAAGAATTTCCTGTGTAGCGTACTGTAATTAATGGCGTAAATGTCCCCCCCCCCCCAGACAGGCTGCATATCTACCTACAATGTGATCCACTAGAAAAAAATTGTAACCAGTCCTCTGAATTGTGTTAGTGAAATGAAAAATGTACAATTCTTTGGTTACTTCTAAATTCAGGATCATTCATCTGAAGACTTTAAATATCAGTTCATTGCTCCAAATATTGTTTGTCTCTTTACTTGTAGGCATTCCTTGGAAAACCTTAAAGAAAATGTGACTTTCTTTTAAATGAAAATGATGGCATGTTATAATATGTCATGTGTCGTTGTTTTTCCTCTGAGGTTTATTTATCTATTTTTAAGAACTGCTAAGGATATTTGATCCACATGACTTTACTATGTCCTGATATGTAAAAACCATAGAACTGGAACTCTTTTTCATATGATCCTATGAGCGCACATGAATGGATGGCTCTGCCCAAATGGACCCAGGTGACTTTGTGAGCTGAGCTCTTCCCAAGAAGCTGCGACTGGGAGCACAGCCACTTCTCAGAAGCCCCCCGACCATGGGTGGAAACTGCGGGCTGGTTGGAGAAGGCTGAAGTGGATGTGGATTCCAAAGATTTGGAGTTAAACAAACTCAATGCGTGGTGAACTGAACTTTCTTAAGAACATTGGGGAATGGACTTATTTTATTTAACTGGAAAACAATTTAGACTGAACTTTTCTGATAAAATGAATCGACAACAGAGGTTTATGATTTTTGGGAATAAGACACAATTGTTGGGAAAGTCCTCAATCAAAAAAAGCTTTATTATTAAGAATCAAACGTCTATATTTGATCCTGGACGGATCAGAGACAATGATTGGGGTGACTTACCGTAAATAACAAGCCATTGTAGTTAAATACAATAGATGGTTAAGAGAGGGCTTTGATGTTTAACTTTACTGTTGGTTCATCTGTTCAGCACTTTGCCTTTATACACAGTAGATAGATGAAGGACAAATTGATTCTAACTAGAGGTAGAAATTCACAAATTTTGGGCCTGCTTTGCAAGGGTAGGAAACTAATATTGTTACAATATGTTTATCAACATTCAACTGATTTACTATATGTAAATCTGTTTTTGTCTTTTGAATAAACTGTTTTCTTTTTTTACGTTTTGCCTATCCTTGTTTTGTTGTTGTAATTTTTGTCTTTTTTCTTTTGAGTTTGTATTCTATCTTAATTTGCCTAATATTTCTTCTTTAAAAAGTTGTGACTGCTCCAACACTGGAGCTTTTTAAGAAGAGACTGGACAGCCATTTGTCTGAAATGGTATAGGGTTTCCTGCCTGAGCAGGGGGTTGGACTCGATGACCTCCAAGGTCCCTTCCAACTTTATTATTATTATTATTATTATTATTATTATTATTATTATTATTATTATTATTATTATTATTATTATTATTATTATTATTATTATTATTATTATTATTATTATTATTATTATTATTTTATAAAAAAGGCCCCTTACCAGAAGCAATTTCATGTGGCTGCTCTGTACCAATTTTCTAAGCTGCCTCTAAATCTAGAATCATAGCATCATAGGGTTGGAAAGCACCTCAGTGGTCTTCTAGTCCAACCCGCTGCTCAAGGCAGGAGCCTTATATAACCCCAGTCAAATGACTGTCCGGTCTATTCTTTAAAACCTCCAGTGATGCAGCATCCACAATGCCAGGAGGCCAGCTATTCCATTGATCAATTGCACTCACTGACAGAAAATTTCCCCTTACTTATAGATAGGATCTTCCTTTGACAACCTTCCACCCATGAACTTCTTGTTCTGCCTTCTGTTGCCCTAGAGAATAAGTTGATCTCCTCTTCGTGACAGCCCCTCAAGTAGTGGAAGACAGCCATCATGCCTCCCCACAATCCTTCTCTTCCATGGCCTAGACCAGGGGTCGGCAACCTGAAACACTGAAAGAGCCACTTGGACCCGTTTCCCTCACACAAAAAAAAAACTGGGAGCCGCAAAATGCGCTCGCGCATGCGTGCGCATGCATGCCCACGCGCGCACACAACAGGGGGCTTGATTGAAGAGTGGACCCTAAGGCGACACATGCACCGACCGGCTTTTCCTCCCCTGGGAAAAGACTGCTCTCCCCCCCGCCCCGCGCTCTCCCTCTTTTGCTGAAGCAGCGAGCAGGGGGCCTGTCTCAGGCACGGCGGGGCTGCTGGAGGCTGAGACCCCTGAAGGCGCGGACCAGGCTATCTTCCATAGTGGCAGGACGGCGACCGCGGGAGCAACAGCCTGCTGATCTCCGGCGCTGCTGCTGGCGGTGGCACACGGCGGCGGTGGCGCAATCTGGTGGTGTTTACATGGCCCTTCGTCCGTGTGACTGAGATAGGCAGCGCTGCCCCGCTCCGCCCCGCCCTCCTTTCCCCAGAGCAGAGTTGGGGCCGCGCCAAAGGAGCCAGCTAAAAGCAAAAGTGGTGCCTTGGACTACCCCTCCGAGGACGGTGCTTTGGAGGAAGACCGGAGCGTGGCACCCTTGCCGGAGAACTAGAGTCAGCCCCGCTAACTAACGTGTGAACCCCACGCTAAGAAGGGCCCTGCCTCAACTGAGCTCAATCAGACAGGAAAGGTCCAATCCAATGGAGGCTCCTGCGAAGTCAGCTCGGTCATTGGGATCACGCAGTTGAGTGGGCTTGGCGCGCCCCCCAAGCTATTAATCCAGCAACCAGGCAGCGGTTGGCTTGCGATAGGTTGGGCAAAACAGGTGGATAGGATTGCAGCCAACGATAGTAGGACGTTAGAGCTGCCAACTCTGGTCTCCACCCGGGCAGGCGGGCAAGCGAAACCCCGAAACCTTTCACGTTCGTTTGCAAAGAGAAGACGCAGGTGGCGCACGGCCCGGACTGTCGGCGTTGCCATGGGACCAACCCCTGCGGTGCCAGCTAATGCGGCGTGCTTCCAGTGGCAAAAAAGGGGCCTGAGCAGCGGCGGAACGAGAGACGCTGGGCAGCACGAACTGAGCACGGTCTTGATAAGTAACAAGCCAAGGCCCCGCCTCCCTCCTGCCACCGCTCAGTTCGTGCTGCCCAGCGTCTGCCTGCCTGCCTGCTTGCAGGCCTCCGTGCTCCTTCCCGGAAGCATGCAATTGCTCAGAGCCCCTGCCTCAAAAGGTGCTGCTTCCCCGGCGGGAGCCGAGTTTGCAAGCCTCGCCAGCAAGCCGGGAGTACCGAAGATCCGGAGGGTGCCCTCCTGCTGCGGAGCCGCAGTGCCTGGACTGATGGGGGAGGGGGTGGGGGGTATCCGGGGCCTAAAAAGTCCTCCAGGACAGGCTCAGGGCCGGCTCTCTTTCCCCGGCTGCAGGAGAAGAGACGGCACAGGGTCTCCACCCAAGCGGGCGGGCGAGCGAAACCCCGGAACCTTTCACGTTTGTTTGCAAAGAGAAGACGCCGGTGGCACACGGCCCGGACTGTCAGCGTTGCTGTGGGACCACCCCCTGCGGTGCCAGCTAATGCGGCATGCTTCTCTTTGCAGGGGGTGGTCCCACAGCAACGCCGACAGTCCGGGCCGTGCGCCACCGGGGTCTCCGGTCCCGAGCCGCAGGAAATATCCGGGCCCGAGTTCTCCGCTGCAAGGACGCCCCGCCCATGGCAGTGCCGCCAAACCGCCTTCTATGCCACTGGCGTCCCCGGGCTGGAGCAGTGAAAGCCGGTCCAGCTGCTCGTCGGGGTGCAGAACCGCACCACAGACAGCAGGCCTTGCTCACCGGCAACGCTGGAGCCTCCCACGCCGACCGGTAGGTCTTCCGTGCTACTCCGCTCGGACCGCCGGCTTCTGGCTGCGGGGCTGCCTCCCTCCGGAGCTGTCTTTCCCCCCCCCCGCCTATGTCAAGCCCATGTGGCTTGACAGCTGGACAGCGTCCCACAAACCAAAGAAGTTGAACCAATCAATTCAAACTTCGCGAGTTTTTTTTTCGTGAGAAGTTTGAATTCATTGGTTCAACTTTTTTAGTTCCACTTTTTTTTTTGGCACTGCACATGACTGGGAGCCGCAGGAGATGGCTGAAAGAGCCGCATGTGGCTCTGGAGCCGCGGGTTGCTGACCCGTGGCCTAGACATATCTAGCTCGCTCAACCGATTGTCATTTAGCGTCCAGACCATTTATGATCTTTCTTCTTCTCTGCACATTTTCTAGGGCCTCAACATCTGTGTTGAATCATGGGACCAGAACGGGGCGCAGTATTCTAAGTGTGGACTCACCAGCGTGGTGTAAAGTGGTACTATTACTTCTTGTTGTCTTGACACTATCCCTCTGTTGATGCAACTTACGATTACATTGGCTTTTTGGGGGGGCAGCTGCAGCAGATACCCTGCTCCTACTTGTCCACTAGGACAGGGCTTTTCAACCTTTTTACCGATTGTACCACTTTTAGGATATGGCAATATTCGAGTACCACCTAGCAAGGTGTCAAAAACTTGGTGACAAAAAAAAAACCTGTTCAAAGTTGCAATTGCACTGAAATGACTTATGACCATTTTTCACACTTATGACCATTGCAGCAACGGGGTCATGTGATTTATATTTGGATGCTTGGCAACTGATTCATATTTATGATGGTCACAGTGTGCCAGGGTCATGTGATCCCCTTCTGCAACCTTTTGACAAGCAAAGTCAATGGCAGAGCTGCTGGTGGCCGAGTGCTAAGGCGGGACTTCCTTCCCTCCCTCTCTCCCTTCCCTGCCTCCCTTTTTCTCATTCCCATCTCCTTCTGAAGGAAGAATTTGAACCCCCTCCCCCCATATTTTCCCTCTTCCATATATTGATCAAACAAGGAAAGGCCTCCAGAGACAGAAAAGACAAGTGCTGAGTGAACTAGCTTAAAAAGGCACTTCCCCTTTAAGAATTAGCTACTGGCTAGAAAGGAAAGTAAGGAGCCCAGCTGGCACTTAAGGAAGAAAAAAAAATGTAAATACTGGCTGCCGGCTAAGGCAGCCTCCCCAAATGGCTCCATTCATAAGTAAAATCCATTCAGGAGGAAAATACTTCAAAATCCCTTGCAGCAAAACTTGCAACTAACAACAGCAGAGCAATAGAAGCTAAAATGAGCCATCAGCCAAATAGAAATTGCCAAACACTCCTTAAGAACACAAAGCCCACATTGCACAAATCCCAGAACTTCAGTCACAAAAGCACATAAGAATCCTTCCACTCTCCATCTCCCTCCCTCCCTCCATGCCTCACCTCCAGCCATTGCTGCTTTTCATTCCTCGTGGAGGGCGACCCCTCCCCCACTGCATTTCTTGCCCGTTTGCTGCTGCCAGCACAGGTGGCTGCCACAGCAGTTGTAGATTGGCTTATGGCCGGCTGGCCTGCTTGATTTCCTCTCCCCCCACCCTCCTCCTCCTCCTCCTCCTTCCCCTTTGGTGCAGCTAGAGCTGATTCTGCCTCCTCCCAAGGCTGCTGCTTTTTCTCTCTCTCCCTCTCCCTCCCAAACTGCCTCCTTTTATAGTCTCTGCCCCCCTCCTCCTTTCTCATGGGGGAGGGTGAGCCTGGGGCCTTTGGAGCTCCAGAGGACTCCAGCTCCAGAGCTTTGCAGCTCCAGAGGACTCTCTCACTGTAAGTCTTTGCCTGTGCTGGCTTTTTCCCTCCCCCACTACACTCGGCTAGGCAGGGCTGCGTACCACCTGACACTTGTTAATGTACCACAAGTGGTACGCGTACCACAGGTTGAAAAGCCGTGCACTAGGACACCTAGATTCCTCTGTTGAGCCAGATATTACATATTCTATTCCTGTTTTCATTTTTCCTATCTAGGTGTAGGACCAAGTATACTATCTCCAAACCATTTTGCAAATCCACTAATTACGTTACTTCATCAAAAATGGCAATAATGTTTGTCTGGCATCACATTCTTAACAAACCCATTCTGGCTTGTTACAGCTGCCCATCATTTCTGTTTCTCCAGAAGCATTAGTGGAAACAGAAGTTTACTTTAATTAAATAACTTGTGAAATTCTCAGTCTTTTAAAAGAAGAAATAAAATCAGGGGGGACGGGACCCAGAAGAACCAAGAGGGGTCACAGGCACCGTCAAACGCCCTGAGTGCCACACTCAGGACCAGCTTTCAGACTGATCAACCGACATATTCTTAAGTTAAAGGAATTCATTCCCGGGTTTTTTCAAACATTTGTGTCTACTCAGTGTCGCCATCCACGGGGACCTGAACTTCCATGATGTCTGTCGAATCTGGTTCAGAATTTGGAGAATCAGCAGGGAAATCAGAGAGATCCTCTGTGATTCTTTGATTTTCAAAGGCTACAAACCGACTGGCAAAACAAATGGCTGTTTTAGAGGGAAACCATAGCTTAGTTGTCCAGTTTGAAATGTCCTAATTTCCCTCTGTCAGACTGGCAGTGATGGAGAAGACAATCGCTGAATCTGAGAAGGATGCCAATCAAAACATATCCAGTTAGCCGTTCTAATTTTTAAACTGTGCCTAACGAAGTGCTGTATTTTCATAGAATTTAGGATTAGGGCGGATAGCAATGCAACAATAAATTAAGAGGCAGAAGCCTAACTGCAGCTCACGTCATCAGAGGCAGAGAGTGGCGGGACTGATGTATGATTGAAACTGACATTGCAAGTTTATAAATGAGGAGGGAAGGGAAGCTGAGTAAAATAGATTACTTAGAGATGCAGATTGCACAAGAGACAGATTACAAGTTAACAATTGTATATGTTAGAAACCCACCGTATATATCACTGAGCAAGAGTTGGGTAATGAGCTTTACATTATCTTTTTATTAATAAATTCATTCATTATTCAACTTAATCACTGCCCATCTTGCCTTTTGAGGCAACTCTGAGCGACCTCCCTTGACCTAATGACCATAGCAACTGTCAAGATGTCCTCCGCCGTCCGTGTGCAGGAAATAAAGACGCAGGAACAAGATGACCAAACAAGGCTTTAATCCATGTGAAGCAAAGTCAGTGCTGGGAGTGAACTGCTCCCAGCGCTTTACATAGCATCCCCACTCCCACGGCCCCACCCCCAGCGGCAAGCCAGCATCCGGTCACTGGAGTAGAAAAAGCATAGTCCGACCGGTGGCTTCCTTCCTGCCGCTCTCCGCGCCGACAGCCCCGAGCCTGCTGCTCCACGCTGCTGCAGACCACGGAGCCTCCGCGGGATGCACCGCCTCCAGCGCTGGCCCGTCGCGCCCCGCGGGCAGGGAAGCCCGCCCACCGCCGCTGCTGACGTCCCGGCCTGGTCATGCAAGGTGGGCCGCTCCACTGCGACCCGGGCGTCCTCCCACAGCATGGTAGGGTCCTGCACCAACCGCAAACACTGGGGTCCGACCGTAGGTCCGGCTGCGGCTCTAGCTGGGGCGGCAGGCGACGGCCAGCGGCTGGCTGAGTGTCCCGGCGCTGGGCGTCTTGCGGCTGGCTGTGGCGGCTGGCGGCCGGCTGAGTGTCCTGGCACTGGGCGTCTCGCAGCTGGCTGCAGCTTCCGGGTGGCATGCTGCTCGGTGCTCCCCCCCCTCCCGAACATGTCGAGCCCTCGGGACTGGACAGCAACACTGAAAATGCCCATTTTCCCCCTTATCAACAATGAAACATTTTCAACTGTATATTTTTTTCCTCGTGTTAGCTAGCAAAACAGAGAGGTTTGTCTCTCTTCTGCATCACAGTATGGCCACATGGCAGCCGCTTCCACAAGTCCACCGCATGGCCCAGGGACGAAGCCAGGGCCCACTGAAAATAACAGCTGCTTCCAGGACACAGTCCCAAGGGCCAGGGATGCACGCCCTCCCCTCCTTCCCCAACATGAGGATCAGAAATCTTAAAAAGAAAGAGGAGGGTGTGAGGCCTGCAGGGACCCAGTGGGAGGGAGAAAAAGCCTGTGGAGACCCTGGGTGGGAAAGAACTGGGCGGCACAAGGGTTGGGAAACAGAGCACAGGGTGGGGGAGGCCTAGAGATGCCTACAACAGGCAAACCTGGGCCTGCACTAGGCCTCTAAGAGTTTTCCCCAACCCTGAGGTAGCCAGTGTTCCACTTAGTGACTGACACATTCAATTAATGGCTGCATCAGAGATCAGGGTAGTTTAGGAAAGAAGTCTCACTTAACGGCCTTTGCAACATGCAACCATAATTGCAAGGCCCATGACAGTTATATCTTGAGGACCTTTTCTACGCTGGCTGAGGAATTCTGGGCCTGAAAACCTGGAAGAAACCAAGGTAGAAGACCTGAAACTCCACATGTGGGAATTATATAATCAATATACAAAACTACCACCCAGAAGCCTTTTTGAGGAAATCCACAACTTCTACAAAAGGAAATATCCAGTAGCTGCTGCTGCTAACCAGAAACTGGTAGTTAACCTTTTTCCATCTTCCTTTTCTCTCCACCTACAAGTTTTCAGTAAAAGATTCAGACCACAATTCAAATAGTCAATTTCTCACATACAGTTTCAATGGGAGATCACAAATGAATTTCAAGCCTTTTCTAAATTCTTCAACTTTTCCCTCATGTGGATTTCCTCGTGTGCAATAAGGGATGATTTATGAGTGAAGTAACGTCCACAGACTGGACATTTGAAAGATGTCTCCCCTGTGTGAGTTCTCTGGTGTTTCACAAGGCTGGATTTCTGACTGAAACTTTTCCCACAATCAGGACATTCAAAGGGTTTCTCTCCTGTGTGAGTCCTCTGGTGTATCACCAGGTGGGAATTCTGACTGAAACTTTTCCCACATTCAGGACATTCAAAGGGTTTCTCTCCTGTGTGAGTCCTCTGGTGTTTCACAAGACTGGAATTCTCACTGAAACTTTTCCCACATTCAGGACATTCAAAGGGTTTCTCTCCTGTGTGAGTCCTCTGGTGTGTCACCAGGTGGGAATTCTGACTGAAACTTTTCCCACAGATAGGACATTCAAAGTGTTTCTCTCCTGTGTGAGTCCTCTGGTGTATCACCAGGTGGGAATTGCGACTGAAACTTTTTCCACAATCAGGACATTCAAAGGGTTTCTCTTCTGTGTGAGTCCTCTGGTGCATCATAAGGGTGGAAGAGCAACTGAAACTTTTCCCACAATCAGGACATTCAAAGGGTTTCTCCCCTGTGTGAGTCCTCTGGTGTGTCACAAGGCTGGAATTCTGACTGAAACTTTTCCCACAATCAGGACATTCAAAGGGTTTCTCTCCTGTGTGAGTCCTCTGGTGTCTCACCAGGTGGGAATTCTCACTGAAACTTTTCCCACAATCAGGACATTCAAACGGTTTCTCTCCTGTGTGAGTCCTCTGGTGTTTCACAAGACTGGAATTCTCACTGAAACGTTTCCCACAATCAGGACATTCATAGGGTTTCTCTCCTGTGTGTGTCCTCTGGTGTTTCACAAGGCTGGAATTCAAACTGAAACTTTTCCCACAATCAGGACATTCAAAGGGTTTCTCTCCTGTGTGAGTCCTCTGATGTATCGCCAAGGTGGAATAGCGACTGAAACGTTTTCCACAATCAGGACATTCAAAGGGTTTCTCTCCTGTGTGAGTCCTGTGGTGTGTCACCAGGTTGCAATTCTCACTGAAACTTTTTCCACAATCAGGACATTCAAAGGGTTTCTCTCCTCTGTGAGTCCTCTGGTGTTTCACAAGGTTGTAATTATGACTGAAACCTTTCCCACAATCAGGACATTCAAAGGGTTTCTCTCCTGTGTGAGTCCTCTGGTGTATCACCAGGTGGGAATTGCGACTGAAACTTTTTCCACAATCAGGACATTCAAAGGGTTTCTCTCCTGTGTGAATCCTCTGGTGTCTCACAAGGCTGCAATAGTGACTGAAACCTTTTCCACAATCAGGACATTCAAAGGGTTTCTCTCCTGTGTGAGTCCTCTGATGTTTCACAAGGCTGCAATAGTGACTGAAACCTTTTCCACAATCAGGACATTCAAAGGGTTTCTCTCCTGTGTGAATCCTCTGGTGTTTCACAAGGCTGCAATAGTGACTGAAACCTTTTCCACAATCAGGACATTCAAAGGGTTTCTCTCCTGTGTGAATCCTCTGGTGTTTCACAAGACTGGAATTCTCACTGAAACGTTTCCCACAATCAGGGCATTCATAGGGTTTCTCTCCTGTGTGAGTCCTCTGGTGTTTCACAAGGCTGGAATTCAGACTGAAACTTTTCCCACAATCAGGACATTCAAAGGGTTTCTCTCCTGTGTGAGTCCTCTGGTGTGTCACAAGGGTGGAAAAGCAACTGAAACCTTTTCCACAATCAGGACATTCAAAGGGTTTCTCTTCTGTGTGAGTCCTCTGGTGTCTCATGACATGGGAATTTCTAATGAAACTTTCACACAATCAGTACAGTCATAGGTTTACTCCCTGCTGCAAATCCTCTGATGTATCACCACGTTGCCATGCTCACTAAAGCATTTACTGCACTAGGAGTGCTTTTATGGCTTTTCTCTTGTGTGGGTCCTTCAATGAACCACAAGTGAGCTGTTCTGACTAAAGCTTTTGCCACAATCAGATGATTTGTATGACTTTTCTCCTGTGTGGCTCCTCTTGTGCATAATCAGTTGTGATTTGCAATCTGTGCTTTTCCAACAATAGACACAAGTACGGAGCTTTTCCACAGCTGATATTCTTGAGGAAGTCAAAAATATGGACAATCACTTGTTTAGTCGTGCTTTCATTCAATCCGTTTTCTTCCTCTCAGGGCGAGGCCTGCATGGCTCTCTGCTCTACGTGACTTTCCTACT
This sequence comes from Azemiops feae, assembly GCA_023970755.1. Classification (NCBI taxonomy): domain Eukaryota; kingdom Metazoa; phylum Chordata; class Lepidosauria; order Squamata; family Viperidae; genus Azemiops; species Azemiops feae. The sequence continues at coordinate 392,979 of JALGBA010000913.1, read as the reverse complement.
CACCTTTTCCTCCAACTGACTTCCAGATATTTCCCTCTTTTACTGAATGAAAAATAATCTCCCTTCACTTTTCATGTAAGGTATCCTTGAATTCTGAATAATCTACTTATTCCAGTTTGAAATTTTCTTGATTTTCTCTCTTTTTTTCTAAGAGCTGCTGGAGGAGGAGGAGGAGGAGAATTGTGTGGTTTTCTGAAGGAAATGGAAAATATTTTGGTTTCTGGCTCGGTTTTCTTTCCTTTTCAATGTTGCTTGTTATTCTTAGCTGTCCAGAGTCCTTTTATTGCCATCCTCTTTGTCTATAAGATTCAAAGAAAAGTGTTATTAAATGGTTAGAGATGTGAAAAAAAGAATATATATATATATATACATTACAATGAAAAAGCAAACATGCCACAATATAAGAATAATCTCGTATATTAATTATGATTCATTTGAGATGTGGAAGACTACCTACATCCAAGTTGAGATATCTGTTCAATCATGAAATTCTCTTGTTCACTTGGATCAATCACAAATTCTTAACAATGAAAAGGGTTATCATCAAATATATCTGGAAGTGCTGAGGCTAGATTTTATCATTGCAGATATATGCATAGAGAGAGAAATATAGACACACACCTACAAGTGTGTATATGGAGAAAATCTATGTCTTTCAAGCCTGAAAAAATGTCCCAAAATAGTTTACAGTCAAAGCTTTTGAGCTAATTTGTAGATATGTCGCAGCTTTAACTGATGGATAACAGAATAACAGAGTTGGAAGGGACCTTGAAGGAAGAAGAATTTTAATGGTGGAAATGATGATAAATCAAAAAAAGATGTTGATAATAGCAATATATGCCCAAACAATAAACAATAAATATTTTATCAAAAACTACACAGGAAAATATTGGAAATGGAATATCAAAATATTTGTTTAGTAGGAGGCTTTAACGCAATTGTGAATGAAAAATTAGATTAGAAAAGTAGTAAAATAGGGAAAAAAGGAAGAAAGAGATTACCTAAGGTGTTTCTTAAAATGGCAGAAGAAATCTGCGTATAGAATGTCTGGAGAGAAATGAACCCAAAAAAGACTCAGTATACATTTTATTCAAACAGGCACAAATCATGGTCTAGAATTGATATAATATGGATGTCCCCTAAATTAAGAACTAATATAGATGAGATTGAGATAAAACCCAATATTTGGGCCGACCATAATCCGATAAAGCTGAGTTGGACAGAAGTAAAGAAGAAATCAAGGTGGACATTGAATCATTTATTAAAGGAAAAAGAATTTCAGAAATAGCAGTAAAGGAAATTGAATTCTTTTTCAAAGAAAATAAAAAAGAAGACACTTCACTCCAGTACATATGGGATACAGCCAAAGCATACTTCAGAGGATTAGCTATAACTTATACAGCTGAAAAGAATAAGGAGAAAAAGCAACAGTGTACAACGCTAAGGGAAGTGTTTAAAAAATTGGAGCTAGAATTTCAAAAAGATCCACAAAAAAAAACTTTAAAAGACAAATGGAGATAATTAAACATAAGCTAAACCTAATAAAGTCAGAAGAGTTGGCTCAACAAATCAGAAGAGGAAAACAATTTTTTTTCTAAAATGCAAATAAACCGGGAAGATGGCTGGCTTATAAATTGAAAACAGAAAGAGAAAAAGTTGATAAACAACTTGCAAGATGAGAAGGGAGATGTGCAACTCCAAAATGAGGCAATAAAAAAATACTTAAAGAATATTATGAAAAACTATATGATATAGAAAAAAAATCTCTCTGGAAAAAAACAACACAATATATGGAAAAAGCCAATCTACCAAAAATCCAGAAAACTTTAAAAACATGCTAAACAAAAAAATAACAATGATGGAACTGATGGAAGCTATAAAAAGACAAAAAAATGATAAAACTGCAGGACCGGATGGACTACCAGCAGAGTTCTATAAATGCTTTCAAGATACATTAACTCAGACAATATATCATAAGCAAACAGCAAAAGTAATTGTAAATGGGGACTAGACAGGGAATTTTAACATAACGAAAGGGACAAGTCAAGGATATCCGTTATCCCCATTGCTATTTATATTGACATTGGAAGTTTTCAACAGGAACATCAGACAAGACCAAGAAATTAAAGGAATGGAGATAAAAGATGAAAGCTATAAATTACAAGCATTTGCAGATGACTTGGTATTTATCACAGAAGAAACATTGGAGACAACCCCTAAACCAGGGATGTCAAACTGCCAGGACGCGGGCCGGACGCGTCACCCGGAAGCTGTGCCCGCCCCATTGCCGGCAATGGCAAAACAATCCCGATACGTCGCGCAACGTCACGTGATGTCGTGACTTTGACATGTCTGCCCTAAACTATTGAAAAGGATTGCGCAATTTGGAGAATTAATAGGATTGAAGATAAATAGAGGGGGAAAAAAGTTATGGTTAAAAGTCTTACATCTAAGCAAAAAGAATAATGGATTTTCAAATAGTTAGGAAAGTTAAATATTTGGGAATATACCGAATAGCAAGATGTGCAATGATAAAAGATAACTACATTACATTACTTAATCAAATAAAATAAGATCTAGAAAAATGGATAAACTTACAACTATCAGTGTTAGGAAGAATAGCTACTGTGAAAATGAATAGTTTACCAAAACTGCTCTTCTTGTTCCAAACAGCACGTATAAAAATAGAGAAGAAATTTATTGATGATTTAAATACTTTGATTTTGAAATTTATTTGGCAAGGAATAAACCTATATCTGCTAAATGCTAAATGCCATGTACTTCTGTCAATTTGCTTGCACAGAAGTCTCCATTAGTTACAGAGAGAAAAATATGCAGCAGGGGCTCAAAAATGGGGGGTAAGAAAGAGGGGGCGATTGTGAATGTATGGTAGAAGAAATATTTCTAAAATACATTTTTAAAAAGAAAACAAAAGGGAAGAATAGAATATCCCACCAAAGCACATAGCTGACTGATCACCAGGCTAACCTTTTTAGAGGGACACCCTGCACTGCCGTTTTTAATGTACATCTCGTAGGTTTTGGATGGGGATAGTGGCCATTTCAGCTATTGGATCTGAACTCTGTTGCATGGAAGAATCTGGAATAAAAGGTATATTTTATTGATTCCCTTTTCATTCAGGAATTAAAGATGGCATACAAAGAACTTCCTGTGTAGCGTGCTGTAATTTCCTCTGAATTGTGTTAGTGAAATGAAGAAATGTACAATTCTTTGGTTTCTTTTAAATTCAGGATCATTCATCTGCAGACTTTAAATATCAATTCATTGCTCCAAATATTGTTTCTCTCTTTACTTGTAGGCATAAATACAATAATAGATGGTTAACAGAGGGCTTTGATGTTTAACATTACTGTTGGTTCATCTGTTCAGCACTTTGCCTTTATACACAGTAGATTAAGGTCAAATTGATTCCAACTAGAGGTAGAAATTTGTGGGAATTCGATCCCGGGGTCCAGCGCCTGCTGGACGGACCAGTGACGTACGTTAGCCTAGGCCAACGGACCTCGCGCTTGGTGGATAGGAAACACACGGACAACATGTTTCTTCAGGTTGAGTCAGCATGCGAGAGCCCAGAAGGATCTGCGTGCTTCTCTTTTATTGGTATTATGACATCATAGCAGGAGGTTCATAAAGGGCGGGTTTAGCCAGGAAATGAAACTTAAAAGGCATACCTTAACTTAACTCAGGAAATGGAAACTTAATAAGGCATAAAGAAACCTTAACTTAACTCAGGAAATGGAAACTTAATAAGGCATAAAGAAACCTTAACTTAACTCAGGAAATGGAAACTTGAAAGGCAAAAACGAAAACCTTAACTTAACTCAGGAAATGGAAACTTAATAAGGCATAAAGAAACCTTAAGCTATTGAAATGGTTGCAACATCTCCACTGTTTTTATTTTTTAAAGTTCAATCTCTATCCTACTCGTAGCCATCATCTGCATCCTCCGAAACAGAAGAGGGCAACTCCATAAGAATGCGAGATTCTTGTTTGGAGGCCAGAGCCACCATGGCTAAGTCTGATTCAGTATCGGAGCAGGTGGAGTCCGTGTCAGACAGTGTCAGTAGGGCAACCTTTTCAGAGGGGTGGAATTTGGGTTTCAAGGGTTCATATATGTTGTTTGAGGCAAGCATAACATTAATCTTAGAAAGATTAGAATCCAAACCATTCAAACGATCCTTGAGAAATTGCAAAAGGCGTGAAAAAACACATGGGCCAATCATACATAATATAAGCAAAATTATACAAGGTCCTAAAATAGCAGAAAGCAATGTAGTAATCCAGGGAGAGAAATTAAACATGCTTTGATACCAGGATTGTTGGGAGAACCTTTCCTGTTCCCTGTCTTTTAATCGTTTGCGTAACTCATTCATAGAGTCGCGCACAATGCCAGATTGATCAGAATAAAAACAACATTCTTCTTTTAAGGCTACACATGTTCCACCTTCCTTTAAAAATAAAAGATCGAGGGCACGCCTATTCTGCAAGGCAACTTCGGCGAGAGATGACAAGGAAGTTTGAAGGGCAGAAATTGAAGTCTCGATACGAGAAAGATCATCATCTATTTCTAGACTGAGTTTTTGTATTTGTTGTTGATTAACAATCAAGGCTGCAGCTCCAGTAGCTGCTCCTGCAGCACCTAATCCTAAAAGAACTGAAAGGGTTAGGGCTGTAACTATTTCACGTTTGGCACGTAGGTGGTATTCCGGTGGTTCCATAAGGGAAACAAAATCAGAGGGGGAATAATAAGTGATTCTAGGGACTAAGCGTACCTGAATACAAAAGGCATTTTGGCGTATTAAAACATCCCCTGATACACAGGCTGGGGCACCTGTAGAGCAAGCCCAAATGGAATTGTTATCAGGAACAAAGAATTGGCCTTTTAATCTGGCAGTGATGTTACCATTGACCAAGGAGAAAAGAGAGTTATTGCCAGCCACGTTTACACTGCCCGACCTAGTTTTATCAAGCCAGACATCACATTGGTATTTGCCAGTGGTGGTATTAGCACAATACTGAGAATAATTTGCAGGAATGTTTCCCAGGCAACAACCATGTCCCATAATAGAAGTAATAGTAATAGACGTTGAGTTCCATCTGCAGGAGTCATCTTTTGTAGCATTCTTTATAGGTTCGATAGAGCCAACAGCGTCATAAAAGGGTGGAGTGGCTGATAAACAGAGCCAACAGTGGTCGGTTTGTGAAGAAGAATTAACAGCACTTTTTAGCAAAAAGGAAGAAGCATTGACAAGGTTAATCAAGGGATTAGGCATATTATGTACAACGGACTGTAAAAAAACAGATTGAATGCTTTTGTTAGGACCTATAGGAGGGGAATGTGGTGACTGGATTGTGAGACGAATGGAAAAAACTCCGCCGTCGTCTCCAGAACCGCTCCATTCTCTACCACCCCAAGAATATCCGACAGCCCATTGCTCTGCAGTCAAAGTCTTTCCTTGGGATGTGAAGGTAATGTTCATTGGATTTTTCCGCTCACCACAACAATGCAAATTAGAAGGGCAGGGAGGAGAAGGGGGTTTGTCATTACTACGGGTAATGGCGATATAATCATTTGAGCGAGGGGCAGTCCAGGATATAGCGCCCGTAGAAACACAGGACCATGAGGCACAGTATTTATCCAATAAAGTGCCACATTGATATTTTTCCTCAGGCGTCTTTGGTTCGGGACAAAAATACAGGTTCCACCATGTTGCTTCTAGTGGAGAAGGTGTGCACGAACCTTGTTTGTCCCAATGGTTAGTTTGGAGAGATTTTGAAGCAAATTTGTTGACCCCGGTACCCATTTCGGCAAAGTCAAAATGTAAGATAGGGAACCAGGGCCATATTGTGTAGTTGGAGATTTGGAATAATACCTGATTTTCAAAGTCACGAACAGTCCATGTGTAGTTGAGAGGTCGATGAGGATTAGGATCAGGAGATCGCCGTCGTCGAGAATGAATGATGCGTTGGTGTGAGCGAGGTTGCTTTATGGAATGAAAGTGTTGTAAGTGAGGTGAGGTTAAAGTACGGGCGGCCAGGTCTAGGAAGGAGCGGGGATGAGGAACAAAGTTGTAAGCAAGTAAACGAGGAGACAAAGGAGGTTTTGCATAGCTCGCCACTGATGCGAGTTCAAAAGAATTTGTAGTATAAGTACCATAGGATGAAAATCCAGACACATAATAGCGCCCCGTAGTCTCAGGGGTCACAAAAATAGCAAGAGTCATGTGACAAGGGTAATGAGCATAGGTGAGGGAAATAGAGGGAGATGGTGGAAGAGGAATGCCACGATTAGGATACTGAGAAAACACAAAGGGACAAAAGGATTGACCTCGGTCATAACAATGGAAAAGGGCAGTAGTATTGAGATCAAGAAAAGAAAAAACAGGACCACAATATAGGCCTTTATGAAAATTTAGAGGAATTCTCAGGTGCTTTGTCATCATGGGAAGGTGCAGTGTGGACATCATGGGGAAGGAACTTGTCAAGAGTGTCATCAAAAGCAGGGTCCACATGATTGATGCAAAAGTGTTGGACCCCTGGACAATATGGATGGTGCAATATGCAGTTGTTGCACCAATAACAGCACGTACATCCACACTCACAAAGGCAATGATGGCACATCCGATGGAGTTGGTGGGTTGTGTGGAGTGATGAAATATGGGCGAATACAACGAGCAGGGACCCACAAAACTCTGTCGGGTAGTTGAACTGCGGCGTAGTCTCTTCCCCAGGTGATAAGATCGGCTGGACCTTTCCAAGTTGGATCCGGGAGCTGCCTGTAGTACACAAGTGGTCTTGAAGTTGGGACAACAGGTTTAGTAAAGTGTCGAGACGCAGCAGACAAAGAAGGAGTGCCAGTGAGATTTAGAAAATTGAGAGTATACAGACAAACATTTAACACGTTTTGCAGTGCCGGGAGGTTTGGGGGGCATAAGCCCTTGGACCCCATATAACGATCTAATGCATTTTTTAAAGTTTGATTTGCTCGCTCAACAATAGCCTGCCTTTGGCTATTGAAAGGAATTCCAAATTTGTGGACAATGGACCAGTGATGACAAAACTGTGAAAATTGTGAGCTGACATAAGCTGGGCCATTGTCTGTTTTTAGTATTTTTGGACATCCCAGCACTGTAAAGGTACGAATACAGTGATTGATTACTTGTTTTGCAGTTTCCCCTTTTTGTGGGGTTGCCAAAATAAATCCGGAGAACGTATCTACTGTAACATGTAGATATTTCCACGGGGCAAATGGAGGATATTGAGTTACATCCATTTGCCAGGTATCACAGGCTTCAGTGCCTCTAGGGTTAACGCCCTGTGGGATACCTTTAGACTGTAGGCTACAGGTAGGGCATTGTTGAATTATGGCTGTAGCTTCAGCCAGTGTTATGCCAAATTGTTTCATTAAGGCCTTCTTATTTTGATGAAAATAGCTGTGACTTTCCCCCGCTGTCATGGGAGCTGGCTGTGGAACTTTGATGACAACAGGTAAAAGTTTGCAGGCTTCGTCAGCCATATGATTCCCTTCTGAAAGAAATCCTGGTAAATGTTGGTGACTTCGAATGTGTGCTAGAAATAAGGGATGGACACGATCATGTAATAGTGTTTGTAGTGAAAGAAAGAGTTTCATAAGGACAGGTGGAATGGAGGGAGACAGATAAGAGTCAAAAATGTTGTGAGTGACATGGGAAACATATAAGCTATCTGTAATGATGTTTAAAGGTTGTAAAGAAAAGGAGCTTAAAGCCAAAATAAGAGCAGCTAGTTCTGCTTGTTGAGCTGATTGTTGAGGCGAAGTTAGCTTTTTGTGCCATGTTCCGTTGTATTGCCAAGTACAAGCACCATATGTTTTTGAACCATCAGTAAAAATGGTAAGACAGTCCTTAAGGGGTGAAGGAGCAATAGGAGAAGAAAAGGAAATAGGGATTGTCTTGACAAGTTGTAAGCGAGGATCTGCGGGCAAATGACATGAAATATGCCCATGCCAGTTTTCCAAGGAATCTTGCAACACATCTGAATTTTGGAATAAAGGTTCCCATTGTGTTAGCTTAAAGGGAATATATATAGCAATTGGTTCGTATCCAATTAATGCTTTGGCTCGCCTTCTTCCTTTGTCAATCAAAAGTGCCATTTGTAAAGGTCTTGTGGTGAGTGTATTACGTGGAGTGTGTGGGAGGTGGAGCCATTCGACGATGTGTAATTTTTTGTCAGATATTTGAACAAGAATGGCAGTGAATAGAGAAGGTGTTGATAAAATCGCAAGGGAAAAAGGTGTGTTGTTCAAGACACGGTCGACCCAAGTGGTCTGCAGTATTGAATTTATATGTTGGAGAGTGGTGTGATGAACATCAGTAAGATGTAAAGTGTCAGCAGGGTGTTTAAGTATAGCTAAGGCTTGGAAAAAGGGAGAAAGAACAGCCGTGGTAAGAGAAAGATAAGATCGTGCCCAATTAAGTGTTCCTAAATATTGTTGCAATTGTACTAATGTGGTATCCTTCTCTAAAAAAATGTGAGGAAAAATGGGTGTTGAGTGAGAAGAAAGGAGTTTGTGACCCAGATATGAAAAAGGTTCCAATTTGATCAAATTCCATTCAGATGAAACAAATTTCCATTAAATAGGGAAAACATTTACAAATCTAAGCAAAACAAGTCTGAGTCAGTTCTGTTGATTGATGGATGTATATGTCTAACTAAACAATTTAAAACTCAAAAATTTGCAAAAGAATTGCCCAACAATTACTGTCTCCTCTTTCGAGTAAAAAAATAGCAAGCTGAAACTGCAAGAGTGGGCATCAAATTTCACATCCACCCCCCTTCCTCAACCCAGACTTCTAGGCAGAGGAAGAAGAAAAAAAAATAGTTAAAATGAACAGCTGCCCCCCCTCTTCTTTCGCCCTTCTTTCGCTCTTAAAGCAATACAGCCAGCGAAAAACGAAAGAGTCAGGGGGGGGGGGAGAAAAAGAAACTTTACAAAAATCTCACCATCAAAAAAATTCAGATGCATTTTCCATAAATTCTTTTATACCTCTTCCATAAAACTGTTCACATGCAAACTCATGCCATTGCGTTCCCATGTTACAACAATAAAAACTACAGTTTTACTGTTCCTTTCACAGCGTGGGATGGGTGGAGGGGTGAGGGCTAACACACACACATTTACACCAGCAAATTAACTCATTCACTTCCATTCTGTTTGCTTACACTATTTCACATACAAATATTTCATTTCATACGTTTTCCATTTTTATTCAAGGCCTTTTTGTTTGTTGTTATCAAAGAGGGTTTTGACCCTTTTCCAAGTCTTGGAAATAACACAGAACAACACAGACATATATACACAAATACCATTAAAACAACATTTATTTAGACATATAACTTGTCCTGCAAATAGCGAGAAAAATCAAGAGCTGATGTCAACCAAACATGTGGTTCTTGTATAGGGCCCTTTACCAACTCCCATTTTTCTCACCATTCCAAGGTTAAACATAATATTCCGGGTGGCCACACATACACAGACACATATATATGAACAAAATACAATACATATTAACACACTTAGCACCGTCAGACCTTGTCTGACAGGGTTTAAACTTAACAGATTACAAAAGAGTTTCAAAACATTCCAATTGTTCAAAACGCATTGCAGAGGAGTGCAGTTTGAGTTAATTTATGTCTCTAAATTGTTCTGAAAATTTATTGTTTGGTCTACCTCAAAATAGTTTGATGAAACGGAAGCATTGAGTGCGGTTGCAGAACTCTGCAGAACAGGATACAGGGTTGCCTGTTTCTGTTTTGGAGGAGAGAGAGAAGGATATAGTGAAGAGGGGGGTTCCTTTGGCTGTGCCGACTTTGGAGCGTCCTCCGCAATAGACACAGGTTGAGAGGAAGGGTCTGGGTATAAAGTCTGAAGAGCAGCCATGAGTCCACGCCACGTGCAAAGAATATTAGTTGGCGCCCGGGGTGGCTCATGAAGCCATTTGCCAATACGTTCCCAAGTGGATCGGCGAAGAGAGCCGTCCTCGGGATAAGCAGGACAGTGTGTATGAAGGTAAAGAAGAAAAGAGACAATTTCTTTGCGAGATAAAGGATAGACAGTTGTTCCGTTAACTTTTTGCAAACAATTTGCCTTTCTGACTAAAGAGGAAAGTTCATCCACATGCTTGGACAGAACTTTGGAAAGTGAGGATCTGATACTCACGATGATCAAGCCTTTGCCAGGTGCGTGGTACAGGAGTCAGAGCAGCGCTTCCCTAGACAGAGAACACGCCGTGGAGTGAATCACGTCGGGGTCACCAGTTGTGGGAATTCGATCCCGGGGTCCAGCGCCTGCTGGACGGACCAGTGACGTACGTTAGCCTAGGCCACGGGTCGGCAACCCGCGGCTCCGGAGCCGCATGCGGCTCTTTGAGGCCTTACCTGCGGCTCCGGAGCCTCCTCCGCCATTTTGGCGAGCGCATGCGCGCATGCGCGGGCGGGTGGGGGGGTGCGCGCGCGCAGGTGTGCATGCGCGAACGGCGCGCGCGCATGCGCGAACGGCGCGCGCATGCGTGGGTGCGCGGGTGCGCGCGCATGCGTGGGTGCGCGGGTGCGCGCGCATGCGCGAACGGCGCGCACATGCGCGGGTGCGCGGGTGCGCGCGCATGCGCGAACGGCGTGCGCATGCGCGGGTGCGTGGGTGCGCATGCGCGGGTGCGCGGGGCGCGCGCGCATGCGCGAACGCGCGGCTCCCAGCGTTTTTTTTTTTTAAGCTAAATGGGTCCGTGCGGCTCATCCGGATGGCCGACCCATGGCCTAGGCCAATGGACCTCGCGCTTGGTGGATAGGAAACACACGGACAACATGTTTCTTCAGGTTGAGTCAGCATGCGAGAGCCCGGAAGGATCTGCGTGCTTCTCTTTTATTGGTATTATGACATCATAGCAGGAGGTTCATAAAGGGCGGGTTTAGCCAGGAAATGAAACTTAAAAGGCATACCTTAACTTAACTCAGGAAATGGAAACTTAATAAGGCATAAAGAAACCTTAACTTAACTCAGGAAATGGAAACTTAATAAAGCATAAAGAAACCTTAACTTAACTCAGGAAATGGAAACTTGAAAGGCATAAACGAAAACCTTAACTTAACTCAGGAAATGGAAACTTAATAAGGCATAAAGAAACCTTAAGCTATTGAAATGGTTGCAACAGAAATTCACAAATTTTGGGCCTGCTTTGCAAAGGTATGAAACTAATAATTGTTACAATATGTTTATCAATATTCAACTTATTTACTATATGTAAATCTGTTTCTTTTTAATAATAATTTTTCTTTTTTAATGTTTTGCCTGTCCTTGTTTTGTTGTAATTTTTTTCTTTTTTCTTTGAAGTTTGTATTCTATCTTAATTTGCCTAATATTTTTTTTAAAAAGGGACCCTTACCAGAAGCAAGTTCATGAGGCTGCTCTGTACCTATTTTCTAAGCTGCCTCTAAGCCCATAGAATCATAGCCTCATAGCTTTGGAAGGCACCTCAGGGGTCTTTTAGTCCAACCCGCTGCTCAAGGCAGGAGCCTTATATAACCCCAGTTAAATGACTGTCCGGTCTATTCTTGAAAACCTCCAGTGATGGAGCATCCACAATGCCAGGAAGCCAGCTATTTGCTTAATCAATTGCATCCACTGACAGAAATTTTCTCCAGACTTCTAGGTTGAATCTTCCTTTGACAACCTTCTACCCATTCCTTCTCCTTCTGCCCTCTGGTGCTCTAGAGAAGAAGTCAATCTCCTCTTCTTTTGACAGTCCCTCATATAGTGGAAGATAGCTATCTTGCCCCGCCAATCCTTCTCTTCCATGGCCTAGACCAGGGGTAGGGAACCCAAAACACTCAAAGAGCCACTTGGACCCGTTTCCCACTGAAAACAAAACACTGGGAATATCTAAAATAGCAAAACCCTTTGGATATCTAAAATGAAGATAACAGTGCATATATCCTTTTTTACCTTTTCTCCCGCGTAAAATGGAAGTGTCTTGGCGACGTTTCGACGAAGTCCCATTCGTCATCTTCAGGCTGGCGTCTTTGGCTTCGTGCTTCTACGAGCAATGTGTGATCGCAGCTGTTTCTTCCTTTTAACTGCCAGTGGGGGTATGAACTGATTGGGTGGGAGCTTGGCTGTGTTCTGATTGGGTGGAGGTGTGTTCTGATTGGTTAGGGGCTTGACTGTGCTCTGATTGGCTGGGGGTTGGCTGTGCTCTGGCTGGGGGTGTGTTCTGTTTGGGTGGGGGCTTTGTTGTGCTCGGATTAGTCTGAGTTACAGGGGGATTTGAGATGGAGAGCTGAGTTGCTGTTGTTTGGTTTCGCGTTCGTGGTCGTGCCATATCTTCAAGATGGGTGTCAGTTTGCTTCATGTATGGATTGGAGGGGTTTAAAATGGCTAATGATGCAGCTGTGGTCTGGTTTCTGGTTTGTGGTCATGCCTCATCATCGGTGTGGGTTTGGATTTGCTTTTTGCGTGGATGTGTGGTGGTGACATCCTGTGTGGTTTTCGTGAGTGTGGGTCTAGTGTCATTCTTTGTGTTAGGGACTCGTTTGTCAATAAGGGTGGGTTTCCAAATGGCTGGTAGGCGGGAGGTATCATCTCGTTTATTCATGCTGTGTGGGCGTTTTTCTATCTCGATGGCTTCTCTGATTATTCTGTTGTTAAAGTGTTCAGTTTTGGCGATAGTTCTGGTATTTTTAAAGTCAATTTTATGTCCTGTGGCTTTAAGGTGTTGGACCAGGGAAGAAGTTGGTTCCTCTTTTCTGACTGAGTTCTTGTGTTCTTCAATGCGTGCACTTATTCTTCTGTTGGTTTGTCCGATGTATGTGGTGGGGCAGGCGGTGCATGGGATTTCATATACTCCTTGATTTTCTAACTCAATTTTGTCTTTGGGGTTTCTTAGGATGGTGGATATTTTTCGGTTTGTGCAGAATGCTGTCTTGATGTTGTGTTTGTGGAGGATCTTGCTGATTCTGTCTGTGGTGCCTTTTATGTATGGGAGGAGGGCTTTGCCGTTTTCTTGTTCTCTGTCTTGGATTTTAGTGGGGGTTTCTTTTTGGATTAGGTTGGTAATCTTATTTCTTTGGAATCCGTTGGATGTTAGTACGTTAGTGAGAGTGTGTAGTTCGGTTTTTAGGTGTTGTTCGTCAGCTAAGCGTTTTGTTCTCGAGATGAGTGTCTTGGCTACGGAGTTGATCTGTGCTGGGTGGTGGTGTGAGAGTGCGTGCAGATAGCGGTTTGTGTGTGTTTTCTTCTGGTAGATGGTGTGTCCTAGGGAGCCATTGGATTTCTTGTAGACTAAGACATCCAGGAAGGGAAGTTGGTTGTTAGCTTCTGTTTCCATGGTGAACTGTATTTTGGGGTGTAGGCTGTTGAGGTGTGTGAGGAAGTTGTCTAGTTTTTCTTTCCCATGTGGCCAGATTATGAAGGTGTCGTCTACGTATCTGAGCCAGAGTTTGGGTTTGTGATCAGATTTTTCTAGAGCTTGGGTTTCAAAGTGTTCCATGTAGAGGTTTGCAATGACAGGTGAGAGGGGTGATCCCATGGGTGCTCCTTCTATTTGTTTGTATTTTTGTCTGTTGTAGATGAAGTATGTGTTGGATAGGCAATGGTTGGTCAGATCTAGGATGTGCTTGGGGGGGTTATATTTGTTTTGGATAGCTGTCAAGGCTTCTTTGATTGGCACTTGGGTGAAGAGGGAAATGACATCAAAGCTCACGAGTAGGTCGCTGGGCTGTAAGTTTTGTTTCTTTATGATCTCTATGAATTGGAATGAGTTTTTTACGTGTGAGGTGATGGATTCTGCATAGGGCTGTAGTTGTTTGGCGAGAAATTTGGCTAGGTTTTGTAGAGGTGAGTCTATGGAGCTGACTATGGGTCTAAGTGGGGTACCTTCTTTGTGTATCTTGGGGAGACCATAGAGCTTAGGACATCTGGATGATTTTTCTCTGGGAATGATTCTTTGCTGGATCTCTTCGCTGATGGGGGAGGCTTTTATTTTGGTTCTAGTGGTTTTTTCCAGGTAGGTGGTGGGATCTGTGTTTAGGGGTTTGTATGTGGAGTCCTGGAGTAGGTTGGTTAATTTGGTTTGGTAGTCAGATGTGTTCATAACCACCGTGGCGTTGCCCTTGTCTGCTGGTAGGATTATTATGCTGGTGTCTTCTTTCAGGTTAAGTAGTGCTGTCTGTTCCTCTTTGTGTAAGTTGCTTTTGGGGGGCTTGCTGGTGCAGAGGATGTTGGTGATTTCGAGTCTGATTCTGTTAGCGTCGTCGGGGTTGATTTTGGTCAGGCTGGTTTCAACTCCGCATATAATGGTTTCAGTGGGGATGTGTTTGGGAGCGACTGCAAAGTTGAATCCTTTGGAAAGGACATTGGTTTCGGCTTTGGTGAGGATCCTATCTGAGATGTTATGCACTGTTTGTTTCATGTGTGGCTGTGAGGGAGGAGGGGTTTGTTTCTGGCGTTCTTGTAGTCTTCGGAATTTGTTGGTGTGTGTGTCTGTCTTGAGGGTGGTCTGTGTTTCGGCTCTCCAGACGGCGAGTTGTTTGGATTTGTCCCAAAGTGCGGGGTGGATCTTGTTGCTGAGTTTGAGGTGAAGTGTGAGGAGATCTTTGTTGATTCGGTCTAGGAGGAATCTTTTTGTGTGAAGTTCATTTCTGATTAGGGCCAATTCTGTTCTTTTCAGGATGCGTTTGGTGGCTGCAGAGTTGGAGTGGAATTTCAATTGGAAGCATGTGGGGATTAAATTTTGATCTCGGCAGTTGCATAAGAATGCGAGGTCACATATATATATATATATATATATATATATATATATATATATATATATATATATATATATATATATATATATATATATATATATATATATACGGGTATATCAATGGAGTCTCAGAAGCCACTGCCAGGATTCTTGCCCCATATAACATCAACATCGCACACAAACCCAACCAAACATTACACTCCAAGCTGATGCAGCCCAAAGAACCATTACCAACCAGTGATTTATCCTCCATCATATACAAAATTGAATGCAATACATGCCAATGTAACTACATTGGAGAAACATCAAAAAGACTTAAAACAAGAATACATGAGCATATTTTAGCAATAAAAAGGCAGGAACAACGCTCCCAAGTCTGGACCCATATATCCGAACATGGCCACACTTTCAACTTTAAAGAGGCAAAAGTCATCGCTCAAGATTCCACCAAAGGCGGCCGTCTTTTAAAAGAAGCTTGGTTTTCAGACTGCCATTCCATCAACAGACACATTGACCTACTACCCCCTTACCAAACCCTAAAAAGTCACTTACAGCAACACAAAACACCTAAACACTTCAACTCAACCAACAACAACACAATAACACCACCTCAACCACACGCCAAACCCCTAACCAACATAACAGGCATCCTTTCTTCAACACAACCCTTTTCATCTAATCCAAATAAAGAACACAACTCTAACACAACCATGACAACTTGCACAACCAACACAACACATCCTGACACTTTCACACACAGAAGCAACAACACTACTGACCACAGCATCCATGACACAAACATCCAAAACATAAATCCAATCTCACAAGACACTCACACACAACAAAACATACACACACAAGACCTGAATAGAAGCAGAATATTAAGACCTAGACCAGAATTGACACCTGCAATAAAACAAGCTGTTACAACCCAATTCCAAAATTCTGCAAAACCACCCACAACAGACAAACACAACAAACAACCACACACAAACATTCCAATTGATTATACACAACAACACACACACACGCAGCAACCTTACTCTGGAAAAACTGCAAAATCCAAAAGAGTGACTCCTATAACAGTAACGATTCCACAACGTTCCCCAAAAAAGGGGGGGGGATAAGGACAAGCAAACCACTTACATGCCCTACGAGGGCATCTACTTTCTCTCCCTGCAGATCCGGTCCCACAGCACCTGCACGTGAGAGGGCAAGACGAACATCAAAACTGCTCTCTACGGAAGGAATCCAGCCGGCACAAGACCTCACGCGACGCCCCGAAAAACCTCGCGCCGAACAGCTGATGAGAGCGATCCGACTTACGCGTCAAACAGCTGACAGATCCAGTCCCACAGCACCTGCACGTGAGAGGGCAAGACGAACATCCAAGCTGCTCTCCACTGAAAGAATCCAGCCGGCACAAGACTCCGCGCGGCTCCCTGTTAACCTCGCGCCGAACAGCTGACAGGCACCATCCGGCTTGCGCGCCTAACAGCTGATAAGCGCGACTTTTAAATCTTGTCGGGAGACTTACTGCTGTATACCTGCTATTGTCAATGTGATTTTTTCTAAACGAGCTTCCTAAGCACGCTATGTGCACATGCCACAATGTAACCGTTTTCCAACTGTTATGTGAATTTATGCACATGCTCCCTTGCCATTTAGCCCTTTGCTCTGATGATGTTAACAGGTTGTTAACGAAAGCTCAGCAATAAAGAAGCCTTTTTCTAATATCCCGGAGTTCATTATTTTATTTAATTGACTTTACATATATATATATATACATATATACTTATATATACATACATACATACATACATACATACATACATACATACATACATACATACATACATACATACATACATACATACATATATATATATATATATATATATATATATATATATATATATATATATATATATATATATATATATATATATATATATATATATAAGGATATATGCAGTGTTATCTTCATTTTAGATGTCAAAAGGGTCTCTCTCTGTCCCTCCCTCCCTCTTTCTGCCCTTGGTCTGCCAGTCCTCTTCCCCCACTCAGTGTGTGTGTGTGTGTGTGAGAGAGAGAGAGAGAGAGAGAGGCACTTGCGATTCCCCCCTTCTCTCTCCCTCTTTCTCTCTGCCTTTCTCTTTCCTCTCCCTCTCTTTCTCTTTCCTTTCCCTTTCTTTCCTCTCCCTCTTTTGTCTCCCTCCCTCTTTCTCTCTTTCCTCTCCCTTTCTTTCTTTCCTCTTTCTCTTTCCTCTCCCTCTCTTTCTCTTTCTCCCTTTCCTCTTTCTCTCTTTCCTCTCTCTTTCTCTTTCCTCTCTCTCTGCCCTCTCCCTCTCTTTTTCTCTTCACACACCCCCTTTACTAACAGAACCAGTTCACCTACCAAATCATTTAACTTCCTCCCTTAGAGATGGGCAATCGGGGATTCACCACATTCTGACAAAGAGAATTGCCAGCACCTCTCACTTAGCATCGATCCTACTGCCAGGACGGCAAATGCTGTATGTTAGCAATAACTGGAGAGCTGCAGTTCATCCGCACCCTCCTGAAAGGCTCTCCCATCCGTTGCAATGTCACGCTTTGAAAGGCTCCTAACCCTTCTCTGCTTCAGGCCGACTGCGTCTAGCAGGGAGCCTCAGTAGCCAGGGAGGAAGGGAGACAGACCATCTCCTCGCCGCTCACTTCCAATCCCAATGTGGTGAATCCTGCTTGGGATTTGGGACTGAGAGGGGGAAGATCCTGGCTCCCAAGCCACCGGGACTTCCAACCACAGAGCTTGCTTCGCTCTATTCCCAGCCAGCGCCGTGCGCGCAAAACAACAACAGCAATAAAATGCTGCAGTCGAGACTTGCCTGCCTGCCTGGCTCCCGGGCCTCAGTAGCCAATCATTTGAAGCGAGCAGCCTCATCCATAGAGAGAGGAGAGGAGAGAGTGAGGGCGGACGAGCCGAGTCTGTGGCAGGGATAACAAGGGTTCGGGAGATGTTAGCACGAAAGTTCCGCGTCTTTTGACTTACCTCGCCTTACCCCCACTGGTTCTTCGCCAGAACAAGTCGCCCTCTCTCTCTCTTTCTCTCTTTCCTCTCCTTCTCTAGAGATGTGGCCGGCTCGGCTGCCCAGGGAGCGGCCTGGGGACGGCCCAGGAAGCAATGCTCCCGCCGCTGCCGCCCCAGCCGGGACTGCCACCCAGGGGACAGCAGGAGGAAGAAGGGGATGAGGAGGCTCCTGAGCCGCAGATGGCTCAAAGAGCTGCATGCGGCTCCAGAGCCACAGGTTGCCGACCCATGGCCTAGACATACCTAGCTCTCTCAACCAATTGTCATTTAGCGTCCAGACCATTTATCATCTTTCTTCTCTGCACATTTTCCATGGTGTTAACATCTGTGTTGAATCATGGGACCAGAACGGGGTGCAGTATCCTAAGTACATATGGGATACAGCCAAAGCATACTTCAGAGGATTAGCTATAACTTATACGGCTGAAAAGAATAAAGAGAAAAAGCAACAGTGTACCAACGCTAAGGGAAGTGTTTAAAAAATTGGAGCTAGAATTTCAAAAAGATCCACAAAAAAAAACTTTAAAAGACAAATGGAGATAATTAAACATAAGCTAAACCTAATAAAGTCAGAAGAGTTGGCTCAACAAATCAGAAGAGCAAAACAATTTTTTTTCTAAAATGCAAATAAACCGGGAAGATGGCTGGCTTATAAATTGAAAACAGAAAGAGAGAAAAAGTTGATAAACAACTTGCAAGATGAGAAGGGAGATATGAAACTCCAAAATGAGGCAATAAAAAAACAGTTAAAGAATATTATGAAAAACTATATGATATATTAAAAAAAAATATCTCTGGAAAAAACAACACAATATATGGGAAAAAATCCAGAAAACTTTAAAAACATGCTAAATGAAAAAAATAACAATGATAGAACTGATGGAGGCTATAAAAAGACAAAAAAATAAAACTCCAGGACTGGATGGGCTACCTGCAGAGTACTATAAATGCTTTCAAGATATAATAACAATAACAATAACAATAACAATAACAATAACAATAACAATAATAATAATAATAATAATAATAATAATAATAATAATAATAAAGTTGGAAGGGATCTTGGAGGTCATCTAGTCCAACCCCCTGCCCAGGGTTCAAGTCTGTCCAGATCCTTCTGTATCTTAAGCCTGTCTTCTGGAATGTTGGCTATTCCTGCCAGCTTGGTGTCGTCTGCAAATTTGATGATTTCCCCATCTATCCCCTCGTCCAAATCGTTGATGAAGATGTTGAAGAGCACTGGGCCCAGAACAGAGCCCTGGGGCACCCCACTACACACTTCCCTCTATGTAGATGCGGGTTCCATTGAGGACCACACGCTGAGTACGGCCGGTCAGCCAGTCTACGGATCCATCTGGTGGTGATGCTGTCTAACCCACATTTTTCTATCTTATCAAGTAGTAGGTTGTGATCTACTTATCAAATGCCTTACTGAAGTCCAAGTAAATATTATCCACAGCATTCCTCTGATCCACTAATTTTGTCACTTGGTCAAAGAATGCAATAAGATTTGTCTGGCATGATCTGTTTTTGACAAACCCATGTTGGCTTTTAGTAATGACTTTGTTTGCCTGTAGGTGTTCGCTGATTCGTTGTTTGATTATCTTTTCCAGAATCTTCCCAGGTATTGAGGTCAGGCTGCTAGGTCTGTAATTTCCTGGGTCCAGTTTTTCCCCTTTTTTGAAGATGGGAACTACATCAGCTCTTTTCCAATCCTCCGGTAGTTCCCCAGTGCTCCAGGATCTTTGAAAAATATAGTTCAATGGTTCTGAGATCACATCTGCCAGTTCCTTGAGAATCCTGGGGTATAATCCATCTGGTCCTGGTGATTTGAACTCGTCTAGGCTGGACAGGTGCTCACTTACCGTTTTCTTGCCTATCTTAACTTGCGTTTCTATTCTGTTTTTTATGGCACTATTTTTGGTAGATTGGTCTGTTTTTTCCCTTTGTGTAAAGACAGATGCAAAAAATAAGTTAAATAGTTCTGCTTTCTCCCTGTTGCTTGTCACCTTCTGAAGTGAAATGGGCCTTAGGAAAGCTGAGCAACAACAAAGCTAGTGGAGGTGTCAGTATTCTAGCCGAGCTATTCAAAATCTTAAAAGAAAATGCAGTAAAAGTGCTACATTCAATTTGCCTAGCAAATTTGGAAAACTCAACAGTGGCCACAGGATTGGAAAAGGTCAGTTTACATTCCAATTCCAAAGAAAGGCAAAATTTAGGCTTAAATTGAAGAAAGTAGGGAAAAACACTAGGCCACTCAAGTATGAACTAAATCATATCCCTGATGAATATACAGTAGAGGTGACAAAGAGATTTAAGGAATTAGATCTGATAGACAGAGTGCCTGAAGAACTATGGATGGAGGTTCGCAACATTGTACAAGAGGTAGCAACTAAAACCATCCCAAAGAAAAAGAAATGCAAGAAAGCAAAATGGCTGTCTGAGGAAGCTTTGCAAATAGCTGAGGGAAGAAGGGAAGCGAAAGGCAAGGGAGAAAGAGAAAGATACACCCAATTGAATGCAGAATTCCAGAGAATAGCTAGAAGAGATAAGAATGCCTTCTTAAATGAACAGTGCAAAGAAATAGAAGAAAACAATAGAATAGGGAGAACCAGAGATCTCTTCAAGAAAATTGGAGATATGAAGGGAACGTTTCATGCAAAGATGGGCATGATAAAGGACCAAAATGGCAGGGACCTAACAGAGGCAGAAGAGATTAAGAAGAGGTGGCAAAATTACACAGAAGAACTATACAAGAACGAGCTTAGCATCCCTGATAACCACGATGGGGTGGTCACTGACCTCGAGCCAGACATCCTAGAATGTGAAGTGAAATGGGCCTTAGGAAAGCTGAGCAACAACAAAGCTAGTGGAGGTGATAGTATTCCAGCTGAGCTATTCAAAATCTTAAAAGACGATGCAGTAAAAGTGCTACACTCAATTTGCCAGCAAATTTGGAAAACTCAACAGTGGCCACAGGATTGGAAAAGGTCAGTTTACATTGCAAAGAAAGGCAATGCCAAAGAATGTTCAAACTATCGCACCATTGCACTCATTTCACATGCAAGTAAAGTTATGCTTAAAATCCTACAAGCTAGACTCCAGCAGTATGTGGATCGAGAACTTCCAGAAGTACAGGCAGGATTTTGAAGAGGCAGAGGAAGTAGAGATCAAATTGCCAACATACGCTGGATCATGGAGAAAGCTAGGGAGTTCCAGAAAAACATCTACTTCTGCTTCATTGACTATGCTAAAGCCTTTGATTGTGTGGATCACAACAAATTGTGGCAAGTTCTTAAAGAGATGGGAGTACCAGACCATCTTATTTCTCTTGAGAAACCTATATGCGGGTCAAGAAGCAACAGTGAGAACTGGAGACGGAACCACTGATTGGTTCAAAATTGGGAAAGGAGTCCGGCAAGGCTGTATTCTGTCGCCCTGCCTATTTAACTTATATGCAGAGCACATCATGAGAAAGGCAAGGCTAGATGAATCAAAAGTTGGAATTAAGCTTGCCGGCCCTCTCAGTTCCTGGCAAATAGATGAGGAAGAAATGGAGGTAGTGACAGATTTTATCTTCCTGGGCTCCAAGATTACCACAGATGGGGACTGCAGCCAAGAAATTAAAAGACGCTTGCTCATGGGGAGGAAAGCTATGGCAAATTTAGACAGCATACTAAAAAGCAGAGACATCACCCTGCCAACAAAAGTACTTCTCGCGAGAAGTTGGAAAGTCTCATGGAACTTTTTTTTTTGTCTCACAAACACATGGCGAAGGCCGAGAAGCAAACCAAGGCAGAGAAGCAAAAGGAGAAAGGGAGTGCAGCTGAAAGCAGGTGAGTAAAAAAAACGCTTCGGGGAGGTGAGGGCATCTGGGCGGGGGCGGGGGGGGGGTACCCAGGCAATGCGTCGCGCAGCTCCAGCAGAATCTGCCCTGAAGACTGCGTGAGGCTGCCTGCCACCCCCAAGGCTGCCGCCAATCAGCTGGAGCTGCGCACTTTGATCCTGGGCTCTCAGTAGGACCCAAGCAACGTGCAGTTCCAGCTGACCTGGCCACAAGCCTCTGCGGCGCTGCTGCCGCTTCACCTCATCCACTTTTACACTTTTTTTTTTACATTTTTTTCAACCCGTCCTAGGCGTGCCACCAGCCATGTGCTCACGTACCACTGTTGGCATGCGTACCACGGGTTGAAAAGCCCTGTTCTAGTCCAATCCCCTGCTTGGGCAGGAGACACGATTACCATTCCTGACAAATGGCTGTCCGGTCTCCTCTTAAAAACCTCCAGTGATGCAGCACTCACGACGTCTGGAGGGAAGCCATTCCCAAAGAATCAACCTTCACTTGAAGGAGACTTTTTAAATCTTCCCACCAGCAGAAAATCGCAGCCCTCAGTTTAACAGCCTGCAGCACCAGTGGACTTAAAAGTTGGGCAGGGAAGGAAAATGCAGCAGCAGCAGCTGAGATGCTTCAGCCTAGTTGCTTCTCTGCTTGGACGCCGTGGAGGAAACCAAACAGCCCCGCTTGCTCCCGGCTTCTCCTCCGACCTGCCCTCCACTCACCTTCCAGCTGCTGCTTCAATCTGGGAAGAGCACAAAATCCTCCCTACACACCATCTTCCTCCTATTAGTGGTCAAGAAGAGGAAGTTCCTCAGCGCTTCCCCTCTCCTCTTTTCTAGCAATACAGTACTTGATGGTTTTAACTCCTTTAAACTCAACCACAGATGCGGCCTGCTGCATTTTCAGTTTTCTAAACACAGAGGTTGCCTATTTGACCACGGATAGGTGGCAAAAAAACACGCTTGTCTCATCTCTACCTAAGCCGTTTGCAAGATTTTTTCCCCCGATTAAAAGCTATGAAGTCGTTTTTGACTTCTAGCAACCGATCTTTGCAACTGATCCAAGTGAAATAGTGAAATGTGATGCTACTTAGCTTGTGAAGATTCGCTGTGTGCTGAGCCCTAAAAGTTCATGACCGTTTTTCAGAATTACAGAATAAGCTTTTTAAAGGGTGACTCTCAGTGGTGATCAAAACCGCTCTACATCCCAAATTTTATGATCGATTTCCTGTGGCTCCCAAGGATTTAGGCCATGGCAACACCATCAGGCCAGATCCTACAGGGGAGGCAACTTCTGCTGGCCAGGGCTGCATCCAAGGGCACCCAGCATGCCAGCATCATTCCTGAAGGAGGAGAATGTATATCTGCTAAATGTTAAATGCCATGAACCTCTGTAAATTTTCTTGCACAGAAGTTACAGAAATCATTAGGTCACAGAGAGGGAAAAATATGCAGCAGGGTCCAGAAAATGCGGGGCTAAGGCTAAGGCTAAGGCTGTCAATATATGGTAGAAGAAATATTTCTAAAATACATTTTTAAAAAGAAAACAAAAGAGAAGAATAGAATATCCCACCAAAGCACAGGGTTGACTGATCACCAGGCTAACCTTTTTAGAGGGACACCCTGCACTGCCGTTTTTAATGTACATCTCAAATATTTTGGGTGGCGATAGTGGCCATTTCAGCTATTGGATCTGAGCTCTGTTGCATGGAGGAATCTGGAATAAAATAACCACACGGTATATTTTATTGATTCCCTTTTATTCAGGAACTCAAGATGGCATACCAATATGTGTTCTTGTTTTTCCTCTGAGGTTTAGTTATCTATTTTTAAGAACTGCTAAGGACCAGATGACTTTACTATGTCCTGATATGTAAAAACCATAGAACTGGAACTCTTTTTCATATGATCCTATGAACGCACATGAATGGATGGCTCTGCCCAAATGGACCCAGGTGACTTTGTGAGCTGAGCTCTTCCCAAGAAGCTGTGACTGGATGGAAACTGCAGGCTGGTTGGATCAGAGACAATGATTGGGGTGACTTACCATAAATAACAAGACATTGTAGTTAAATACAATAGATGGTTAAGAGAGGGCTTTGATGTTTAACTTTACTGTTGGTTCATCTGTTCAGTGTGTATTCTATCGTAATTTTCCATTTTTTTTTTTAAAAAGGGACCATTACCAGAAGCAGGTTTATGGGGTTGCTCTTCAGCTATTTTCTAAGATGCCTCTATACTCATAGAATCATAGCATCAGTGGTCTTCTAGTCCAACCCGCTGCTCAAGGCAGGTGCCTTATATAACCTGAGTCAAATGACTGTCTGGTCTATTCTTGAAAACCTCCAGTGATGGAGCATCCACAATGCCAGGAGGACAGCTATTCGCTTGATCAATTGTACTCACTGACAGAAAATTTCTCCTTATTTCTAGGTTGGATCATTCTTTGACAACCTTCCACCCATGAACCTCTTGTTCTGCCTTCTGTTGCCCTAGAGAATAAATCGATCTCCTCTTCTTTGTGACAGCCCCTCAAATAGTGGAAGACAGCTATCAGGCCCCCCTAATCCTTCTCTTCCATGGCCAGACATACCGAGCTCTCTCAACCACTTGTCATTTAGTGTCCAGATGATTTATCATCTTTCTTCTTCTCTGCATATTTTCCAGTGTCTCAACATCTATACTGTATCATGGGACCAAAACAGGGAGCAGTATCCTAAGTGTGGTCTCACCCGCATGGTGTAAAGTGACACTATCTCTCTGTTGATGCAGACTAGGATTGCATTGGCTTTTTTGGGGGGCAGCTGAAGCACACTCCTGTCTTATACTTGTCCGTTGGACACCCAGATTCCTCTGTTGAGCCAGCTATTACCTATTTTATCCCTGTGCTTTTGGTTTTTCCTGCCTAAGTGCAGACATTACTTTCCTCATCATTGAACTACACTTTGTTGGATAGATCCCAATGCTCAAGTCTATCAGGATCCCTTTGGATCTTGAGCCTATCTATTTATGAAGATGTCGAAGTGTACTGGGCCCAAGACCGAACCTTGAGGTACCCCACTGCATGCTTCTCTCCATGTAGATGTAGTTCCATTGAGGAATACCCCAAGTGTGGTTGGTCAATCAATTGCGAATCCACCCAGTGCTGCTTCTGTCTATCCCATGTTGTTCTATCTTATCAAAAAGTTAACTTGTGCTCTACCTTGTCAAATGTCTTGCCGATGTCCAAGTATACTATCTCCAAAACATTTTGCAAATCCACTAATTACGTTACTTCATCAAAAATGGCAATAATGTTTGTCTGGCATCACATTCTTAACAAACCCATTCTGGCTTGTTACAGCTGCCCATCATTTCTGTTTTTCCAGAAGCATTAGTGGAAACAGAAGTTTACTTTAATTAAATAACTTGTGAAATTCTCAATCTTTTAAAAGAAGGAATAAAATCAGGGGGGACGGGACCCAGAAGAACCAAGAGGGGTCACAGGCACCTTCAAACGCTCTGAGTGCCACACTCAGGACCAGCTTTCAGACTGAGCAGCCGACATATTCTTAAGTTAAAGGAATTCATTCCCGGGTTTTTTCAAACATTTGTGTCTACTCATTGTCGCCATCCATGGGGACCTGAACTTCCATGATGTCTGTCGAATCTGGTTCAGAATTTGGAGAATCATCAGGGAAATCAGAGAGATCCTCTGGGATTCTTTGATTTTCTTTTTTTTTATAACAAGTTTTATTAATTTTCCATTTTTACAAAGCTTCAGGTGTTAAGGAAGCAACATGGTGGTTGGGTAATAGATAGTCCAATAACAAGCTTTTCCATAAATATGTCAGTTTACATCATCAAAAATTTCCTCTCTGTTTCCCTTAATTATTATATCAAATTCAAATTAATACATTGCTAGTTATAACTCTAATCCTTTAAGACATTTATCAACAATTTTTGACTTATATGCCTCCAGATCCTGTTTTTAACTTTTATCTAATTTCAGTTACCATATTCCAGTTAGCTTAATGTCCATAGTATTTAGGTTTCGGATAACCCACGGTTCCCTTACTTCACTACAGAATAGTTATCATATCTAAAATACACTTATTATTTATTCAACTAAATTCTGTTTATTTCATAATCATACTCTACTTCTCATTCTAATACCATTGCTTACTAATAAAATAACCTTTATCCTCTGAATGCATCTTCTATATTACAATTCAAAACTATTATTCTAATAACTAATTTATTTCCCTTATAGATATAAATCCTAAATGTTAAATCCATTAATATCTTTTAAGATCTCCTTATCCCATTAAGTGAGATTTAAGGCTCTTCCATTAAAGGTCACATAAAGAAAACCATTTTTTTATGTCTAACTCTAGCCTTCCTTTTGTGCCAGACAGGCTTCCATAACAAAGCCTTTGAATCCTCGGGTGGATCTCCCCTCATTCCCGCATATATCACTTGAATCAAAGGAGACCATCCAGTCATCAGCCTGTCAAGGAAGCTAGTCCCTTCACGATCATTAGATTGTTGGCCAAATGGTTTGGATCTCCATATTTGATTTAATATATTTGTCATGCGTTCAGGCTGGTCTTCTTCTTCTTCTGATTTCAGCTGGTTTAAATGAAAAGTCATATTCAATGTTGTAGTTGTTTTTTGATCGTCTGGATTATCTAGATTCTCAATATATTGTGTATGTAAGTCCTCAACAAGTTCTATCTTAATATTGCTTTCTTCAGTTTCTGTTACTGTTGTGGTTGTAGACTCTTTAAATGAGCTCAAAGTTTGGGTATCAGAGTTCTGAGTAAGTTGTAGCTGACATTCTTTAAAATCCACTTTGATATTAATTCCTTCTTCTTCTGTTGCTTTTTGGGTTGTAAGTTCATCTATTGAAGTCAAAGCTGCTTTTTGTAGCTTTAAGGTGACGCGTATATCTTTCAGTCTAGAATTCGTTAGCTCAGTAGCCTCTAAGACTTTTTCAAGTATAAGTTTGAAATTAAGCTGTGGATGGTGTTCCTCCATTTCTGTGGTGTTTACGAATAATCCTTTAGTGGACGCTATTTTTAATAAAAGTCAATAACTGTCCACCTCCACTATAGAGAGTTATTTTCACCACCCAGTTGTTTCAAGTTCTTATCTTTTTGTTAATGTCAAGGACAAAGTTTAGTCACAGAAATCTCCGTCAGAAACAAAAAAAAAATTCACTTGCTGTACCAAATTTCACCAGAAGATGTCCCCAGTGACATAAAAAGTGAAGCTTTTATCCGGTTCAGAGAAGGAAAAAGGAAATATTCCTTTTTTTTCCAGCTTAGCAAAGAAATAAAACAATAAGTTTTTGTGAAAATGAAAAACTTTCTGGGAGCCCAAGTATCCAATAATTACAAGTCCAAGTATTTGGTCATTTAGTCTTGTTGTCCTTCCCCCCCCCCCTTAGCTTTATATTCCTAGAGTAGGCAAAAGCCACAGAATTAAGCTGGGGGAAAACGGTATTTCCAAAGGCTTTTACAGGAAAATAGTTGGGGAACAGAAAAGGTAAGGTAAGGTCTCACCCAACTCCTCCAGTTGCTTTCATCGTGCTTGGTAGTGCTTTGGGCTTTCGGCTGGTGCAACCTTCTTCGGTCCTAGCGAGGGTCCTCTCCAATGGTGGTCGCCCCTCCAGGGCGACTTTCAACCCATTCCAGGGTCTCCCGAAGAAAGAAAACCGGACAGTGGGTGCAGCAGTCTCTCCGCACGTCCGCTAGCACCGTGATCTGGAACCGGAAGCCAATTCTTTGATTTTCAAAGGCTACAAACGAACTGGCAAAACAAATGGCTGTTTTAGAGGGAAACCATAGCTTAGTTGTCCGGTTTGAAATGTCCTAATTTCCCTCTGTCAGACTGGCAGTGATGGAGAAGACAATCGCTGAATCCGAGAAGGATGCCAATCAAAACATATCCAGTTAGCCGTTCTAATTTTTAAACTGTGCCTAATGAATTGCTGTATTTTCATAGAATTTAGGACTAGGGCAGATAGCATTACAACAATAAATTAAGAGGTAGAAGCCTAACTGCAGCTCACATCATCAGAGGAGAGAGTGGCAGGACTGATGTATGATTGAAACTGAAATTTTAAATTTATAAATGAGGAGGAAAGGGAAGCTGAGTAAAACAGATTACTTAGAGATGCAGATTGCACAAGAGACAGATTACAAATTAACAATTGTATATGTTAGGAACCCACCGTATGTATCACTGAGCAAGAGTTGGGTAATGAGCTTTACATTATCTTTTTATTATTAAATTCATTCATTATTAAACTTAATCACTGCCCATCTCGCCATTTGAGGCAACTCTGAGCAACTTCCCTTGACCTAATGTCCATAGCAACACTAAAAATACCCATTTTTTCCCTTATCAACAATGAAACCTTTTCAACTGTACATTTGTTTTTCTCATGTTAGGTAGCAAAACAGAGAGGTTTGTCTCTCTTCTGCGTGACAGTATGGCGAAATGGCAGCTGCTTCCACAAGTCCACCGCATGGCCCAGGGACGAAGCCAGGGCCCACTGAAAATAACGGCTGCTTCCAGGACACAGTCCCAAGGGCCAGAGATGCACGCCCTCCCCTCCTTCCCCAACACGAGGATCAGAAATCTTAAAAAGAAAGAGGAGGGGGTGAGGCCTGCAGGGACCCAGTGGGAGGGAGAAAAAGCCTGTGGAGACCCTGGGGTTGGAAAGAACTGGATGGCAAAAGGGTTGGGAAACAGAACACAGGGTGGGGGAGGCCTAGAGATTCCTACAACAGGCAAACCTGGGCCTGGACTAGGCCTCTAAGACTTTTCCCCAACCCTGAGGTAGCCAGTGTTCCACTTAGTGACTGACACATTCAATTAATGGCTGCATCAGAGAGATCAGGGTAGTTTAGAAAAGAAGTCTCACTTAATGGCCGTTGCAACATGCAACCATACTTGCAAGGCCCATGATAGTTATATCTTGAGGACCTTTTCTACGCTGGCTGAGGAATTCTGCACCTCAAAACCTGGAGGAAACCAAGGTAGAAGACCTAAAACTCCACATGTGGGAATTAAATAATCAATATACAAAACTACCACCCAGAAGCCTTTTTGAGGAAATCCACGACTTCTACAAAAGGAAATATCCAGTAGCTGCTGCTGCTAACCAGAAATTGGTAGTTAGACTTTTTCCATTTTCCTTTTCTCTCCACCTACAAGAAGTCTAGTCCTCAGACATGTTTGAATAAAAAGATTCAGACCACATTTCAAATAGTCAATTTCTCAACTACAGTTTCAATGGGAGATCACAAATTAATTTGAAGCCTTCAACTTTTGCCTCATGTGGATTTCGTGTGCAATAAGAGATGATTTATGAGTGAAGTAACGTCCACACACTGGACATTTGAAAGATTTCTCCCCTGTATGAGTCCTCTGGTGTTTCACAAGGCTGGATTTCTGACTGAAACTTTTCCCACAATCAGGACATTCAAAGGGTTTCTCTCCTGTGTGAGTCCTCTGGTGTGTCACAAGGTTGGAACAGCAACGGAAACGTTTTCCACAATGAGGACATTCAAAGTGTTTCTATCCTGTGTGAGTCCTCTGGTGTGTCACCAGGCTGGAAGAGCAACTGAAATGTTTCCCACAATCAGGACATTCAAAGGGTTTCTCTCCTGTGTGAGTCCTCTGATGTGTCACAAGGCTGGAATTCTGACTGAAATTTTCCCCACAATCAGGACATTCAAAGGGTTTCTCTCCTGTGTGACTCCTCTGGTGTTGCACCAGGTGGGAATTCTGACTGAAACTTTTCCCACATTCAGGACATTCAAAGGGTTTCTCCCCTGTGTGAGTCCTCTGGTGTTTCATAAGGCTGGAAGAGTAACTGAAACTTTTCCCACAATCAGGACATTCAAAGGGTTTCTCTCCTGTGTGAGTCCTCTGGTGTGTCACCAGGCTGGAATTCTGACTGAAACTTTTTCCACAATCAGGACATTCAAAGGGTTTCTCTCCTGTGTGAGTCCTCTGATGTGTCACCAGGCTGGAAGAGCAACTGAAACTTTTCCCACAATCAGGACATTCAAAGGGTTTCTCTCTTGTGTGAGTCCTCTGGTGTGTCAC
Source organism: Azemiops feae (assembly GCA_023970755.1). Lineage (NCBI taxonomy): Eukaryota > Metazoa > Chordata > Lepidosauria > Squamata > Viperidae > Azemiops > Azemiops feae. Next base: position 363,171 of record JALGBA010000913.1, on the reverse strand, counting down.
CAGGTGGGAATAGCAACTGAAACTTTTTCCACAATCAGGACATTCAAAGGGTTTCTCTCCTGTGTGACTCCTCTGGTGTGTCACAAGGCTGGAATTCTCACTGAAACATTTTCCAGAATGAGGACATTCAAAGGGTTTCTCTCCTGTGTGAGTCCTCTGGTGTGTCACCAGGTTGGAATAGCAACTGAAATGTTTTCTACAATGAGGACATTCAAAGGGTTTCTCTCGTGTGTGAGTCCTCTGGTGTGTCACCAGGTGGGAATAGCAACTAAAACTTTTTCCACATTCAGGACATTCAAAGGGTTTCTCCCCTGTGTGAGTCCTCTGGTGTTTCACAAGGCTGGATTTCTGACTGAAACTTTTCCCACAATCAGGACATTGAAAGGGTTTCTCTCCTGTGTGAGTCCTCTGGTGTTTCACAAGGCTGGATTTCTGACTGAAACTTTTCCCACATTCAGGACATTCAAAGGGTTTCTCTCCTGTGTGAGTCCTCTGGTGTGTCACCACGTGGGAATTCTGACTGAAACTTTTCCCACAATCAGGACATTGAAAGGGTTTCTCTCCTGTGTGTGTCCTCTGGTGTGTCACCAGGTGGAAATAGCAACTGAAACGTTTTCCACAATCAGGACATTCAAAGGGTTTCTCTCCTGTGTGAGTCCTCTGGTGTGTCACAAGGCTGGAATTCTGACTGAAACTTTTCCCACAATCAGGACATTCAAAGGGTTTCTCTCCTGTGTGAGTCCTCTGGTGTGTCACAAGGCTGGAATTCTGACTGAAACTTTTCCCACAATCAGGACATTCAAAGGGTTTCTCTTCTGTGTGAGTCCTCTGGTGTTTCACAAGGCTGGAATTCTCACTGAAACGTTTCCCACAATCAGGACATTCAAAGGGTTTCTCTCCTGTGTGAGTCCTCTGATGTGTCACCAGGTTGGAAGAGCAACTGAAACGTTTCCCACAATCAGGACATTCAAAGGGTTTCTCTCCTGTGTGAGTCCTCTGGTGTTTCACAAGGCTGGAAGAGCAACTGAAACTTTTCCCACAATCAGGACATTGAAAGGGTTTCTCTCCTGTGTGAGTCCTCTGGTGTGTCACCAGGTGGGAAAAGCAACTGAAACTTTTTCCACAATCAGGACATTCAAAGGGTTTCTCTCCTGTGTGAGTCCTCTGGTGTGTCAAAAGGCTGGAATTCTGACTGAAACTTTTCCCACAATCAGGACATTCAAAGGGTTTCTCTCCTGTATGACTCCTCTGGTGTTGCACCAGGTGGGAATTCTGACTGAAACTTTTCCCACATTCAGGACATTCAAAGGGTTTCTCCCCTCTTTGAGTCCTCTGGTGTGTCACCAGGCTGGAATTCTGACTGAAACTTTTCCCACAATCAGGACATTCAAAGGGTTTCTCTCCTGTGTGAGTCCTCTGGTGTGTCACCAGGTTGGAATAGCAACTGAAACGTTTTCCACAATGAGGACATTCAAAGGGTTTCTCTCCTGTGTGAGTCCTCTGGTGTGTCACAAGGCTGGAATTTTCACTGAAACTTTTCCCACAATCAGGACATTCAAAGGGTTTCTCTCCTGTGTGAGTCCTCTGGTGTTTCACAAGTCTGGAAGAGCAACTGAAACTTTTCCCACAATCAGGACATTCAAAGGGTTTCTCTCCTGTGTGAGTCCTCTGGTGTGTCACCAGGTTGGAATAGCAACTGAAACGTTTTCCACAATGAGGACATTCAAAGGGTTTCTCTCCTGTGTGAGTCCTCTGGTGTGTCACAAGGCTGGAATTCTCACTGAAACTTTTCCCACAATCAGGACATTCAAAGGGTTTCTCTCCTGTGTGAGTCCTCTGGTGTTTCACAAGTCTGGAAGAGCAACTGAAACTTTTCCCACAATCAGGACATTCAAAGGGTTTCTCTCCTGTGTGAGTCCTCTGGTGTGTCACCAGGTTGGAATAGCAACTGAAACGTTTTCCACAATGAGGACATTCAAAGGGTTTCTCTCCTGTCCTCTGGTGTGTCACAAGGCTGGAATTCTCACTGAAACTTTTCCCACAATCAGGACATTCAAAGGGTTTCTCTCCTGTGTGAGTCCTCTGGTGTTTCACAAGTCTGGAAGAGCAACTGAAACTTTTCCCACAATCAGGACATTCAAAGGGTTTCTCTCCTGTGTGAGTCCTCTGGTGTTTCACAAGGTGGGAATTCTGACTGAAACGTTTCCCACAATCAGGACATTCAAAGGGTTTCTGTCCTTTGTGAGTCCTCTGGTGTGTCACCAGGCTGCAATTCTCACTGAAACCTTTTCCACAATCAGGACATTCAAAGGGTTTCTCTCTGTGAGTCCTCTGGTGTTTCACAAGGTTGTAATTATGACTGAAACCTTTCCCACAATCAGGACATTCAAAGGGTTTCTCTCCTGTGTGAGTCCTCTGGTGTCTCACAAGACTGGAATTCTCACTGAAACGTTTCCCACAATCAGGACATTCATAGGGTTTTTCTCCTGTGTGAATCCTCTGGTGTCTCACAAGACTGGAATTCTCACTGAAACGTTTCCCACAATCAGGACATTCATAGGGTTTCTCTCCTGTGTGAGTCCTCTGGTGTTTCACAAGGCTGTAATAGTGACTGAAATCTTTTCCACAATCAGGACATTCAAAGGGTTTCTCTCCTGTGTGAGTCCTCTGGTGTCTCATGACATGGGAATTTCTAATGATACTTTCACACAATCAGTACAGTCATAGGTTTTCTCCCTGCTGTGAATCCTCTGATGTACCACCATATTGCCATGCTCACTAAAGCATTTACTGCACTAGGAGTGCTTTTATGGCTTTTCTCTTGTGTGGGTCCTTCCAAGAACCACAAGGGAGCTGTTCTGACTAAAGCTTTTGCCACAATCAGATGATTTGTATGGCTTTTCTCCTGTGTGGCTCCTTTTGTGCATAATCAGTTGTGATTTGCAATCTGTGCTTTTCCAACAATAGACACAAGTACGGAGCTTTTCAACAGCTGATATTCTTGAGGAAGTCAAAAATATGGACAATCCCTCGTTTAGTCGTGCTTTCATTCAATCCGTTTTCTTCCTCACAGGGCGAGGCCTGCATGGCTCTCTGCTGTACGTGACTTTCCTACTCACCTTTTCCTACAACTGACTTCCAGATATTTCCTTCTTTTACTAAATGAAAAATAATCTCCTTTCACTTTTCATGTAAGGTATCCTTGAGTTCTGAATAATCTACTTATTCTAGTTTGAAATCTTTGTTGATTTTCTCTCTTTTTTTCTAACAGCTGCTGGAGGAGGAGGAGGAGGAGAATTGTGTGGTTTTCTGAAGGAAATGGAAAATATTTTGGTTTCTGGCTCGGTTTTCTTTCCTTTTCAATGTTGCTTGTTATTCTTAGCTGTCCAGAGTCCTTTTATTGCCATCCTCTTCGTCTATAAGATTCAAAGAAAAGTGTTATTAAATGGTTAGAGGTGAGAAAAAAAGAATATATATATATATATATATACACATTACAATGAAAAAGCAAACATGCCACAATATAAGAATAATCTCGTACATTAATTATGATTCATTTGAGATGTGGAAGACTACCTACATCCAAGATGAGATATCCGTTCAATCATGAAATTCTCTTGTTCACTTGGATCAATCACAAATTCTTAACAATGCAAAGGGTTATCATCAAATATATCTGGAAGTGCTGAGGCTAGATTTTATCATTGCAGATATAAGCATACAGAGAGAAATATAGACACATACCTACAAGTGTGTATATAGAGAAAATCTGTCTTTCAAGCCTGGAAAAATGTCCTAGAATAGTTTACAGTCAAAGCTTTTGAGCTAATTTTTAGATATGTGGCAGCTTTAACTGATGGATAACAGAATAACAGAGTTGGAAGGGACCTTGAAGGAAGAAGGAAGAATTTTAATGGTGGAAATGATGATAAATCAAAAAAAGATGTTGATAATAGCAATATATGCACCAAATAATAAACAATAAATATTTTATCAAAAACTACTCAAGAAAATATTGGAAATGGAATATCAAAATATTTGTTTAGTAGGAGGCTTTAACGCAATTGTGAATGAAAAATTAGATTACAAAAGTAGTAAAATAGGAAAAAAAGGAAGAAAGAAATTACCTAAAGTGTTTGTTAAAATGGCAGAAGAAATCTGCGTATAGAATGTCTGGAGAGAAATGAACCCCAAAAAGACTCAGTATACATTTTATTCAAATAGACACAAATCATGGTCTAGAATTGATATGATATGGATGTCCCCTAAATTAAGAACTAATATACATGAGGTTGAGATAGAACCGAATATTTGGGCTGACCATAATCCGATAAAGCTGATTTGGACAGGAGTAAAGAAGAAATCAAGGTGGACATTGAATCAACTCTTATTAAAGGAGAAAGAATTTCAGAAATAGCAGTAAAGGAAATGGAATTATTTTTCAAATTAAATAAATACGAAGACACTTCACTCCAGTACATATGGGATACAGCCAAAGCATACTTCAGAGGATTAGCTATAACTTATACGGCTGAAAAGAATAAAGAGAAAAAGTCACATTTACCAACGCTAAGGGAAGAGTTTAAAAAATTGGAGCTAGAACTTCAAAAAGATCCACAAAAAAAATCTGAAAAGAAAAATGGAGATAATTAAACATAAACTAAACCTAACAGAGTCAAAAGAATTGGCTCAACAAATCAGAAGGGCAAAACAATTTCCCCCCGAAAATGCAAATAATTTAGGAAGATGGCTGGCTTACAGATTGAATAAAGAAAGAGAGATAAAGTTGATAAACAAATGGCAAGATGAGAAGGGAGATGTGCAAGTCCAAAATGAGACAATAAAAAAATAGTTAAAGAATATTATGAAAAACTATACGATATAGAAAAAAAATGTCTCTGAAAAAAAACAACACAATATATGGAAAAAGCCAATCTACCAAAAATTCCAGAAAACTTTAAAAACATGCTAAACGAAAAAATGATAATGGTGGAACTGATGGAAGCTATAAAAAGACAAAAGAACGATAAAACGCCAGGACCGGATGCACTACCTGCTTCTTCTTCTTCTTGTGCCATATCCCTTATCGGACGTTGGCGATCATGTTGGCGATCATGTTTTTATCAGCAGCCGCATGAAAAAGTGCTGCTGAGTTTTGTCCAAAGCAGTCCCTTAGATTTTGAAGCCATGATGTTCTTCTCCTGCCTGGACCACGTTTGCCTTCAATCTTTCCCTGGAGGATTCAATGGAGTATGCCGTATTTTTCTGGGTGTCGCATCACATGTCCAAAATATTCTAACTTTCGTTTTTTAATTGTTTTGATGATTTCCCTTGGCTTTCCCAGGCGGCTTAAAACCTCATTTCTGATCTTGTCCACCCAGCTTATACGTAACAGCCGCCTGTAAATCCACATTTCAAATGCTTCTAGTCTCTTCAGGTGGCCTTCTGTCAGAGACCAACTCTCTACTCCATAGAGCAGGATAGAAAAAATATAGCATCTGACAAGCCTGATTTTCAGTCTTAGGCTTATGTCGTGACTGAGGAAGACCTTTTTCATTTTGAAGAATGCTGTTTGAGCTTTCTCTATCCTTGTCTTTACTTCAGCGGCCATGTCCCAGCTTTCATGTAAATTAGAACCGAGGTGCGTGATCCTTTCAACTTTTTCTAGTGGTATTCCTTCTGAATTTATTGGTGGTAAGTTAATGGGTTGTTTGCTGACGACCATGAGCTTGGTTTTTGAGGTGTTAAGCTTCAAGCCGTATTTTCCAGATATTTCAGTGACTCTATTGATGAGGAGCTGAAGGTCTTCATGCTTACTGGCAAGCAGAACTGTATCATCAGCATATCTTAAGTTGTTGATCCAAACACCGTTTACTTTGATGCCAGCATCGATGTTCTCCAGTGCCTCGTTGAAGATTGACTCAGAGTAGATATTGAACAACAGTAGAGACAGAATACATCCCTGTCTGACCCCTCTTCTTATTTCTGCATCAGCTGAGTATTTTTGGCCTAGTCTCACATTTGCTACCTGATACCAATACAGATTCTTTATTATTTGGATGTCTTTGTCATCTAGTCCCCCTTGTTTCAGGATTTCTAATAGTTTGCTGTGTCTTATTTTATCAAAAGCTTTTTCAAAATCAATGAAGCACATGTAAACACTGTGGTTGACATCTCTACAACGCTGTACAAGAACCTGAATGCTGAACAGCGCATCTCGTGTACCAAGATTGTTTCTGAAACCAAATTGTGTGTTACCTAGACGCTCTTCAATTTTGTTGTATATTCTTGTGTGAATTATTCTCAGGAATATTTTCAGGGCATGACTCATTAAGCTTATTGTTCTGTATTCGGTACACTTCTTTGCATTTATTTTTTGGGGGATTGTCACAAAGGTTGATTTTAGCCAATCATTTGGTATCGTATATCTGATTGAAGAGCTGCAGTAAAAAATTCTTCCCATTGTCTTCCAGCAATTTTAAAATTTTTACTGGGATATCATCAGGTCCTGTGGCTTTTCTTGTTTTTGCTATTTTTATTGCATGTTCAACCTCCTCCATAGTGATGTTTGGTCCAGTTGTTATACTTCCCATATCTATATCATCCCTAGTGTCCTCCAAAAGTTCTTCAATATATTCCTTCCATCTTTTTAGTTTTTCATCCTCATCTAAGATAATTTTCCCCTCTTTGTCAACTAAGTTGTTGGTTTTCTTTTTGTAGAGGCCTGCTGCTTCTTTCACTTTTTTGTGTAAATTGAAATTATCATGCATACGTTCTGTCTCTTCTATTTCCTTGCATCTCTTTGCAAACCACTTTTATTTTGCCAGTCGAATTTTTCTTCTAATTGTTTTCTGCAATTCATTGTATTTTACTTTGTTTTTATTTTTATAAGATCTTCTTTCATCCATGAGATGAAGAATTTCCTCCGTTATCCACTGTTGTTTCTTGTGGTACCCCTCTCTCTGTTTTGAATTTGTTACCTCTACTATTGCATTTTTAAATTTATTCCAGTTCACTTCTACATCATCATCATTCAGGTTGTTGGTTTCCCTTAAATGATTTTCTAGTTCTTCTTTAATCTTCCCTCCATGTTTAATGATGAAGTCTCTGTCGATTCTTGGTTTAGCAGGGTTTGGGTTTTTCATCCTTTTTAGTTTCAGCTGGACTTCAGCAAGTAGATTATGATCGGATGGTACATCTGCACCTGGGTATGTCTTTACTGTAGTTTCTAAATCTTTTGTTTATTGTAAAATAGTCAATTTGGTTCCTTACTGCATTATTTCGTGTATCTGCTGGTGATCTCCAAGTGTACAGGCATCTTTTTGGCAACTTAAAAAAAGTATTCATCACACATAGCCTATGTTCCTTGCAGAAATCTACAAATCTGTCACCTCTACCATTTCTGGTTCCTAAGCCAAAGTTTCCAACTACAGGAGCATCACTTCCTTCTCCCACTTTTGCATTAAAGTCCCCCATGAGTATTGTGATATCATTACTTTTTAGGGTTTTCAGTACACTGCTTATATCTTCGTAGAACTTCTCTAAATCCTCCTCATCGCTGTCAGCTGTGGGAGTGTAAACTTGTATAACATTCATATGGAGTACTTGTATAACATTCATATGGAGTACTATTTATTTGGATCATTATCACTCTATCGGATACAGGAAAAGGACTTGATGCATTTATTTACACGATTGTTTACGATTATAGCTACTCCATTTCGATGGTGTTTGCTGTTCTCACCAGAGTAGTAGATAGTATAATTTCCTATTCTACACGTTCCAGAGACATTGAAAAGACATAGAAGAGACATTGAAAAGACTTTTGACTGAATTTATTCATCCAGATCAAAATGGATTTTTACCAAAGACATATAAAACACAATGTAAGGATTATTTTCCATACATTAGATTAGAATACTATGAAATGCACCCAGCAAAACAAATCATTTAATTTTTTTAGATGCTCAAAAAGCCTTTGATAATGTAAGCTGGTAATTTATGACACAATTAAACTGCATGGATTTTGGGAAAAAGTTTATAAATATAGTTAAGACAATATATCATAAGCAAACAGCAAAAGTAATTGTAAATGGGGACAACACAGGGAATTTTAACATAAAGAAAGGCACAAGACAAGGATGTCCGTTATCCCCATTGCTATTTATATTGACATTGGAAGTTTTGAACAGGAACATCAGACAAGACTCAGAAATTAAAGGAATGGAGATAAAAGATGAAAGCTATAAATCAGGGCTTTTCAACCTGTGGTACGCGTACCACTTGTGGTACATTAATGAGTGGCAGGTGGTACGCAGCCCTGCCTAGCCAAGTGTAGTGGGGAAGGGAAAGAGCCAGCACAGGCAAAGACTTACAGTGAGAGAGTCCTCTGGAGCTGCAGATTTTACTTATGAATGGAGCCATTTGGGGACGCTGCCTTAGCCGGCAGCCAGTACTTACATTTTTTTTTCTTCCTTAAATGCCAGATGGGCTCCTTACTTTCCTTCCTACCCAGTAGCTAATTCTTAAAGGGGAAGTGCCTTTTTAAGCTAGTTCACTCAGCAGCTTGTCTTTTCTGTCTCTGGGGGCCTTTCCTTGTTTGATCAATATATGGAAGAGGGAAAATATGGGGGGGTTCAAATTCTTCCTTCAGAAGGAGATGGGAATGAGAAAAAGGGAGGCAGGGAAGGAAGTCCCGCCTTAGCAGTTGGCCACCAGCAGCTCTGCCATTGACTTTGCTTGTCAAAAGGTTGCAGAAGGGGATCACATGACCCTGGGACACTGACCATCATAAATATGAATCAGTTGCCAAGCATCCAAATATAAATCACATGACCCTGTTGCTGCAATGGTCATAAGTGTGAAAAATGGTCATAAGTGATTTCAGTGCAATTGCAACTTTGAACAGGTTTTTTTTTTGTCACCACGTTTTTGACACCTTGCTAGGTGGTACTCGAATATTGCCATATCCTAAAAGTGGTACAATAGGTAAAAAGGTTGAAAAGCCCTGCTATAAATTACAAGCATTTGCAGATGACTTGGTATTTATCACAGAAGAAACATTGGAGAAAACCCCAGTAGATATATATAGTGTATACCTTTTTTAATGAAAATTATCAGCACTTTTGATCAGTGACATGATCAAAGTAAACAAACCGACGTGCTGATTACGTCACCAGGTCATGGCCCTAAGCGGAAGTGACGTGTTGGCCTAATCCCATCAAGATAAGCATGAGTAGCCCTAACAGCCCTATTTTCAGATAAGGCGTGTTGAACCTAACCCCATCAAGAAAGATGTGGCAGTCAAGATTTTTATTTCTAATCATTCTAGCCTAATGATGCTTTTAATTTTTGTGGAGTTTTAAAAATCAGTGCCTCAAAAGCTGGGAAAGGAGGAGCCCCTAAAAGGCAGCCAGGACCTGCATTTAACCCCCTTTTTTCTAAAAGGTATTTCTTTCCAGGCGGTTTTAAAATCATTTCCTCGAATGCAGGGGGGAAAAAACAAACCACAGCCCTTTTAAAACCTTGCAGCTGGTTTTTACCTTTGTAAAAATCGAAAGACACATATTTTGCCAATTGCACCTTCAATTCCTCATGTACACGTAAACGTTCGAAGCACAGCCTTAATAAAATTTATTCTGGCCCCCTACAGCAAAAGACAAGGAATATTAACACGAATTAAAATGCTCACAAGAGGCAAGCAGCCAAGTAGGGGTTAAGCCTTGTTCAGGCATTTCAGGGTTGGGGTTCCGGGCATGCGTGTTTGTGTCTACTAGTAAAAAAGGGGGTTAGGCCTTGTTCGGGACATGCCCGGGCATGTCATACCCCCCGTGATTCTGGGCATGCGCAATGCTCAAGGGTGTGTCATTGCAAGGGGGAGGGGAGTTTGTGTGGGCAGGCCTGAACAGCTAGCGATTTAATTCCAGAAGTCTTTTGAAGATGGCAAATACTTTTGTTTGATGTAAATTTGACCCCCAAACCTCCCAAGCGTGGGCGTAGAATAAGAAAAGGACCTGAGCTATATGGCTTCATTGAAGAGAACAAATTTATAAAGCCTTGTTATTGCAGGTTCTGCAAAACATCAAATGGTAAGTAAATATAAAAAAATTAAGAAAACAGTATTTTGATTAGTTGAAACAGCTAGCCTAAATCTACCTTATTTCCTGCTTTAGAAACAGTGGAGTCTCAAAATGTCAGCATGCCTCAGATTCTGAAAGCGTGTATCATTAAAATATCACACCATTGTTTAATGGGATGTCTACAATCAGATGATCATGTGGATAGTACCAGTGAAACAGAGATTAACAGCTTATATGCTTTAGACTTTCTATGCCTCATGTTCTCTGGATCATCATCAGTATTTCTGACAAAATGAATAACTTAATATTTCTACCGGGATTGCCTTGGTGAGCTCAAGACATTCATACAGCGTATCGAGAACAGTAAACCACTGTCATTAATGTCAAAGATTGAAGCTGAATTGCCATTGTCTCTGAAGAGGTTCATGCCAGAATGTAACAGAAATTAATTACAAGAAACTGTTAATGCTATGAAATTTATAATAAAATGTGCTTTACAAATCACATGAAAGATGTATTATGTTTTTTCTTTTGCTGACCCCATTTAACCTTGTCAAATGTTAAACACAGATACAATTTAATCAAAGCTCATGTGATATTATTCAATCGGGTTTTTCCTGACGATGTGGGGCTGGCCAGTTTTGCAAAAAGGTGTGAAGAACTCACCAACTCTGATGTGATTAATTTGTGACATCACCTGCTATTCAAATGCGGCTTCCTGGGTAGTTAAGGTTGGTCAGTTTTGCAAAAGGTGTGAAGAACTCCCCTCCTCTGATGTGATTAATTTGTGACATCACCAGCGTGTATAAAAGTAGTGGCGATACTGATCCAGTCACGTTTGCTGGTTTCTGGCATATCCATACCTCCGGAGCCATTTGATCTGCTAAGAAGACCCTTTTCAGAATGGAAGCTACTATTCTAAGTAGTTTTATGCCTAATTTTTGAAACACTTAGATGCAAAATGGAGTTTTATAACATTCTTGTCTGCTTGCTTGTTTGATTGTTTTTTTCACTAGAATGAATTAACAGACTCAGAATGTTTGAGGGTATATGAAGGTATTTGTCTTTCATACTTTCATACGTTTAGATTCTTATAAACATTTCTGCAACAATTCTGACTATTGGGATTTTTCTTTTCCTTCAGAATGGGAGGACAATCAGCCATTTGCGGATCTCACAATCCCCACAGAGCACCAAGGGGCCCAGCATGACATGAGCCCTCAGCCTTCCACAAGCCACACAACACGTAATTTTGAGAGCAACACATGCAGCACTCAGGTCATCTGTTAGTCTGCTTCTGGTGTCAGATTTTATATAATTCAAAGCTGAAAACAGCTGCTCACAGGCATAAGATGATCCAAACAAAGTAAGGAAAGCAATCTCAAGTGCTTTCATGGATTTAAAATTATCTGGCAGAGAATTCCACACTTTGAGGATTTTGTTCTCAGCACTAACTGTGCTGTCCTTTGTCATCCTTTCCATCTTCTCTAGTGTTTCACGCAAGTCGCAGAATTTATTTTTCCAGATAGTATTTTCCTGAAATTCCAGTAGCTCCATTTCTAGATTTTCTAAATCTAACCATTCTAAGCAGGAAAGATCAAGTTCTTCAAATTTGGCTTTATCTGGAGAAGTAAGAAAACACAGGGTTGTCTCCACCTTACGGAACTGTGAAAATCTGTTACTAAAATTTACCTTTGCAGCTGGTACAATGCTAGAAAATTCCTTGTAGATTTCCTGATGGCTTGTAAGATTGTCTGCAATTGATGTAGAATTTTCTAAATGAACTTTTAGATTAGGAAAATATTTCCACTGCCCACTTTCAAGGTCTCTTTCAAAAACCTGCAGTTTTCTCTCAAATGTTTTGATGTCACAAAACATCCTTTCTGTTTTCCCTGCACCTTGTAATTGTTTGTTGAGCAGACTGAAGTGGTGTGTAAAGTCTGTAAAAAACATGAGGTTGGTAAGCCAGGCTATATCAGTGAGCTGTGGATATTCTTGCCCTTTTTCATGCATAAACAGCCGAATTTCATCCAAGCAGGCCACAAATCTCTCCTCGTCCTCTGCTCGTCCTCTGCTCAGCCACCGGACATTGTTATACATAAACAAACAATCATACTGTGCCTGAACCTCCTCAAGTAGTACTTGAAACTGCCGACAATTCAGAGCACGAGCCATGATGTAATTCACTATTTTTGTGACGTCTTTGAGGACATTGTCAAATTTTTTGTTGCTTTCCTTGGCACAAAGAGCTTCCTGGTGAATGATGCAGTGGAATTGAATTACTTTATGTTTTGTTTCTTGAAGAAACAACTGTATGAAACCAGATGTTGCCCCCACCATAGAAGGTGCTCCATCACTTGTAATTGAAACTACCTTTTCTGGTCTTATGTCTTGTGACAAAAAAGCTTCCTTCACAGCATTGTAGATATCTACACCTTGTGTTCTTTCAGGCAAAGACATCAGTTTCAGCAGCTCCTCTCTCATGATGTCACCAACAGCATAACGCAAAATTACTGCCAGCCTTGCATGGTTATTGATATCTGTGCTTTCGTCCAAGCACATGGAGTAACAGGCTGCCTTTTGTAAGTCAGTGGTGAGCTGCTAATATCACTTGCCATGCGCTGGACTCTATCTTTAATGCTGTTTCTGCTCAGTGGTATCTGAGAGATGCGTTGAATAATTTTATCCTTGTCTGGGAAATCATGAAAAAGAGAATCACTGCCAGAGAACATGTCCGTTTTGAAAATATCCCCATCAGAGAAGGGCTTACCATGCTTTGCTATGCACAGTGAAATTTTAAAACTGGCAGCTGTCAGATGATTCGTTCTGGAAAGATAGTTGGAAAAACTAAGATGCTGGGAATGATAGCTCCTCAATTTCCCTTCAATAAACTCTTTCCTTTCATTATCACCAAGTTCGGCAACAGTTCTGTGGTTGGTTTCAAAGTGCCGTCTGACACTTGATGTGCGACACACAACACTTTCATTGCATATAACACATAATGCTTTCCCACTGGATTCAATCACTCCAAATGACTGTGTCCAGGCCTCTTGGAATGATCTTCCACTATCTGTTTTTGGTTTTTTGGCTGTAGTCATTTTTGGGTGGGTGTACAAGACTTGGAGTCTAAAAAACACAAAATTTAAAAAGAAATGAAGCAACCAATACAAATCTATCTTTAAATAACTAAGACTATTAGTTAACACTAAAGAAATGGATATTCCCTGAATCAACAATCTAGGAGGGGGGAATTAAACAATGAAAGCAGTGTCTTGGATTTTACAGGTTGTTGGAAAAGTACTCATTCATTTTACCAGATACTGAAAATATAAAATCTGGACAAAGAATGGTCAATAAAGCATTCTTGGTTGTCTATTTTATCTTTCCTAAAAAGCTGTAACCAACTTCCTCACCTAACTTTGCAAACCCTGTGGGTCCCACGCCATTCCACATACCTGCAAGAAAGCAGCTGCAATCCGGGTACTGTAACAGGGCTTTTCCAGTCGCCTGGCAAGGTGCCAAAAACTTGATGTAAACTTGATGACCCCCCCCCCAAAAAGGAAAAAAGTGATATAGTACAGTAGTCCTCACCTTACAACAGTTCACTTAGTGACGGTTTGAAGTGACAACGGCACTTTAAAAAGTGACTTAAGACCATTTTTCACACTCTGGCGCATGCACGCCCACCCCTCGCTGCTGCCACGAGGCCTGGCAGCCGGTGAGTGTGAATGCTGCCTCGTTGGGGCCTGCTGAGGCAGCTTCAAACACCAGGTCGCCCCCGCCCCCCACCATTGCCACCGCCTATGAGGCTGGGCAGCCAGCTGAGGCAAGAAAGACAGCCCCGGCCGCCATTAATGCTGTGCCGCCGCTGCATGTATTTTAATGCATGTTTACTTTGGCTTTAAATGTGGGGCCAACATTTACAGAAAGTTAGTAAATAATAAATAAAAACAGGCTGCTTTCATTTGAAAAAGAGAAAAGAATTTACATCTCATGAAAGGGGGCCTGATATTGAGAAGTTCATAAATACAGGAAAGTGGATTTTAATTATAACTGAAAGAGTTCAAATGTCAAAAACCAGAACTGATCTTATTTAGATTGTTGTGTGGCCATATGTAAGCAGGAATCCATAGGTTAGTAATAGCTGTATATTATTATCTAGTGCACTGATTTTTCAGCCTTGGCTATTTGAAGATCTGTGGACTTCAACTCCCAGAATTCTCCAGCCAGAAAGTTTGAGAAATACTACCTTAGTGACTGGCAATAATGAAATTGGGACAAAGTCTGGGAGAAAAAAAACCATGCGACATTTGAAATTAATGTCATCCGTGATTCAGAAGATAAATTATTGTTAAGAAAACATGAATGCATAGATGACAACGAGATTAGAGACCTACAAATGAATAAGGGTGACCAGATGGGGGTCTTTGTTTTTCAACCCTCTTTCTTACTCATTTTCTCTACTTGAAATTGCATCAAAAAAGAATAGTGTGATGACTATGCATGAACACATATTTGTAACAATGAAATTGAAAAAAATAATGGATCCAGTGCTAATGTGAATTTGAAGTGTGAATCATTACTGTAATTACTTCCTTTTAAATTGGGGAGACTAGATCTTGTCTCAAAATTCTTGGACCACAAAATATCAGCAAACACAAATGCTTTAACCAAATTTTTGTAGTCCGGATGTGATAGCCTCCTCAGAGATTACATTCATATCTGTGCAGTTGTGCATTAGAATAGCACAAAATGTTGGTTTCAAATAATTTTATTGTGCAATTTTTTTTGTAACAAGTTTTATTAATTTTTCCATTTTTTTTTAAACAAAGTATTTAGGAAACAATGTGGGGATGGGGTAATCAATTATATAATCAAAAACATATGTTTACAAATCAGGTTAACTCCTTGGAGGTTCCCTCTCTATCTCCCTCCATTAATATAACATTCAAGTTAATACATTTCTAGATAAATTTCAATCGATCTATCAAATTTTTATCAATTACATTTTACCTATCGAAAATCCAAATCCTGTTTTTTACTACATTCCAATTACCACAATCCAATTTAACATTTAAACATATTATTTATACTTCAGGTATCCCAAATTTCCCTAATTACATAGCATAACAGTTATAATGTCTACAATAATATTCCAACAGTTACCTTCTTATTTCCAATATGTATTCTATTCTTATTCTAATATATCTCTATTTACTAATACCATAGCTTACATTGCCAATATCCATTCCGTTGTTTCCATTCTATTACAAAATAGATATCATATCTAACATAAACATATTATCTCCCAAAAAGGATAGAAAATCAAAATAGGGTAAAAAAAGGTATATATCTTTACTCTATTTCAACCAAATATAATCTTAATAAATACGCATTTAAGACATTTTTCATTTCACAATTCCAAACTATAGTCTAGCCAATAATTTCATCTCAATTATAAATCTGAATCCTAAACATGGAATCAATCTCAGCATCCATTCCGTTATTTTCATTCCATTACAAAATAGGTATACCTACAGTAAACATATTATCTCCCCCCCCAAAAAAAGGATAAAAAGGAAAATAAGGTAAAAAGGAAAATATATACCTTCTTACTCTATTTCAGCCATATATAATCATAATAGGAACGCATTTAAAACATTTTTCATTTCACGATTCCAAACTATAGTCTAACCAATAATTCCTTCTCAGTTATAAATCTAAGTCCTAAGCTGAATCAATCCCAGCTTTACTTCTCATCTCAGTTACTATTAATTCAGACCATATCTCTAAAAAAAACCTTTTTTAGCCGTCAAATATAAATTTAAATGACTCTAGCTTTCTTTTTGTGCCAAGCAGGTTTCCATAAAAGAGCCACTATATCAACAAATCTCATTGTTTTATTTGCGATATTCATCATCAATTCAATCTGATCGTGCTTCTGTTGTCCTTCTTCCGTTGTCATCTGGGTAACATGTTCAATTTTGTCCAGTATTATAGTTGTTAGTTGATTGTCCAGGATATCATAGTTCTGATATTCGATAGATTGTAGATAAGATTGTCTGGAATCCTCTTTGATAGTGATAAGTTCTTGTTCTGTTAGTTTTTGATTTATAAAGTAATCAGCTGAAGTCTGGAAGTCAATTTGAGACTTTGAGGCAAAGGCTTTTTCGTAGTTGAGTTGTGGATAAGATTCCTCGATCTCGTGTAGTATATAAGGTTGAAGACAAGTCTCTGTACTTTTAATCCGTTCCTCAGCTTGTAGTTCTGGGAAATCATCTTTAGTTTTCATCCTAAGGTTTATATTCTCAGTTAATTCCAAGATTTTTTTCCAATATAAGATTGTAGTCAAGCTATGGGTAAGAGTCCTCCATTTCCATAATAAAATAGTCTTTTAATGTTTTAGTGGAGGCTATGTTTAATAACAGTCAGCAATCCACCTCCACACAGCTGCTTTATCTTTTCTCTTTTATGATAATTTGAAGGCCAAGTTATAGTCAGTCAGAAAAAGTACAGTTGTAATGTCAATTTTCACCACAAGGTGTCCCCAGTAGGCTGTAAAGTATTTTCCCAGACAGTATTTTTTCCAATTAAAAGAATAAAAGCAATAAAAAAAGTATGTTCAGTTTAATAGGTAGATAAAAAGATGAAGTTCAATAAGAGAAATTTTCCGGAAACCAGAGTGTCCAAGAATAGAAATAAAAATAATCAAAATAGGTTAATTATAATTTCAAGGCTTATAGTCCCACGTAAGCAAACGCTGCTTCATCAAATTGGGGAAATAGTTCAAAGGCTTTTCACAGGAGAATAGTTAGGGTAGAGAGAGGAAAAGAAAGGTTTCACCCGGATCTTCCACGTTGGTTCTTTGACGCTTAGATGTTCTTTGACTTTCGGCTAGTGCAGCTACATGGCCGATCTTTTCCCCGTGGACCCAGAAGAGCTGTCTCGGACCACGGAAGGAGCCGCCGCGCCCTCCGTAGTCAACGAGAGTCCTCTCCAGCGGTAGTCGCCCCTCCAGGGTGACTTTCGACCCTGTCCAGGGTCTACCAGCGGAGGGAAACTGGCCGGCAGAGAGGAGACTCTTCGCACGACCGCCAATTGATAAACAGTATAGCAATGCAAAACTGTGAGGATCCAAACTGTTCGTTATCACAATTTTTTTCTGGCCACTTTTCCCCTTATATTTTGTTTAGTATATTCTACACATGGCAGTATTTTGCAGGAGAATATTCTTACTGATGTTTCTTTAAGCAAGAATACTTAAAGCTAAAGTTATAATATAAACTTTCCTTAGGCATAATCCGGATATAACAAGGATGGTATTTTTGAATAGGTTTAAGAAACCAAAAAGTGTGGGAGACTCAAGGATTAACTTGGGACGGATGGAAGGACAGCAAATATTACAAACCATAATTTGAAATCCAACCATATGCGAGAATCTCCCACCATCCACCTTACCCACAAACTCGCAGTTCGCAGCTGCGCAGCCTGACTAGATCTCCGGGGCGGCAGATCAAGTCAGAATGCGACGAGCCGAGGAGATTGGCCCAGGGGCGTTCAGGCCGCTCTTACCTTTGATGCTGGTAGTGCTCCTGCGGGAGGCTGTGGGGGAAACTTGCGCTGCCGCGCCTTCTTGCCGGTGAGGTGTACTGGATTGCAGCCGCCTCAGCATTGTCCAGTCGGAGCTTAGAACCAGGCCTGCTGCCACCTTTGCCTCACAGCATCACCGCGCTGTAAGTATCGCTCCTGTTGGGTCACGGTGTCTTGCCTCTGTCCGTTTCTTAGCGGATCTGGAAGACTTCACGTGGTTCCTTCAGGGCCGAGTGGGGGCCCTGGTAGGTGCTTCTCCCTCTCAGAGCCTGCTGGCGTGGCTGGGGCTGTGCGGCAGCGCGTGGTGCTCCCAGTGATCAGCTGTGCGGCGGCCGCCATCCGGAGCTCACTGGCTTAGCTGGGACCACTCGCCTCCCCCCCCCAGGAATGTCGAGCCCATGGGGGCTCGACAGGCGGGCTGTGCGAGGCGGGGCATGAGGTGACGCAAAATGCGGCACCGGCAGGGTGTTCCGGGGCTGTTGCGCCGGGCTCTTCGGGCTCGGCTCCCCCGGTAGCCACAGCCTCGGCCGCTGCGGCCAAGCGGCGCAAGTTAAACGCGATCGTGCTGCAGAAGCAGTGGCAGGCCAGAGACGGCGTGGGGCGGGAAGCGTGAGGTGATGCAAAATGGCGGCACTGGGCGCTGCAAGATGGTGGCGCTGGCAGGGTGTTCCGGGGCTGCTGTGCTGTACTCTTTGGCCTCGGCCTCGTCTCCCCTGGTGGCTGCGACCTTGGCTGCTGCGGCCAAGCGGCGCAAGTTAGCAGCGGCAGGCCAGAGACGTTGCGGGGCGGTGCGAGGTGATGCAAGATGGTGGCGCCGGGCGCTGCAAGATGGCGCCAGCGGGGTATTCCGGGGCCGCTGCGCCGAGCTCTTCGGCTTCGGCTTCGTTTCCCCAGTGGCCGCCGCCTCGTCTGCTGCGGCCAAGCGGCGCAAGTTAAAAGAGATCGCGCTGCAGAAGCAGCGGCAGGCCGAGCAGACAGCGGCGGGTCATACGAGCCAAGACAGTCCCCCCGCCTCCCCACCGTTCTGCCCCCACTGCTATAACTTACCGCTTTCGCTGTTTGCTCCTGCTCTCTCTCTCGTTTTCTGCCACGAATGCCGCGTACTCCGAAAGTTCCTTTTATAGTACCCTCTCGCCTATTCCCAGGCTGCGCATGCACAGGGAGCACAAAGCTCTGCACATGTGCCAAGAGGAGGGGGGAAGCAGCTCGGCCAGCAATGGTTCGCGTGCCATCAGGGTTGGCTCCGTGTGCCACCTGTGGCACGCGTGCCATAGGTTCGCCACCACGGGCATAAGCTGTTAATAAGCTCTGTTTCACTGGTACTATCCACATGATCTTCATCTGATTGTAGACATCCCATTAAACAACGGTGTGATATTTTAATGAT
This sequence comes from Azemiops feae, assembly GCA_023970755.1. NCBI lineage: Eukaryota > Metazoa > Chordata > Lepidosauria > Squamata > Viperidae > Azemiops > Azemiops feae. The sequence continues at coordinate 344,115 of JALGBA010000913.1, read as the reverse complement.
ACACGCTTTCAGAATCTGAGGCATGCTGACATTTTGAGACTCCACTGTTTCTAAAGCAGGAAATAAGGTAGATTTAGGCTAGCTGTTTCAACTAATCAAAATACTGTTTTCTTAATTTTTTTATATTTACTTACCATTTGATGTTTTGCAGAACCTGCAATAACAAGGCTTTATAAATTTGTTCTCTTCAATGAAGCCATATAGCTCAGGTCCTTTTCTTATTCTACACCCACGCTTGGGAGGTTTGGGGGTCAAATTTACATCAAACAAAACTCCATCAGTATTTGCCATCTTCAAAAGACTGCTGGAATTAAATCGCTAGCTGTTCAGACCTGCCCACACAAACTCCCCTCCCCCTTGCAATGACACGCCCTTGAGCATTGCGCATGCCCAGAATCACGGGGGGTATGACATGCCCGGGCATGTCCCGAACAAGGCCTAACCCCCTTTTTTACTAGTAGACACAAACACGCATGCCCGGAACCCCAACCCTGACATGCCTGAACAAGGCTTAACCCCTACTTGGCTGCTTGCCTCTTGTGAGCATTTTAATTCCTGTTAATATTCCTTGTCTTTTGCTGTAGGGGGCCAGAATAAATTTTATTAAGGCTGTGCTTCGAACGGTTACGTGTACATGAGGAATTGAAGGTGCCATTGGCAAAATATGTGTCTTTAGATTTTTACAATGGTAAAAACCAGCTGCAGGGTTTTAAAAGGGCTGTGGTTTGTTTTTTCCCCCCTGCATTCGAGGAAATGATTTTAAAACCGCCTAGAAATAAATACCTTTTAGAAAAAAGGGGGTTAAATGCAGGTCTTGGCTGCCTTTTATGGGCTCCTTTTTTTCCAGCTTTTGAGGCACTGATTTTTAAAACTCCACAAAAATTAAAAGCATCATTAGGCTAGAATGATTAGAAATAAAAATCTTTTTTTTTTAATTTCACAGCTCCCCAAAGTAGGGGTTTGTTTCCCAAAAGCACAGGCCTCTGCTAATTATTCACTTTACTTAGCTTTTTTTGGTTTTGAAGGTCCATAGAATTAGTCTAGGGTTAAGCTAATCATGTACCCAGAGGATTGACTGCCACATCTTTCTTGATGGGGTTAGGTTCAACACGCCTTATCTGAAAATAGGGCTGTTAGGGCTACTCATGCTTATGTTGATGGGATTAGTCCAACACGTCACTCCCGCTTAGGGCCATGACCTGGTGACGTAATCAGCACGTGGGTTTGTTTACTTTGATGATGTCACTGATCAAAAGTGCTGATAATTTTCATTAAAAAAGGTATACACTATATCTACTAACCCCTAAACCAGGGGTGTCAAACTGCTAGCCCACAGGCCGCATGCGTCACCCGGAAGCCGTGCCCGCCCCATTGCCGGCAATGGCAAAAAAGTCACGATACGTCGTGCGACGTCACGTGATGTCTCAAGTTTAACATGTCTGCCCTAAACTATTGAAAAGGATTGAGCAATTTGGAGAAGTAGTAGGATTGAAGATAAATAAAGAAAAAACAAAAGTTATAGTTAAAACCTTACATCTAAGGAAAAAGAACAATTGTCAGAAAAAATGGATTTTCAAATACTTAGGAAAGTTAAATATTAGGGAATATACCTAACAGCAAGATGTGCAATGATAAAAGATAACTATATAAAATTACTTAATCAAATAAAATTAGATCTAGAAAAATGGAAAAACTTACAACTATCAGTGTTAGGAAGAACAGCTACTGTGAAAATGAATAGTTTACGAAAACTGCTCTTCTTGTCCCAAACAGCACCTATAAAAATAGAGAAGAAATTTTTTGATGATTTAAATACTTTGATTTTGAAATTTATTTGGCAAGGAAGGAAAGCCAGAATTAAACTGAAAATGCTACAAGAATCCAAAGAAAATGGAGGATATAGATTACCAGATTGGGTCTTATATTATCAAGCATGCTTCTTAATATGGCTAAAAGAATGGATAACTATCAGACGTAAAAGACTGTTATATCTAGAAGGACATGATCCGCAACTTGGATGGCATGCATTTCTATGGCATGAGAATAAAATTCATAGATACTTTCAAAATCATTATATAAGAAATACACTACTTCTTGTGTGTGAAAAGATAAAAGCTAAAATCTACTTAAGAATCCCAGGATAGCTTTCAACGATGGAAGCGTTTGTTCACCCGAATCAAGTGAAATATGAAAAAAATGGACATATAAAAATATTTTGGATACCGAAGGGAAATTAAAATCTAAACCAGAGCTTGTAGACCAGGGTATTGAATTATCATGGTGGCCACAGTTGCAAATGCAATCGAGCTATCATAAAGATGCGAAAATATATGATTTTTATAAAGAACAGACAATGTTTGATCAGATACTGTTGACCTCTGATAAAAAAACTGATTAAGAAACTATATAACTTTCTATTAAATTCAAAAATGGAGGATAAACAAGTGAAAGAAACAATGATACAGTAGGCAGAAAACTTTGGATATAATATAGAATTAGAGAAATGGCAAAATCTTTGGGAAAGAAATTATAAATTGACCATGGCAACTTCTTATAAAGAAAACTGATATAAAATGTTCTATAGATGGCATTTACCACCTGCCAGATTAGCAAAAATGTTTAAAAATATGTCCAGTAAATGTTGGAAATGTAATCAAACCCCTGGCCTGTATTACCAAGACACACTTGGTTAGAAAAGATGTTAGGGAAACATGTAGATTTTAAACCTGAACTTTTTATTAGGTATAATATCAGAAAAATGTAATAAGCCAAGTGTATATTTAACATTGCATATATTAACAGCAGCAGGGATTGTATTTGCTCAGCACTGGAAGAATGAAGAAACACCACTAGACAAAGAGATAATCAAGAAGATATTGGACTGTGCTGAAATGGACAGACTTACATTGAGGATCAAAGAGAAAGAAGATACAGAATATTTCAAACATGGAATTTATTTCATCAATGGTTGGAGAAAAGGGGTAGACACTAAGAATGTAACTTGTATTATTAAGCAAACAAATTGGCCCAGACAACACGATGTTTATTAAGCACTAATCAAATGTAATAACAGAAAATTATTTTAAAAAATTGTAAAAAAAAAAGAATAACCGAGTTGGAAGGGATCTTGGAGGTCTTCTAGTCCAACCCACTGCTCAGGCAGGAGACCCTATTACTATTCCTGAAAATGGCTGTCTGGTCTCCTCTTTTAAACCTCCAGTGATGCAGCACTCACGACGTCTGGAGGGAAGCCATTCCCAAAGAATCAACCTTCACTTGAAGGAGACTTTTTAAATCTTCCCACCAGCAGAAAATCGCAGCCCCCAGTTTAACGGCGTGCAGCACCAGTGGACTTAAAAGTTGGAGAGGGAAGGAAAATGCAGCAGGAGCAGCAGCTGACATGCTTCAGCCTAGTTGCTTCTCTGCTTGGACACCATGAAGGAAACCAAACAGCCCCGCTTGCTCCCGGCTTCTCCTCCGACCTGCCCTCCACTCACCTTCCAGCTGCTGCTTCAATCTGGGAAGAGCACAAAGTCCTCCCTACACACCATCTTCCTCCTATTAGTGATCAAGAAGAGGAAGTTCCTCGCTGCTTCCCCTCTCCTCTTTTCTAGCAATACAGTACTCGATGGTTTTAACTCCTTTAAACTCAACTACAGATGCCACCTACTGTATTGTCCACTTTCTAGGCACAGTTGCCTGTTTGACCGCGGATAGGAGGCAAAAACACGCTTGTCTCGTCTCTGCCTAAGGCGTTTGCACGATTTCCCCGATTAAAAGCTATCAAGCCGTTTCTGACTTCTAGCAGCCGACGTTTGCAACAGAGGCTAGTGAAATGTGATGCTAGTTAGATTCGTTACATTAGAAGATTAGCTATGTGCTGAGCCCCAAATGTTCATGACAGTTTTACACAATTATACAATCAGCTTTCCTAGTGGTGACCCTCAGTGGAGACCAAAACTTCTCTACACCCGAAATCTTTATGACTTATTTAATGTGGCTCCCAAGGTTTTAGGACATAGCAGCAACATCAGGCCAGATGCTCCAGGGGAGCCAACTTCACTCCTGCTGGCCAGGGCTGCATCCAAGAGCACCCCGCATACCATTCCTGAAGGAGGACAACCTATATCTGCTAAATGCTAAATGCCATGTACTTCTGTCAATTTGCTTGCACAGAAGTCTCCAATAGGTCACAGAGAGAAAAATATGCAGCAGGGCCTCGAAAATGGGGGCTAAGAAAGAGGGGGCGATTGTGAATATATGGTAGAAGAAATATTTCTAAAATACATTTTTAAAAAGAAAACAAAAGGGAAGAATAGAATATCCCACCAAAGCACATGGCCGACTGATCACCAGGCTAATCTTTTTAGAGGGACACCCTGCACTGCCATTTTTAATGTACATCTCGTAGGTTTTGGATGGGGATAGTGGCCATTTCAGCTATAGGATCTGAGCTCTGTTGCATGAAGGAATCTGGAATAAAAGAACCGCAAGGTATATTTTATCGATTCCCTTTTCATTCAGTAACTCAAGCAATTCCTGTGTAAGGTGCTGTAATTTACAAGGTAAATATACCCCCAGACAGCCTGCCTACCTACCTCCAATGTGATCCACTAGAAAAAAATTGTAACCAGTCCTCTGAATTGTGTTAGTGAAATGAACAAATGTACAATTCTTTGGTTTCTTCTAAATTCAGGATCATTCCTCTGCAGACTTTAAATATCAGTTCATTGCTCCAAATATTGTTTCTCTCTTTACTTGTAGGCATTCCTTGGAAAACCTTAAAGAAAATTTGAGTTTTAGAATAGAATAGAGCTGGAAGGGACCTTGGAGGTCTTCTAGTCCATCCCCCTGCTCAAGTAGGAGAACCTATACCATTTCAGACAAGTGACTGTCTAGTCTCTTCTTAAAAAATCTCCAGTGATGGAGCGCCCATGATTTCTGGAGGCAAGCTGTTCCACTGGTTCATTGTCCTCACTGTCATGACGTTTTTCCTTAATTCCAGGTTGCTTCTCTCTTTGATCAGTTTCTTGTCCTGCCCTCTGCTGCTTTGGTGACTAACGTGACCCCCTCTGTCTTGTGGCAGCCCCTCAAATGCTGGAATACCACTATCATGTCTCCCTCTTTCTTCTTTTCTTTAGACTAGCCAAACCCAAGTCCTGCAGCCGTTCTTCATATGTTTTAGTCTCCATGCCTTTGATCATTAGTTGCTCTTCTCTGAATTTTTTCCAAAGTCTCAACATCTTTTTTGTGATATGGTGACTGTTCTGTTCTTTGAAGGAAGACATTGAGACGAGGCTGGTTCACAACAAGGATCTCTTTATTGAAGCACATTCACAGAACAGAAGCAAGAACAACAATGGCCACTGGCCTTTTATATCCCCTTGCAAGGGGATGCACATCCAATCATTGCAGGCCGTTCTCCTGCCTTGCACATGCGCACAAGGCCAGAGACAGCCTATCTGGGTCCCGGGCAGACACGTGGTCTGTCCGGGTCTCTGCAGCCTTCCTGCAGCCTTCCTGAGCCTTGCTGAATGACTCAGCAAGGCCCAGGACATAACACCCCTCCCCCCTTGGATTAAACAATAACTAAGCATTTGTTTAACACTTTACACACAAACAACATCATAGCAGGCCGGTTGGCAAATTATACATTCAACCTTTACTCTTGCAACCCATTACCTTCAGTTTCCTGTTATACACACGGACCTTCACATTTTGACAATATTAACATTGCAGCACTACAAGTGTTTTCCTCAGATGGCGAGGACTAGTAAACCTCCTGTATAGCAAACAGGAACTTACATAGTCCTTTAAATGCTTAGGAGGACCCTTAACCCGCTCTGATCTCCGTGGAGCCAGATTAGGTGCAGGTGTAGTTGTAGGTGTAAAGGTAGGTGTTGAATTAGGAATAGGTGCCTGGAGTGCCTGCTTCCGGGTTGCGCAAAACAAACCAGGACTTTGTTGCCCAGAAGACTCAGGGGTTTCCCCTGACTGCTGACTGGCTGGATCCACCAAACCCAAACCAGAGTTCCTTGGTGGGGTTGAGTTCCCCGAGTCCATTGGTGGGGTGGAGTTCCCCAAAATTCCACTGGACTCCTCTTGGGAGCACTGTCCCTCGAGCCCAAGACCAGCAGCAGGAGTAGCCTGAGTAGCCGATTTACGGCCATTTGCCCCTAGCCAGGGACCTCTGCCAGAGTCAGGAGCCACCTCCATGGCAAGACCGCCGGAGTCTATACCAGAGTCAGGAGCCGCCTCCATGGCAAGACCCCCACCTGGAACATGTGTAGGGACATTTGGATACGTGCCGTCGTGGAGAGACTGTGGTCCACAATTGTAATTGGGGTCCCCCTCCCCCCCCGAGAGCAGAGCCAGGGCTGGACACATGGCCAGGAAGCCTCCAGCACAATTGGTCAATGTGGCATCTAAGCACACGACCATCCTCCTAAGCCACTTCGTAGGACAGTGGCCCAGAGACCTTGCAGACTACAGCAGTTACCCAACGATGTCCATGCCCATAGTTTCTGGCCCATACCGGATAACCCACTTGGAGTCTCCTAGGTCAGGGCTTTTCAACCTTTTCACCCATTGTACCACTTTTAGGATAAGGCAACATCCGAGTACCACCAGTCACCCAGCAAGGTGTCAAAAACTTGACCACCACCCCAAAAAGGGAAAAAAATGATAAAGTACAGGTAGTCCTCGACTTACAACAATTTGCTTAGTGACAGTTCGAAGTTACAATGGCACTGGAAAAAGTGACTTATGACCATTTTTCACACTTATGACTGTTGCAGCATCCCCAGGGTCATGTGATTTACATTTGGATGCTTGGCAACTGATTCATACTTATGGCATTCACAGTGTCCCAGGGTCATGTGATCACCTTTTGCAACTTTTTGACAAGCAAAATCAATGGCGGGGGGTGGGTGGCCAGCTCATCATTCAGGTTGCGGGGTGCCTGTGGGGGGGAATCCGTGGGTCTCTGGTGGAGGGGGGTGGGACTGGGGTGGGTGCCTTCCTTCCCTCCCTCTCTCCCATTGTCCCTTCCTTCCTTCCTTCTTTCCTTCCCTCCCTCTTTGTCCCTTCCTCCTTCCCTCCCTCCCTTCCATTGTCCCTCTCTTCCTCTCATTGTCCCTCCCTCCCTCCCTCCCTCCCTCCATCACTCAGTTTTACTTTCTTCGATGGTGGTTCCTTTGCTGAATCACTTTCCTTTTGCACTGTAATAATTAAGGTGAGCAGTGTTAAGTCCAATATAAAGGAATGACTAAATCTCTTGATACAGGAACAGTTGCAAAAACTGCATGCCAAGATTCTGGTGCAAGAAATCTCAACCTTTGTGTAAGAACTACAACCCACCATAAAAGACACCCCAAAAGTTGTTACTATTGTGAGTGGGCAGAAGGGAAACCAAACTTTTCAATAGGCATGTTACTGTTTATACTCTGAAGGGCAAATATGCTGCTTGCTAAGTGAAGCCCCAGGATCAGCGGGCTACGTGTGTGTGTGTGTGTGTGTGTGTGTGTCTGTGAGAAAGGAAGAGGGAGAATGTATATGAATATGCATATGTATTTGTGCATATATTCATATTTTATAGTGCTATTCCAAGTTCATATTATCCAGATTGCATATTTAAATTTCATCTTGTTGTATATCTGTAGTATGAATAAGCCTTTTAACATATTCTGATTTGATATTATTTTTTAGCCAAAATGTTTGTCTGAAAGTACTTTTTTAACTATCCTGAATTTGTCACTTTAGTTTTGGATATTCTGAGTATTTGAATGCCAATTCTTTTGTTCTGATTAATGACTGCAATAAAGTTAAGATGATGATAATGACAATGCAACTCAGAAGGGTGCAGTAAAGTTGAGAAATATTGAAAAGAATAACACTTTGATTCAACTGATAAAGGAGAGTATTTATAGCTCAGGGTTGACATGAGGGATCCTTGGTGCTCTCTGAGCTTGGTTGTTTTCTTGCAGATGTTTCATTACCCAAATTAGGTAACATCAGCAGTGCTAGTAGGGAATGGGGTTTGCTGTTAAGGTTGCCCTATCAGTATAGGGAGGAGTGATCTTAGAGGTTTTTTTGTTTCTTTGCAACAAAGCTCAGAGAGTGCTAAGGACCCGTGCCTTTGATTCAAATTGGCAGAAATTTGCTATGAAAAGTAAGGTAATTAAAATTGGGGGGCCAAGGATCTTGATGTTTAACATATTACAACTGACAGGAAGAAATAAGAAACTCTGGAGAAATCAAATAGATCGAGGTTAAGAGAGATTATAACTGCTTGAAAACTGTAGCTAATCAAGGAAATTACAATTAAGCAGATTCAAACAAGGGAGTAGATTGTCCCAAGCAGCAGAGAAACAAACTTCAGAAGACACGGAAAGGCATCAAAAGTTGTTGAGAGATAGAAAGCAAGCGGAAAGCAAGCGAGCTGGGCAGGGGCGCGGAATCACCATTCCTGAGCACACGCCGATTCGTGCCCCTGCCCATCTGGCTCACTTGCAGGGGTCCTGACCGACCTTCACCAGACAGGAGCAGGGAGGGCATAAAAGAGCCCGGAGGAGGCTGCCCTCACGCCGCTTCTCCTTCGCTGGAGGGGGACAGGCTGTGCTGCCGGTGGCCATGGCGACATGCCAAATCTGTCTGTGCACGCGCAGAGGCAGAGGAGAGCTCTGCCCAGCTGACTTGCTTGCGCTTTGCTGGAAAACATGCTGCTTGCTAATTTAGCAGAAGCGCCAGGATCAGCTGATTCGTGCTTCTGCTAAATTAGCAAGCGGCATGTTTTCCGGCAAAGCGCAAGCAAGTGAGCTGGGCAGGAGAGCAGCTACAGCTGAGTCGCGCTTCTGGGCTGCTCTGCAGAAGCGCGACTCAGCTGTAGCTGCGTGCCCCGATCCTGGGCTTGCTCGCGCTTCGCCGGAAAACATGCTGCTTGCTAATTTAGCAGAAGCGCCAGGATCAGCGTGGGCTACAGCTGATTCGCACTTCTGCTAAATTAGCAAGCGGCATGTTTTCCGGCAAAGCACGAGCAAGCCCAGGATCGGGGCACGCAGCTACAGGTGAGTCGCGCTTCTGGGCTGCTCTGCAGAAGCGCGACTCAGCTGTAGCTGCGCGCCCCGATCCTGGGCTTGCTCGCGCTTCGCCAGAAAACATGCTGCTTGCTAATTTAGCAGAAGCGCCAGGATCAGCGCAGGCTACAGCTGATTCGCGCTTCTGCTAAATTAGCAAGCGGCATGTTTTCCGGCAAAACGCGAGCAAGTGAGCTGGGCAGGAGCGCGGAATCGGCGTTTCTGAGCACAAACCGATTGGCGCCCTTGCCCTCTCGCTCGCTTGCCAGCGCCCACAATCTGCCCGGCCTCCCCTCTGCCTGCTTTGCACAGCTCCTCCTCGGCCCCCCGCGCCCGCCATTAACCCTCCCGCCACCATGCAGGGTAAGGTTGGCGCCCCCACCCCTGCCCAGATGCCCTCGCCTCCCCCAAGCATTTTTTTACTCACCTGCTTTCAGCTGCACGCCCTTTCTCCTTTTGCTTCTCTGCCTTCGCCACGTGCTTGTGGGTAAAAAAGAAAAAGTTCCATGAGACTTTCTAACTTCTCGCGAGAAGTTAGAAAGTCTCATGGAACTTTTTTTTTTTGTCTCACAAACACACGGCGAAGGCAGAGAAGGAAAGGAGAAAGGGAGTGCAGCTGAAAGCAGGTGAGTAAAAAAATGCTTGGGGGAGGTGAGGGCATCTGGGTGGAGGCGGGGATGGGGGGGCAGGCAATGCGTCACACAGCTCCGGCGGAATCTCCCCTGAAGACTGCGTGAGGCTGCCTGCCACCCCCAAGGCCACCGCCAATCAGCTGGAGCCGCGCGCTTTGATCCTGGGCTCTCAGTAGGACCCAGGCAACATGCAGTTCCAGCTGACTTGGCCACAGGCCTCTGCGGCGCTGCTGCCACTTCACCTCTTCCAGTTTTACACTTTTAAAAAAAAAAAAAATCAAAACTATTTTTTTTAATATTTTTTTTAATATTTTTTTTCAACCCATCCTACGCGTACCACCAGCCACGTGCTCGCGTACCACTAGTGGTACACGTACCACCGGTTGAAAAGCCCTGTCCTAGGTGCCCACGGTTGTGACACCTGTGAAGCCACCCGGTCTGGGTGCAATCTGTCCAGTTTCGTGATGAGTCTGCGACCCCAGCGTAGTTCAGCTGGGCTCTTTCCTGTAGCAGTGCAAGGTATGGTGCGGTGTGCAAGGAGAAAATCGGCTAACCTGTGATGCCAGGGTCCTTGAGTGATTCTCTTTAATGCTTCCTTGGTGGTATGCACCATGCGTTCAGCCTGACCGTTGGTGGCAGGGTGAAAAGGAGCAGACGTGGCATGCCGGATCATGTTGGCTTGAAGAAACGCCTGAAACTCAGAAGACGTAAATTGGGGACCATTGTCTGAGACAAGGACATCAGGAAGACCATGGGAAGTGAAGATTCCTCTGAGCACCTGGATGGTCCCGGCAGTAGTAGTGGAGCATACAGGAACGACCTCTAGCCACTTGGAATGGCTGTCCACAAGGAGAAGGAAGAATTGCCCCTGAAAGGGCCCAGCATAGTCAATGTGTACGCGTGACCATGGAGTGAGTGTCTCCTCCCACCTATCTACAGGGGCCTGGGGCATCTCAGGCCGTGACTGTTGGCACACTTGGCACCCCTGAACCTGGGCCTCGATGTCCTTATCGAGTCCAGGCCACCACAGATTGCTACGCGCAAGCGCCTTCATCCTCACAATTTCCAGATGTCCCTCATGCAGAGAGAGCAAGACTCTAGTCCTCAATGAGGCCGGGATGACTACTCTGCTACCCCACAGGATACACCCTTTGAATGTAGAAAATTCATGTTTCCTACGCCAGAAACTTTGGAACTCTGTACCAGGACACGTGTCAGGCCACCCTGACAACACCCATGTCAGCACGCGTGCAAGCGTGTGATCAGTGGCAGTTTCAGCAGCCAAATCCCTAGCATTTAGGGGAGATTCAGGCAATTCCTGAATGGAAAGAATGTGTACAGCAGGAGCAGGATCTGCCTCTATTTGCTTTAGAGGTAACCTACTAAGGCCATCAGCGTGGCCCATCTCTGTCCCTGGTTTGTGAATCAGGGTGTAGTCATAAGCTGACAAGAAAATTGACCATCTCAGCATTCTGGGGGAGATGATATGTAGGGTTTGTTTGTTTGTTGTAAACAAACCTAGCAAGGGCTTGTGGTCAGTGTAGACTGTGAAATGGCGGCCATACAAGAATTCATGAAATTTCTTGATGCCTGAGATTATTGCCAAGGCTTCTCTGTCAATCTGCGCGTAACTACGCTCTGCAGATGAGAGAGTTCTAGAGTAGTAGGCCACAGGAACCTGAGTCCCATCAGCCTTGAGATGACTTAACACTGCTCCTACCCCATAAGGGGAGGCATCACATGTGATGCACATAGGCAATTGCTCATTGAAGTGCGCCAGTACCGCATTTGAAGATAGCAAAGCCTTGACTTCTTTGAAAGCCTTTTCATGGACCTTTGTCCATGTCCATGGAGTCTGCTTGTCCAAGAGCCGATGTAACGGCTCAGCCACTGCAGCCTTGTGGGGGAGAAATGAATGATAAAAATTAAGTAGGCCCAGAAAAGCCTGGAGTTCAGCTTTTGACTGAGGACTAGGGGCCAGTTGAATAGCCTGGAATTTAGACTCTGCAGGGTGGATGCCTTCAGCATCAATATGAAACCCTAGAAATTCGGTGGATGTTACACCAATTTTACATTTGTCTTGCTGTAACTTCAGCCCAGCTTGGCGGAAACGCAGCAAGACAGCTCTCGGCCTTTCAGCCAAGTTCCCAGATGACTCTCCTGCAATGAGGACGTCATCAAAATAAGGGAAGACCCAAGGAATACCACGGAGCGTTCGCTCCATCACCCCTTGGAAAATGCCAGGGGCTACATTGACCCCAAACTGCAGCCTTTTTACTTTAAAAGCCCCTCTGTGAGTAACTATAGTTTGGGCCTCAACTGTTGCCTCATCAACAGGTAACTGTTGGTAGGCCTGAGCTAAATCAAGTTTAGCAAAGACCTTTCCCCCTTTCAGTGAGGCCAGAATGTGGCTCACCACAGGCATTGGATATGCATGCTGTTGCAAGGCTTTGTTTAGAGTGCATTTATAGTCCGCACAAATTCGGACTTCACCATTGGCTTTTAATGGTGTCACTATGGGGGTTTCCCATGGACTAGAATCCACAGGTTCTAGAATGCCTTGTTGGAGCAGTTTGTCCAACTCAACATCTATTTTACTTTTGAGGGCAAAGGGCACCCTCCTTGGTTTAACCCTGATGGGTGTGATGGCTGGATCTAACCTTAAAGCAATGGGAGGCCCCTTGTATAAGCCAAACTCCTTACAGACTCCTGCAAGGCTGGCAGTTTGTAGATGGTTCAGACCAGTCACTTGGATCCCAAGTGCCTCGAACCAATCGAGTCCGATAAGACTCGTGCAATCACCCCCAACTACCACCACATCTAACAACCTATCAAATTCCTTACGCTGTACCCTAAACATAGCCTCCCCCTTCACACTGACTCGTGAATTCTGAAAGTCAGTGAGGATGAGATTGGAGGGCCTGAGTTTGACTCATGAGCCACTCCTGGAACAAACCTTTTTAAAGGTGTCTGCAGAAATAATAGAAAGAGTGGACCCTGTGTCCAGCGACATAGCCAGGGGAACTCCCTGCACTCTTACATCCACGCGAAGCTTTTTCTTAAGGGGCTGGTGAACCCCAATTTTGAATACCCCCCTACGGGATGTGCAGAAACCCACCCTGTGTTGGCTGGGGACCTTGGTACCTTTCAGAGGCAACTCTTCGGGGGACCTGTTTTTCTGGCGACCCAAGCAGGCTGATGCAATGCGGCCTTGCCTGCCACATGCCCGGCAAACAGCAGAACGAAAATGGCAGTTGGCTCTCCTGTGACGACCCCCACAGCCGAAACACCGAAGGGATGCAGGCGTCTTTCCTCTGCGTTCTTGCAGTCTTCTCTCCGCCGACTGTTGAAGTCTGTCCACCTCTTCTTCCTCAGATTCTTCTTTGGAGGCCTCTCGCACGACTTCCTGATGGACGGGGACTACTGCTGGAGGGTTCTTGGTCGACCGCAATGCCTTCACTGCGCCGCCGGCTGCTTCTTCAGCTGCAACATCTCTCAGGGCATCTTGGAACGAAACATTGGCTCTAGCAAACAACTTTTGCTGCATCTCACGGCTTCGCACATGGCCTAGCAGCTTGCCTCAGAGCCACGACGAAGTCCGCAGCTGATTCTCCCAGCTGCTGATCCCGCTGCTCGAATTGGTGCCTCCAAGTTATTACGGAAAGCTTGGGCTCAAAATGTTCGCGCAGCATTTTCTTTACATCTGGATAGGCGATCGACTCCAATGGTGCTGGGGCTACAAGGTTCTCAGCAATGTCAAAAGTCTCTTGCCCACAGACACACAGCAAAGTAGCAGCTTTCAATTCGTCTTCTTGGATCTTATTCATCCTGAAGTAGTTCTCGACGCGAGCTACGTAAGAGCTCCATCGTTCTGGGTGCGAAGTATCAAATTCGACAAGACGGCCCAGCTTGGACATCGTTGTGACCGATAGCCTCTTCGACGTCTCTCGCCGCAAGGAAGGAGAAGGGGTCCCACGAAGCCAGGCCCACCTCCAGCGTCTTCATACTGGCAGGCGGTTGCTTCTCGTGGACGCCGTGCTTCTCTTCACTTCAGGCCTTCAGGTGAGTTGGCCCTAGCTTCTTTACCTTTGGCTTCCTATGCGGCGAATCCCACCTTCGTCGCCAGTGTTCTGTTCTTGCAAGGCAGACATCGAGACAAGGCAGGTTCACAACAAAGGATCTCTTTATTAGTACATTCACAGAACAGAAGCAAGAACACAATGGCCACTGGCCTTTTATATTCCCCTTGCAAGGGGATGCACATCCAATCATTGCAGGCCTTTCTCCCGCCTTGCGCATGCGCGCAAGGCTGGAGACAGCCTGTCTGGGTCCCGGGCAGACACGTGGTCTGTCCGGGTCTCTGCAACCTTCCTGCAGCCTTTCTGAGCCTTGCTGAATGACTCAGCAAGGCCCAGGACATAACAATGACCATCACTGAATTTGAGAAGAATGCAAATCAAAACAGATAAAGTTTAGTCATTTTAATTTTTAACTGTACATAAAGAAATATTGTACTTTCATAGAATTTAGGACTGGGGCAGATATCAAGGCAACAAATAAATTAAGAGGCAGAAGTCTAACTGCAATTAGAATGGCTAAACTTCATCTGTTCTCGTTGGCGCTTTTCTCAGATTCAGGGATGGTCTTTTTATCACTGCGAGTCTGAGAGATGGAAATTAGGACATTTCAAGCAGGGCAAATAAGCTAGAGTTTACCTTGTAACTTTACAACCTCTGTACATTTTTTTCTCATGTTAAAGTAGCAAAACAGAGAGGATTGGCCCTCTTCTGAGTGACACTGCAGACAGTGTGGCAAAATGGCAGCCGCTTCCACAAGTCCACTGCATGGCCCTGGGACGAATCCAGGGCCCACTGAAAATGACAGCTGCTTCCTGGAGACAGTTTTGAGGCCCAGGGATGTGTGCCCACTCCTCCTTCCCCAACATGAGGTTCACAGATGAGGAGGGTGGTGTGAGGCCTGGTGGGGTTGGAGTCAGGCCTAAGGACTGCAGGGACGCAGTGCAAGTGGGAAAAGGGCTGTAGGGACCCAGTGGGGGGGGGAAGGGAAAGGACTGGGGGGATACTGTGGGGGAAAGAAGGGCTAGGGAGACCCAAAGATTGGGAAACAGAGCACAGGGTATCACGGAGGGTGGGGGAGGCCTGAGGCAGGCAAACCTGGCCCTGTGCTAGGCCTCCAAGAGTTTCCCCCAACCCTGAGAAAGCTTAGTGACTCACACATTTGATTAATGGCTGCATCAGGGAGATCAGAGTACTTAAGGAAAGCAGTCTCACTTAACGACTGTTGCAACATGCAACCATAATTGGCAGGTCATGACAGGTGTATCTTGAGGACCTTTTCTATGCTGGCTGAGGAATTCTGGGCCTCAAAATCTGGAGGAATCCAGGGCAGAAGACTGAAACTCCACATGTGGGAATTATATAATCAATATACAAAACTACTACCCCAGCATTTTTGAGGAATTCCACTTCTGCAAAAAAATATCCAATAACTGCTGCTGATAACATGAAACAGGGAGTTAGCCTTTTTCCATTTTCCTTTTCACTTACAAGAGAAATCCCGAGAAATGTTTGAGTAAAAAGGTCTGCCTTATGTGATTGTCCAAGTGACCTTTTCCTTCCCACTGACTCCTAGATATTTCCCTCTTTTTCTGAACTAGGAAATGATCTCCCTTGATGTTCGATATATTTCTTCCACATAGTCTGTTTTGTCCAGCTCAAAACTCTTTTCCCGCCTTTCTCTTTCTTGTCTGTCAAGAAGACAGACTTTTGGGGAAGAAGACTTTTGTAGTTTTCCAGAGGAGCTAATAAGATTTTGATTGCTGCCTTGACTTGCTTTGCATTTTAATGCTGCTTGTGATTCTCAGGTCTCCACAGTGCTCCCTTTGACATTCAGGGAATCATCAGGGAAGTTGGACAGATCCTCTGTAATGTTATGATTTTCAAAGGCTACAAGTCCACTGGGGTCTAGGGAGCAATGATGTCGCACAACGGAAGGCTGCTTTAGAGGTTGTAAAGTTACGAGGGAAATCCTAGCTTAGTTTTCCAGTTTCAAATGTCCTAATTTCCTTCTCTCAAAGTGGCAGGGATGGAGAAGACCATCCCTGAATCTGAAAAGAATGTCAGTCAAAACAGATCCAATTTCACCACTCAAATTTTTTAACTGTGCCTAAAGAAATGCCGTACTTTTATAGAATTTAGGACTGGAGCAAGGCAACAATAAATTTTCTACTGTACATTTTTCCCCTCAGGTTAAGGTGGCAAAACAGAGAGGTTTGTCACTCTTCTGTGTGACAGTGCAAAGAGAATGACAAAATGGCAGCCGCTTCCAAAAGCCCACCGCATGGCCCACGGATGAATCCAGGACCCACTGAAAATGATGGATGCTTCCAGGTTGCAGTCATGAGGCCCAGGGATGGGTGCCCTCCCCTCCTTTCCCAACATGAGGATCAGAAAAGGTAAGGAGGAGGAGGGTGTGAGGCCTGGTGGGGTGGTAGTCAGGATAAAGTGGATTCTGGGGGGAACGAGAGGCCTGTGGTGACCCTGGGGGGAGGGGGAGGGAAATGACTGGGGGACCCTGTGGAGGAGGGAAGGGCCGAGGAGACACAAAGGATGGGAAACAGAGCACAGAGTGTCTTGGAGGGTTGGGGAGGCCTAGGATGCCTGAGGTAGTGAAGCCTGGGCCTGCGCTAGGCCTCCAAGAGTTTTCCCCAATCCTAAGGTAGCCAGTATTCCCCTTGGGTGACTTGTACATTCAATTAATGGCTGCATCAGGGACATCAGGGTAGTTAAGGAAAGCAGTTTTACTTAATGGCCGTTGCAGCATGCAACCGTAATTGGCAGGCCATGACAGTTGTATCTTGAGGACTACTTGTATGTTGGCTGAGGAATTCTGGGCCTCAAAATCTGGAGGAAACCAAGGCAGAAGACTGAAACTTCACATGTGGGAATTACATAATCAATATTCAAAGCTACCACCCAGAAGCCTTTTTGAGGAATTCCACTACTTCTGCAAAAGGAAATATCCAGCAATTGCTGCTGATAACAAGAAACTGCTAGTTAGCCTTTTTCCAATTTTCTTTTCTCTCCACCTACAAGTCTAATTCTGAGACATGTTTCACTAGAAAGAATCAGGCCAGAATTCA
This sequence comes from Azemiops feae, assembly GCA_023970755.1. Classification (NCBI taxonomy): domain Eukaryota; kingdom Metazoa; phylum Chordata; class Lepidosauria; order Squamata; family Viperidae; genus Azemiops; species Azemiops feae. The sequence continues at coordinate 327,247 of JALGBA010000913.1, read as the reverse complement.
AATACTCAATTTCTCACCTACATTTTCAATGGGAGATCACAAATTAAATTAAGCCTTTTCTAAACTCTTCAACTTTTGCCTCATGTGGGTTTCCTCATGTGCAATAAGGGATGATTTATGAGTGAAGTAACGTCCACAGACTGGATATTTGAAAAGTTTCTCCCCCGTGTGAGTCCCCCCAGTTTCACCAGGTTTGAATTCTGACTGAACCTTTTCCAACAATCTGACACAATCTCTCTCCTGTGTGAGTCCTCCGGTGTTTCACCAGGCTGGACTTCTGACTGAAACTTTTCTCACAGACAGGACATTCAAAGGGTTTCTCTCCTGTGTGAATACTCTGGTGATTCACCAGGGTGGACTTATGACTGAAACTTTCCCCACAATCGGGGCATTCAAAGGGTTTCTCTCCTATGCGAATCCTCTGGTGTATCACCAGAGAGGAATTACGACTGAAACCTTTCCCACATTCAGGACATTCAAAGGGTTTCTCTCCTGTGTGAGTCCTCTGGTGTACCACCAGGGTGGAATTCTGAATGAAACTTTGGCCACAATCAGGACATTCAAAGGGTTTCTCTCCTATGTGAGTTCTCTGATGTATCACCAGGCTGGAATTATAACTGAAACTTTTCCCACAATCAGGACATTCAAAGGGTTTCTCTCCTGTGTGAGTACTCTGGTGTATCACCAGGTGGGAATTCTGACTGAAAAATTTCCCACAATCCAAACACTGATATGGTTTCTCTCCTGTGTGAGTCCTCTGGTGTCTCACCAGGGAGGAATTGAGAGTGAAAGTTTTCCCACAATCCAGACACTGGTATGGTTTCTCTCCCTTGTGACTCCTCTGGTGTATCAGCAGCTTGAATTTCTCACTGAAACTTTTCCCACAATCAGGACATTCAAACGGTTTCTCTCCTATGTGAGTATTCTGGTGTGTCACCAGGCTGGACTTTTGACTGAAACTTTTCCCACAGATAGGACATTCAAAGGGTTTCTCTCCTCTGTGAGTCCTCTGATGTCTCATGAGGTTGTAATTCTGATTGAAACGTTTGACACAAACAGGACACTCATACACTTTGTCTCCTGTATGTGTCCTCTGGTGTCTCATGAAATGGGAATTCTTACTGAAATGTTTCCCACAAAGACAACATTCAAAGGATTTCTCTCCTGTGTGAGTCCTCTGGTTTCTCATCATGTGGCAATTTCTTTTCCCACAATTTGGACACTCATACCGTTTATCCCTGGAGTGAATCCACTGATGTATCTCCAGACTGGAATTGTGACTGAAACATTTCCCAGAGTCAGGACAAAGGGTTTCTATCCTGTGTTGACTCCTCTAGTGTCTCATGACTTGGGAATTTCTAAAGAAACTTTCACATAATCAGGACATTCAAAGGGTTTATGTCCTGTGTGAGTCCTCTGGTTAGTCTCTTATGTGGGCCCTTCCATGAACCACAAGGGAGCTGTTGTGACTAAAGCTTTCAACACATGTGGATAATTATTGTTTTTCTCCAGTGTGGATGCTATCATGCATAATCTGTCATTTGCTATCTGTGCTTTCCCAACAATAGACACAACTACGGAGCTTTTCCAAGCTGATATTTTTGAGGAGGTCAAAAATATGGACAATCTCTTTTTTAGTGGTGCTTTCATTCAATCCGTTTTCTTCCTCACAGGGCGAGGCCTGCGTGACTATCTGCTCTACGTGACTTTCCTACTGACCTGTTCCTCCAATTGACTTCCAGATATTTCCCTCTTTTACTGAATGAAAAATAATCTCCCTTGACTTTTCATGTAAAGCAGACATGTCAAACACAAGGCCCACGGGCCGGATGCGGCCCGCGAAGTGGTTTCATGTGGCCCGCGAAGCCATCCTGGAAACAGTGAGGGAACGGCCCCCACTGCCTTGGCCCTGGCCAGCCGGGAGCCAATGTACAATTTTGTGATGGCCATCTATGCTTAAACGTATTCAGTCATATCTCCACAAGGCCGTCTGGAAACAGCGAGGAACCAGCCCCCTGGATGCATGCTGGGGAGGTGTCACCCTTTGTGAGGAATGAAGAAATGCACCATTGCCTGGAAGTGGCCAGCAAATGGCCCTTGCCTACTTCACATATCCGGTTTGATGGGCTCCGGGGGAGGGGTTTTGGCAGGTAGCGGGGCGCTCTCCTCACAGCGCCGAGAAGCTGAGCCGGGCGACGCAAATCCAAAAAGAAGTGCGACGCCGCCCAGCCCCCAGCCTGCCTGGTTTCGGCAGGCAGCAGGGCGCTTTCCTCACAGCGCCAAGAGCTGAGCCGGGTGGCGCAAATCTGATGAGAAGTGCAATGCTGCCTAGCCCCCAGCCTGCCCAGTTTCAGCAGGCAGCAAGGTGCAAAGCTGGCGAGCTTCGCACCGCCCGGCTCAACCTCTCGTCGCTGTGAGGAGAGTACCCCGCTGCCTGCCGAGACCGGGCAGGCTGGGAGCTGGGTGGCATCGTGCTTTTTTTCAGATTTGCGCCGCCTGGCTCAGCCTCTCGGCGCTGTGAGGAGAGCGCCTCACTGCCTGCCAAAACCGGGCAGGCTGGTGGCTGGCCAGCATTGCGCAGGTAACGTTGACTCTCACACTGCTCATGGCATCCCCTCCCCCAGAGCCCACCAAGCCAGATATGTGAAGTAGGTGAGGGCCATGTGCTGGCCACTTCCAGGCAATGGTGCATTTCTTCATTCCTCACGAAGGGTGGCAGCTCCCCAACTGCGTTTCTTGCCTGTTTTTTCCCCTCCCTCATCTCAAATATTTTCCCACCACTCTGTACTTAGGAAGGAAAGAAGAAAAGAAGGAAAGAAGGAGAGGAAGAGTCTGAGGGAAGTCCTGCCTTAGTCCTGCCCTGTGGCCCTTTCACCATCCCCTTGCCCCCTCCTCCTGGCCTATCCTGGGGGTCTCCCATCCTATTGCTAAGGAAGCTTTGGATACAAACCTGGGTCTTCTCCCATGGAGAGGGAATGGGCCTCCCTCTGACTTTGCCCTCGTATCCATCATGAGCAACCTGGCTAAGGAGAGCAAGCACAGCAGCAACACCCTTGAGGAGGAGGTAAGTGCAGCTGGGTGCCCCCTTGGGAAAGTGGGGCTGGACTTGGTGCCGCGGGTCCTCGAGGGCCAGGCTGGGCGTTTGACATCTGCTGCCCAGGACTCCGGGCAGCCCGCGCCACAATCCAGCCCCCCCCCCCAGCATGGCCTGAGAGGAACAGCGAGGCTCCTCCAGTGGACCATGCCTTGGCACTTGCCCTGGTCCCACCCCCTTCTGCCACAGACCCTCAGATCTGTCCCACTCCTGCCCAGGCCCCCACAGGCACCCTTGACGCAAACAATGTAGAGCTGGCAATGCCCACCCAGTAGGCCACACCCACTCCAGCCACGCCCACTCGGCCCCCCGAGGGCAACTGCAATGCTAATGCGGCCCTCAATGAAATTGAGTTTGACACCCCTGATGTAAAGTATCCTTGAGTTCTGAATAGTCTACTTATTCTAGTGTGAAATCTTTCTTTCTTTTCCTCTCTTTTGTCTAACAGCTGCTGCAGAAGGAGGAGAAGTTTGAGGTTTTCTGAAGGAAATGGAAAATATTTTGATTTCTGCCTCGGTTTGCTTTCCTTTTTCAATGTTGCTTGTTATTCCTAGCTGTCCAGAGTCCTTTTATTGCCATCCTCTTTGTCTATAAGATTCAAAGAAAAGTGTAACTTAATGGTTAAGAGATGTGAAAAAAAGAAAAATAAATACATTACAATGAAAAAGCAAACATGCTACAATACTAGAATAACCTCGTACATTAATTATGATTCATTTGACACATGGAAGACTACAGACATCCAAATTCAGATATCCGTTCAATCATGAAATTCTCTTATTGATTTGGATCAATCACAAATTCTTAGCAATGCAAAGGGTTATCATGAAATATATCTGGAAGTGCTGGGAATAGATTTTATAATTGCAGATTTACGCATACAGAGAGAAATACAGACACACACCTACAAATGTGTATATGGAGAAAATCTATGTCTTTCAAGCCTGGAAAAATCTCACAAAATGGTTAAAATCAAAGCTTTTGAGCTAATTTTAGAGATGTGGGGGCTTTAACTGATGAATAACAGAATAATAGAGTTGAAAAGGGACCTAAGAGGTCTTCTAGTCCAACTCCCTGCTCAGGTAGGGAACCCTATACCATTTCAGAAAAACGGTTGTCCAAACTCTTAACAACATCCAGTGATGGAGCATCCATTTCTTCTGTCTAGCTGTCAAGAAATTTCTCCTTAGCTCTAGGTTGGTCCTGTCCTTGATAAGTTTCTAGCCATTGCTTCTTGTGTTGCCTTCAGGTGCTTTGCAAAATTGGTTGACCCTCTCCTCTTTGTGGCTGATCCTCAAATATTGGAACACTGCTATCATGTCATCCCTAGTCTTTCTTTTAATTAAACTAGACATAACACATTCCTGCATCCGTTCTTTATATGCTTTATACAGTAGTGGCCAAAACTGTGGAAACCTTTTGGGAAAAGTCTACATTTGAGGTTTGATGGCTAATAACACCACTTCTTTTTGGAGTAGTAGCATAAACCTATATATCAATGGAAAGATAATTTAATCAAGAATGTAATGCAACAAAGATTGTTCAGTTATCTGTATTCTACGGAAAGGTATAGCCATATAACCAGAAAAAGGAAGCACAACTTGCTTAGGTTGATATCAGGTAGCATTCCTTCATCTGATTGTAGTCAATGAGCATGAGTGTTTAGAGAGCCAATCAGGTGTCATCTTGTTTTGGCAATGAGCCAATCAGATCACAGTAGGATTCAGTTATTGATGTCATGTATTGAAGCTGACTCCGTCATGGATTACTGCCTTCTCGTGGCGAAGGGGATTGCATAACTCAATGAAGCTATGAGCTATGCCGTGCAGGGCCACCCAAGACGGACAGGTCATACCAGAGAGTTCTGACAAAATGTGATCCACTGGAGAAGGAAATGGCAACCCATTTGCCATGAAAACCCCATGGACAGTACCAAAAGGCAAAAAGATACGACGCTGGAAGATGAGCCCCTCAGGTCGGAAGGTGTCCAATATGCTACTGGGGAAGACCAGAGGGCTAGTACTAGTAGCGCCAGAAAGAGTGAAGCGACTGGGCCAAAGCCGAAAGGACGCTCATCTGTGGATGCATCTGGTGGTGAAAGGAAAGTCTGATGCTGTAAAGATTTTTTCTCCATAGGAACCTGGAATGTAAGATCCATGAATCAAGGCAAACTGGACATGGTCAAAGAAGAGATGACAAGACTGAACATCGACATCTTAGGAATCAGCGAACTAAAATGGACAGGAATGGGTGAATTTAATTCAGAGGACCATCAGGTATACTACTGCGGGCAAGAATCCCTCAGAAGAAATCGAGTAGCCTTCATAGTCAATAAAAGAGTAGGAAAAGCAATACTGGGATACAATCCCCAAAATGACAGAATGATCTCAGTACGAATCCAAGGCAAACCATTCAATATCACAGTCGTCCAAGTCTATGCTCCAACCACTGGTGCCGAAGAGGATGAAATTGACCAGTTCTATGAAGCCCTACAGCACCTTATAGAATCAACACCAAAAAATGACGTCCTTATCATCACGGGGGATTGGAATGCTAAAGTAGGAAGCCAAAAGATAAACAGAATAACAGGCAAGTTTGGCCTTGGAGTACAAAATGAAGCAGGGCACAGGCTGATAGAATTTTGTCAAGAGAATACGATGGTCATAGCAAACAGTCTTTTCCAACAACCCAAGAGACGGCTCTACACGTGGACATCACCAGACGGTCAACACAGAAATCAGATTGACTATGTGCTCTGCAGCCAAAGATGGAGAAGCTCTATACAGTCAGTAAAAACAAGACCAGGAGCTGACTGTGGCTCAGATCATGAGCTTCTCGTTGCAAAATTTAGGCTTAAATTGAAGTAAGTAGGGAAAAACACTAGGCCACTCAGGTATGAACTAAATCATATCCCTGATGAATATACAGTAGAGGTGACAAAGAGATTTAAGGAATTAGATCTGATAGACAGAGTGCCTGAAGAACTATGGACGGAGGTTCGCAACATTATACAAGAGATAGCAACTAAAACCATCCCAAAGAAAAAGAAATGCAAGAAAGCAAAATGGCTGTCTGAGGAAGCTTTGCAAATAGCTGAAGAAAGAAGGGAAGCGAAAGGCAAGGGAGAAAGAGAAAGATACACCCAACTGAATGCAGAATTCCAGAGAATAGCTAGAAGAGATAAGAATGCCTTCTTAAATGAACAGTGCAAAGAAATAGAAGAGAACAATAGAATAGGGAGAACCAGAGATCTCTTCAAGAAAATTGGAGATATGAAGGGAACATTTCATGCAAAGGGCATGATAAAGGACCAAAATTGCAGGGACCTAACAGAGGCAGAAGAGATTAAGATGATGTGGCAAAATTACACAGAAGAACTATAGAAGAACGAGCTTAGCATTCCTGATAACCACGATAGGGTGGTCACTGACCTCGAACCAGACATCCTAGAATGTGAAGTAATAATAATAATAATAATAATACAGTTGGAAGGGACCTTGGAGGTCATCTAGTCCAACCCCTTGCTCAGGCAGGAAACCCTATACTATTCCAGACAAATGGCTGTCCAGTCTCTTCTTAAAAATTTCCAGTGTTGGAGCATTCACCACTTCTGGAGGCAGGTTGTTCCACTGGTTAATTGTTTTAACTGTCAGGAAGTTTCTCCTTAGTTCTAGGTTGCTTCTCTCCTTGATTAGTTTCCATCCGTTGCTTCTTGTCCTGCCTTCAGGTGCTTTGGAAAATAGCTTAACTCCCTCTTCCTTGTGGCAGCCCCTGAGATATTGGAACACTGCTATCATGTCCCGCCTCGTCCTTCTCTTCATTAAACTAGACATACCCAATTCCAGCAGCCATTCCTTATATGCTTTAGCCTCCAGTCCCCTAATCATCTTTGTTGCTCTTCTCTGTACTCTTTCTAGAGTCTCAACGTCTTTTTTACATCGTGGTGACCAAAACCGGATGCAGTATTCCAAGTATGGCCTTACCAAGGCATTGTAAAGTGGTATTAATACTTCACGTGATCTCGATTCTATCCCTCTGTTAATGCAGCCTAGCACTGTGTTGGCCTTTTTGGCAGCTGCAGCACACTGCTGGCTCATATTTAAGTGATTGTCCACTAGGACTCTGAGGTCCCTCTCACAGTTACTATTGAGCAAGGTACCACCTATACTATACCTGTAGATTTGGTTTTTCTTGCCTAAATGTAGAACCTTACTTTTTTCACCATTGAATTTCATTTTGTTAGATAGTGCCCAGTGTTCAGGTTTGTCCAGATCCTCCTGTATCTTAAGCCTGTGTTCTGGAGTATTGGCTATTCCTGCCAGGTTGGTGTCGTCTGCAAATTTGATGATTTCCCCATCTATCCCCTCGTCCAAATCGTTGATGAAGATGTCGAAGAGCACTGGGCCCAGGACAGAGCCCTGGGGCACCCTACTACACCCTTCCCTCCATGTAGATGCGGTTCCAATGAGGACCACACGCTGAGTACGGCCGGTCAGCCAGCTACGGATCCATCTGGTGGTGATGCTGTCTAACTCACATTTTTCTATCTTATCAAGTAGTAGGTTGTGATCTACTTTATCAAATGCCTTACTGAAGTCCAACTAAATTATATCCACAGCATTCCTCTGGTCCACTAATTTTGTCACTTGGTCAAATAATGCAATAAGATTTGTCTGGCATGATCTGTTTTTGACAAACCCATGTTGGCTTTTAGTAATGACTTTGTTTGCCTCTAGGTGTTCGCTGATTCGTTGTTTGATTATCTTTTCCAGAATCTTCCCAGGTATTGAGGTCAGGCTGATAGGTCTGTAATTTCCTGGGTCCATTTTTTTCCCTTTTTTGAAGATGGGAACTACATCAGCTCTTTTCCAGTCCTCCGGTAGTTCCCCAGTGCTCCAGGATCTTTGAAAAATATAGTTCAATGGTTCTGAGATCACATCTGCCAGTTCCTTGAGAACCCTGGGGTGTAATCCATCTGGTCCTGGTGATGTGAACTCGTCTAGGCTGGACAGGTGCTCACTTACCGTTTTCTTGCCTATCTTAACTTGTGTTTCTATTCTGTTTTTTATGGCACTATTTTTCGTAGATTGGTCTGTTTTTAAAAAGACAGATGTAAAAAATAAGTTAAATAGTTCTGCTTTCTCCCTGTTGTTTGTCACCTTCTGAAGTGAAATGGGCCTTAGGAAAGCTGAGCAACAACAAAGCTAGTGGAGGTGTCAGTATTCTAGCCGAGCTATTCAAAATCTTATAAGAAAATGCAGTAAAAGTGCTACATTCAATTTGCCAGCAAATTTGGAAAACTCAACAGTGGCCACAGGATTGGAAAAGGTCAGTTTACATTCCAATTCCAAAGAAAGGCAATGCCAAGGAATGTTCAAACTATCGCACCATTGCACTCATTTCACATGCAAGTAAAGTTATGCTTAAAATCCTACAAGCTAGACTCCAGCAGTATGTGGATCGAGAACTTCCAGAAGTACAGGCAGGATTTTGAAGAGGCAGAGGAACTAGAGATCAAATTGCCAACATACGCTGGTCATGGAGAAAGCTAGGGAGTTCCAGAAAAACATCTACTTCTGCTTCATTGACTATGCTAAAGCCTTTGATTGTGTGGATCGCAACAAATGTGGCAAGTTCTTAAAGAGATGGGAGTACCAGACCATCTTATTTGTCTCTTGAGAAAACCTATATGCGGGTCAAGAAGCAACAGTGAGAACTGGACACGGAACCACTGATTGGTTCAAAATTGGGAAAGGAGTCCGGCAAGGCTGTATTCTGTCGCCCTGCCTATTTAACTTATATGCAGAGCACATCATGAGAAAGGCAAGGCTAGATGAATCAAAAGTTGGAATTAAGATTGCTGGGAGAAATATCAACAACCTAAGATATGCAGATACCACTCTAATGGCAGAAAGTGAAGAGCAACTAAAGAGCCTCTTGATGCGGGTGAAGAAGGAGAGTGCAAAAGTTGGCTTGAAACTCAACATTAAGAAAACTAAGATCATGGCATCCGGCCCTCTCAATTCCTGGCAAATAGATGGGGAAGAAATGGAGGTAGTGACAGATTTTATCTTCCTGGGCTCCAAGATTACCACAGATGGGGACTGCAGCCAAGAAATTAAAAGACGCTTGCTCCTGGGGAGGAAAGCTATGGCAAATTTAGACAGCATACTAAAAAGCAGAGACATCACCCTGCCAACAAAAGTACGTATAGTCAAGGCCATGGTTTTCCCAGTTGCAATGTATGGCTGTGAAAGTTGGACCATAAGAAATGCTGAGCACCAAAGAATTGAGGCCTTTGAACTATGGTGCTGGAGAAGACTCCTGCAAGTCCCCTGGACTGCAAGGCAATCAAACCGGTCAATCCTAGAGCAGATCAACCCTGACTGCTGTTTAGAAGGCCTGATCCTGAAGTTGAAACTCAAGTACTTTGGCCACCTAATGAGAAGGAAGGACTCACTGGAAAAGAGCCTAATGCTGGGAAAGATTGAGGGCAATAGAAGAAGGGGACGACAGAGAATGAGGTGGCTGGCTGGAGTCACTGAAGCAGTAGACGTGAACTTAAATGGACTCCAGAAGATGGTAGAGGACAGGAAGGCTTGGAGGAACGTTGTCCATGGGGCCGCGATGGGTCGGACACGACTTCGCAACTAACAACATTGAAGCTGAGAGGAGGACATTTGTCAGTGTGTTATGTGATCTCTGTCAAGTTGGTTGTGGTTGTTTTATGTTCTTTCATTTAGTGAGCTTGTAAAGCGTAATAAAATTAAAGTAATGGTGCAAAGAGTTGACTGGTCGCCCAGAAAGCAATGTAAAATAGTATTATTAAGTGAACAAGGCTACAGTTATAAAGAAATTAGAAGAAAAATTGGTGGAAACTTAACCAAAGGTGGCATTTCTAAGTTTTTGCAGAGGTATAAGGAGACTCAGTCACTAAAAAACCACACTGGTAAAGGCAGGAAAAGGTGCACAACAGCAAGTGATGATAGAGGAATTAAGAGACTGTGCCTACGTGACAGAAGAAAATCACTGGGTGCATACAAGATGAAATGGCGCAATGCAATGTGAAGTTGAGTGCAAGGACTGTTCGGCGCAGACTGCAGGAATTTGGCCTAAAATCTAGAATTCCATGAAAAAAGCCACTTTTATCTCTCAAACAAAGGTTGAAAAGACTAAACTGGGCTAAAACCCATGTTACCTGGACGGAGGAACAATGGGACAGTGTTATTTGGAGTGATGAGACCAAGATCTCCCTGTTTGGTAGTGATGGCATAAAATACGCAAGGAGAAGAATCGGAGAAGATTTGCATCCTGATTGCATTACATGTACCGTGAAACACCCAGTCAGTGTTATGATCTGGGGTTATATGACATCAAAAGGTATGGGCAGAATTTGTGTGATTAATGGGAATATAAATGGCCAAAAATACATTAATGAAATACTTGAGCCCAAACTGAAGCCTTCCGCACATGATCTTTTCCAAGACAATGAAGCATTTATATTTCAACAGGCTTCAGCTCCATGTCATGTTGCTGCTGTGTGCAAAAAGTGGTTTCAAGATAATCATATTCCACTGCTGGAATGGCCTGGGAATAGCCCAGATCTTAACTCAATTGAAAATCTATGGAGCCAACTAAAGAAACGTGTTAGTCAGAAGCGACCCAGCAATAAAACCCAGTTAATAGAAGCAATCATTCAATCTTGGTTTCACATTATAACAGCTGCACAACTAAAGGACTTGGTTCACTCCATGGGAAGATGTTGTAAGGCCGTAATTCATGCTAAGGGTTACCCAGCTAAGTATTAACTGACATGGTGATAATTTTTATATATCTCGGTTTTTCTACGTATTTCACTTTTCTTCTTTATAACTGCTATCCTAATAGCAAATCCTTTACAAAAGTTATTGCATTACATTCTTGATTAAATTATCTTTCCATTGATATATAATTTTATGGTACTACTCCAAAACAAAAAGTGGTGTTATTAGCCATCAAACCTCAAATGTAGACTTTTCCCAAAAGGTTTCCACAATTTTGGCCACTACTGTAACTGATGAAATGATGCTTAAAGCCTCTGCAAGATTTAAAGCATCAGTTTTGCTCATGGAAGTCCTCAGCTGCAAACAAGAGGAGAAAATACTGCCCACAACTACTCTGGTGACATCCCAATTCAAGCAGTCCTCACTTACTGACTGCAACGGGCTTTTATGTCACTAAGCAGCCCGATCATGAAGCATGATGTCACATGAGAGTGCCAACTTACATCTGTTCCTCTGCAGTTGTAAAGCAAATCCACGTGGGTTGTTAAAGGCAATTTCACATGACTCTCACTTGCAACTTCCTGCCGGCATCCCCAGTGATTTTGCCTGTCAGAATCTAGTTGGGAAGGTCACAAACGGGGATCATGAGTGTGAGATACTGCAACCATCATAAACGTGCAACGGTTGGCAAAAACCAAATTGGTGCATTTCTTTTTCCGGCACTTTCATAACGACAGGAACTGCTGATGTTCAGGTCACTGAACAGGTGCTACAATGACCACTAATTTGTTTTACCAGGCGTAAGTCTGCTCTTACAATGCCATTGTAACTTTGAAGGCTCAGGGAACAAGTGATAAGCCATGACTACTTATACAAACTGAACATCCCAGAAGCTCTTCAGTAGCTATTTTTAAAAAGTGCTGGGTTAAGAATGGTTGAACCTGGTTAATACATGGATGGGGCACCAATAGGAAATACCATGTTTATTGGCAAGACATGGAAGTAAAAAAAAAATCCCATAAAAATCAGTGGCACCTTGGAGGTCTTCTAGTCCAGGGCTTTTCAACCTTTTCACCCATTGTACTACTTTTCGGATAAGGCAATATCCGAGTACCACCACTCGCCCAGCAAGGTATCAAAAACTTGACACACACCCCCAAAAAGGAAAAAATGAGAAAGTACAGGTAGTCCTCGACTTACAACAATTCGCTTAGTGACTGTTTGAAGTTACAACGGCACTGAAAAAAGCGAATTATGACCATTTTCACACTTATGACTGTTGCAGCATCCCCAGGGTCATGTGATTTACATTCGGATGCTTGGCAACTGATTCATACTTATGACGTTCACAGTGTCCCAGGGTCATGTGATCAATGGCCGGAGGCGTGGCCAACTGATCACTCAGGTTGCAGCGTGCCTGTGGGGGGAATCCGTGGGTCTCTGGTGGAGGGGGATGGGACTGGGGTGGGTGCCTGCCTTCCTTCCCTCCCTTCTCTCCCATTGTCCCTTCCTTCCTTCTTTCCTTCCTTCCTTTCCTTCACCTCCCTTTGTCCCTTCCTCCTTCCCTCCCTCTCTCCCACTGTCCCTTCCTTTCCTTCACCTCCCTTTGTCCCTTCCTCCTTCCCTCCCTCTCTCCCACTGTTCCTTCCTTCCTTCTTTCCTTCCCTTCACCTCCCTTTGTCCCTTCCTCCTTCCCTCCCTTCTCTCCCATTGTCCCTTCCTTCCTTCCTTTCCTTCACCTCCCTTTGTCCCTTCCTCCTTCCCTCCCTCTCTCCCACTGTCCCTTCCTTCCTTCCTTCCCTTCCTCCTTCCCTCTCTCCCACCTCCCTTCTGTCCCTTCCTCCTTCCCTCCCCTCTCCCACCTCCCTTTCCCTTCCTCCTTCCCTTCCCCACTCCTTCCTTCCTTCCTTCACCTCCCTCTTTGTCCCTTCCTCCTTCCCTCCCTCTCCCACTGTTCCTTCCTTCCTTCCTTCCATCCTTCCTTCCCTTCACCTCCCTCTTTGTCCCTTCCTCCTTCCCTCCCTCTCTCCCTGTCAAGCCCCTGCGGGCTTGACATGAACGGCCGGGGGAAGGGTCGAGGACGACGTGCGGGGCGGCAAAGGAGATCAGCGGCCGGCACCGTTCTACCTGGCAGCGTGGATGTCGGCTCCGTGGGTGTCCCGCCGAACAGCTGAGCGGCTCCTACTCTTAGCCGCCGAACAGCTGATGGGCGCGAGGCCGCAGCAGGGAGCCAAGGGCCGATGACGTGACCTGAAGCTGAAAGGCTGTCTCCTGGCCCAGACCTCAGCCATACGGAGCGGCCGGTGAGATGAACCGGCAACATCACGGCCCTGCCTGTGCATGCGCAGAGGCAGAGGAGAGCGCATGCGCCTCAGCCTCTGCGCGTGCACAGGCAGGGCCAGGATGTCGCTGGTTCACCTTGCCAGCCGCTCCGTGTGGTGAGAATGCGCCAGGCTCGGTGTGTGCAGCTAAAGCTGAGCTCCGCTGAGAAGCCACCCGTGCTCAGAGCTCAGAAGCCACCCGCCGCACGGGGCTCTCAGGAGCCTCCCGCCGCATGGGGCTCAGAAGCCACGCGGGGCTCTCAGGAGCTGCCCACCGGTCTCAGGAGCCGCCCGCCGCTCAGAAGCTTCCCCTTCACTCCGGCCAGCGAGCCATATGGGCAGGGGCGCGAATCGGCGTGTGCTCAGGAACGTCGATTCCGTGCCCCTGCCCAACTTGCTCGCTTGCCGGGGCACACAATCTACCCGGCCTCCCCTCTGCCTGCTTTGCGCAGCTCCTCCTGGGCCCCCCGCACCCGCCGTTAACCCTCCTGTCACCATGCAGGGTAAGGTTGGCACCCCCACCCTCGCCCAGATGCCCTCGCCTCCCCCAAGCATTTTTTTACTCACCTGCTTTCAGCTGCACTCCCTTTCTCCTTTTGATTCTCTGCCTTCGTTTGCTTCTCTGCCTTTGCCACGTGCTTTTGGGTAAAAAGAAGTTGGAAAGTCTCATGGAACTTTTTTTTTTTGTCTCACAAACACATGGCGAAGGCCGAGAAGCAAACCAAGGCAGAGAAGCAAAAGGAGAAAGGGAGTGCAGCTGAAAGCAGGTGAGTAAAAAAAACGCTTCGGGGAGCTGAGGGCATCTGGGCGGGGGCGGGGTGGTGGTACCCAGGCAATGCGTCGCGCAGCTCCAGCAGAATCTCCCCTGAAGACTGCGTGAGGCTGCCTGCCACCCCCAAGGCCGCCGCCAATCAGCTGGAGCTGCGCACTTTGATCCTGGGCTCTCAGTAGGACCCAGGTAACGTGCAGTTCCAGCTGACCTGGCCACAAGCCTCTGCGGCGCTGCTGCCGCTTCACCTCATCCACTTTTACACTTTTTATTTTACATTTGCTTTTTCAAAAAAAAATGTTTACATTTTTTTTTAACATTTTTTTCAACCCGTCCTAGGCGTACCACCAGCCATGTGCTCACGTACCACTGTTGGCATGCGTACCACGGGTTGAAAAGCCCTCTTCTAGTCCAATCCCCTGCTCGGGCAGGAGACACGATTACCATTCCTGACAAATGGCTGTCCGGTCTCCTCTTAAAAACCTCCAGTGATGCAGCACTCACGACGTCTGGAGGGAAGCCATTCCCAAAGAATCAACCTTCACTTGAAGGAGACTTTTTAAATCTTCCCAGGAGAAGAAAATTGCAGCCCCCAGTTTAACGGCGTGCAGCACCAGTGGACTTAAAAGTTGGGGAGGGAAAGGATTTGCAGAAGCAGCAGCTGACATGCTTCAGCCTAGTTGCTTCTCTGCTTGGACGCCGTGGAGGAAACCAAACAGCCCCGCTTGCTCCCGGCTTCTCCTCCGACCTGCCCTCCACTCACCTTCCAGCTGCTGCTTCAATCTGGGAAGAGCACAAAGTCCTCCCTACACACCATCTTCCTCCTATTAGTGATCAAGAAGGGGAAGTTCCTCGGCGTTTCCCCTCTTCTCCTCTCCTTTCTAGCAATATAGTACTCGATGGTTTTAACTCCTTTAAACTCAACTACAGATGCCACCTTCTGTATTGTCCGCTTGCTAAACAAAGACGTTGCCTGTTTGACCGCGGATAGGAGGCGAAAAACACGCTTGTCTCGTCTCTGCCTCAGGCGTTTGCACGATTTCCCCCCTGATTAAAAGCTATCAAGTGGTTTCTGACTTCTAGCAACCGACCTTTGCAACAGAGCCTAGTGAAATGTGATGCTAGTTTGATTAGTTACATTAGACAGGGGTAGGCAACCTTGGCTCTTTTATGACTCGTGGACTTCAACTCCCAGAATTCCTGAGCCAGCCATGCTGGCTTAGGAATTCTGGGAGTTGAAGTCCACGAGTCATAAAAGAGCCAAGGTTGCCTACCCCTGCATTAGAAGATTAGCTATGTGCTGAGCCCCAAATGTTCATGACGGTTTTATACAATTACACAATCAGCTTTCCTAGGGGTGACTCTCAGGGGAGATCAAAACCTCTCTACACACGAAATCTTTATGACTTATTTAATGTGGCTCCCAAGGTTTTAGGATATAGCAGCAACATCAGGCCAGATGCTCCAGGGGAGCCAACTTCACTCCTGCTGGCCAGGGCTGCATCCAAGAGCACCCAGCATACCATTCCTGAAGGAGGACAACCTATATCTGCTAAATGCTAAATGCCATGTACTTCTGTCAATTTGCTTGCACAGAAGTCTCCATTAGGTCACAGAGAGAAAAATATGCAGCAGGGCCTCGAAAATGGGGGCTAAGAAAGAGGGGGCGATTGTGAATATATGGTAGAAAAAATATTTCTAAAATACATTTTTTAAAAGAAAACAAAAGGGAAGAATAGAATATCCCACCAAAGCACATGGCCGACTGAACACCAGGCTAACCTCATCAGAGCGACACCTTGCACTGCTGTTTTTAATGTACATCTCGTAGGTTTTGGATGGGGATAGTGGCCATTTCAGCTATTGGATCTGAGCTCTGTTGCATGGAGGAATCTGGAATAAAAGAACCGCAAGGTATATTTTATTGATTGCCTTTTCATTCAGGAATTAAAGATGGCATACAAAGAACTGCCTGTGTAGCGTGCTGTAATTTATGGCGTAAATGTCCCCCCTCCAGACAGCCTGCCTAACTACCTACAATGTGATCCGCTAGAAAAAAATTGTAACCAGTCCTCTGAATTGTTTTAGTGAAATGAACAAATGTACAATTCTTTGGTTTCTTCTAAATTCAGGATCATTCATCTGCAGACTTTAAATATCAGTTCATTGCTCCAAATATTGTTTCTCTCTTTACTTGTAGGCATTCCTTGGAAAACCTTAAAGAAAATTTCTTTTAAATGAAAATGATGACATGGCATAATATGTCATGTGTTGTTGTTTTCCCTCTGAGGTTTATTTTTAAGAACTGCTAAGGATATTTGGTCCTGGATGGATCAGAGACAATGATTGGGATGACTTATCGTAAATAAGAAGCCATTGTAGTTAAATACAATAATAGATGGTTAACAGAGGGCTTTGATGTTTAACATTACTGTTGGTTCATCTGTTCAGCACTTTGCCTTTATACACAGTAGATTAAGGTCAAATTGATTCCAACTAAAGGTAGAAGTTCACAAAGTTTGGGCCTGCTTTGCAAGGGTATGAAACTAATAATTGTTACAATATGTTTATCAACATTCAGTTTATTTACTATATGTAAATATGTTTCTGTCTTTTTAATAAGTTTTCTTTCTTTTTTAATGTTTTGCCTGTCCTTGTTTTGTTGTTGTAATTTTTTATTTTTCATTTGGAGTTTGTATTCTATCTTAATTTGCCTAATATGTTTTTTAAAAAGGGACCCTTACCAGAAGCAAGTTCATGAGGCTGCTCTGTACCTATTTTCTAAGCTGCCTCTAAGCTCATAGAATCATAGCCTCATAGCTTTGGGAGGCACCTCAGGGGTCTTCTAGTCCAACCCGCTGCTCAAGGCAGGAGCCTTATATAACCCCAGTCAAATGACTATCCGGTCTATTCTTGAAAACCTCCAGTGATGGAGCATCCACAATGCCAGGAAGCCAGCTATTCGCTTAATCAATTGCATCCACTGACAGAAATTTTCTCCTGACTTCTAGGTTGAATCTTCCTTTGACAACCTTCTACCCATTCCTTCTCCTTCTGCCCTCTGGTGCTCTAGAGAGTTTATCTTGTAACTTTACAACCTGTGTACATTTTCCCCCCATGTTAAGGTAGCAAAACAGAGAGGATTGTCCCTCTTCTGCGTGACAGTGCGAACAGTGAGGCAAAATGGCAGCTGCTTCCACCAGTCCACCACATGGCCCAGGAATGAACCCAGGGCCCACAGAAAATGATGGCTGCTTCCAGGAGACGATCTTGAGGCCCAGGGATGCGTGTTCTCCCCTCCTTCCGCAAAATGAGGTTCAGAGATGTTCAAAGGGTAGAGGAGGAGGGTGTGAGGCCTGGTGGGGTGGGAGTAAGGTCTAAGGACTGCAGGGACCCAGTGGGAGTGGGAAAAAGCTTGTGGGGACCCTGTGGGGGGGGGAAGGGAAAGGACTGGGGGGACCCTATGGGGCACAGAGGGCCGGGGAGACACAAAGGATGGAATACAGAGCACAGGGTGTCTCAGAGGGTGGGGGAGGCCTAGGGATGCCTGAGGCATGCAAGCCTGGCCCTGTGCTAGGCCTCCAAAAATTTTCCCCAACCCTGAGGTAGGCAATGTTCTGCTTAGTGACTCACACATTCGATTAATGGCTACCTCAGGGAGATCAGGGTAGTTAAGGAAAGCAGTCTCACTTAACAGCCGCTGCAACATGCAACCATACTTGCAATGCCCATGACAGTTGTATCTTGAGAACCTTGTATGCTGGCTGAGGAATTCTGGAGCCCAAAATCTGGAGGGAACCAAGATAGAAGACTGAAACTCCACATGTGGGAATTACATAATCAATATACAAAACTATATACGAAACATGGTACAACAAGTGAATATTCTTGACAAAAAGAGCTGCTCATAGCCCAGATCTGTCCTTGGTATTATCTAAAAGAGATTAAAAGCTGAGAGAACAGCTGGGCAGTGAAACTGCTTTCTAGGACTGTGGAGATGAATACTCACTGACTCTCGCTTAAAAATAGCCTTCACTAAAAGACCATTTATAGCCATATCAGAAATGGAGGAGGACCAGCAACAAATTTTGGCTAATTACAAACTTATACTTGAAAAACTTCTTGAAGCTACTGAGGTAATTAAAACTAGACTGAAAGACAAAGGCGCCAGCTTAAACTTACAAACTTACAAACCAAAGAACTTACAATTCAAAAAACAATAGAAGCGGAAGAAATTAATACCAAGACAGAGGACTTTAAAGAACAACAAATACAATGTACTGAAAATTTAGACAACCAAACCCTGATTGCAAATAAAGAATCTACAACCCAAAACAGAACAGAAGCGGAAGACAGTAATACCAAGATCGAGGGTGCTAAAGATCAACAAGTACAGCCTACTGAAAACCTCCTAGACAACCAAACAACAACCATAAAATTGGATATGACTTTCTACTTACACCAGAAGAAACCTGAGGAAGAAGACCAGATTGAACTGAAGCAAACATGTCAAACTCGCGATGTCACGTGACGTCACGCAACGTATCGGGCCGGTTTTGCCCTTGCCGGCAATGGGGTGGGTGCGGCTTCCAGATGACGCGTCCGGCCCACGGGCCGGCAGTTTGACACCCCTGATCTAAATGCATTGGTATGGAAGCCTGGTTGGCATAAAAAGAAATCTAGAGTTAGATTTAAAAAATGGAGTCTTTTGATTTATTAGAGAGGATCCTAAAGTCTCAACTAATGGGCTAAAGGGAGATTTTGAAATGAAGGGAAATATGTTTATTAGATTTAACTATTGTTGGAAAATGATAAAAAATAAGAGATTAATTGACCTAATATTGAGGATTTAGATTTATAAGGGAAATGAAAATTAACTATTAGGAAATAGCTTTGAATTATTGTTTAGTCCAGATAACATAGACGATGGATTTGAGACAATAAAGGATACTCCGTTAGTAAGTGGTGATGTACTAGGATGAGAAATAGAAAATGTCTATGAAATAAAATAAGAATATATTTAAGTAACTAATAGGTGTATTTTAGATATTATAATTTTTATGTAGTGAAATAAAGGAAATTTGGGTTACCCAAAATTTAAATACTATGGATATTAAAGGTTAAATTGGAATATTGTAATTAAAAATTAAGAAAACCAAGATCATGGCATCCGGCCCTCTCAATTCCTGGCAAATAGATGGGGAAGAAATGGAGGTAGTGACAGATTTTATCTTCCTGGGCTCCAAGATCACCACAGATGGGGACTGCAGCCAAGAAATTAAAAGACGCTCCTGGGGAGGAAAGCTATGGCAAATTTAGACAGCATACTAAAAAGCAGAGATGTCACCCTGCCAAGAAATTACGTATAGTCAAGGCCATGGTTTTCCCAGTTGCAATGTATGGCTGTGAAAGCTGGACCATAAGAAATGCTGAGCACCAAAGAATTGAGGCCTTTAAACTATGGTGCTGGAGAAGACTCCTGCAAGTCCCCTGGACTGCAAGGCAATCAAACTGGTCAGTCCTAGAGATCAATCCTGACTGCTCTTTAGAAGGCCTGATCCTGAAGTTGAAACTCAAGTACTTTGGTCACCTAATGAGAAGGAAGGACTCACTGGAGAAGAGCCTAATGCTGGGAAAGATTGAGGGCAATAGAAGAAGGGGGCGACAGAGAATGAGGTGGCTGGATGGAGTCACTGAAGCAGTAGGCGTGAGCTTAAATGGACTCCAGAAGATGGTAGAGGACAGGAAGGCCTGGAGGAACGTTGTCCATGGGGTCGCGATGGGTCGGGCATGACTTCGCAACTAACAACAATAATTAAAAATTAGGTAAAATGTAAATACAGGACATGGATACGTATAAGCATAAATATATTGATAAATCTTTTAACTGAGCTTGTTATAATTACAAATTTACTAGCTTAAATATGATACAGCAAATGTTAAGGGAAATAGAGAAGGAATTTTTTGATGATGTAACCTGAGATATGTACTAAAGATTTTGTTATTGTACTATTGACTACCCAATCACCACGCTGCTTTCTAAATACATAAACGTAAAACTGGAAAACCAATAAAAACTTGTTATATATATAAAAAAGAAATATCCAGTAACTGCTGCTGATAACCAGAAATAGGGAGTTAGTCTTTTCCCATTTTCTCTTCACCTACAAGTCTAGTCCCGAGAAATGTTTGAGTAAAAAGGTCTGCCTTATGTGATTGTCCAAGTGACCTATTCCTTCCCACTGACTCCTAGACATTTCCCTCTTTTTCTGAACTAAGAAATGATCTCCCTTGATGTTTGATATATTTTTTCCACATAGTCTGTTTTGTCCAGCTCAAAACCCTTTTCCCGCCTTTCTCTTTCTTCTCTGTCACTTGCTGAGGAAGAAGACTTTTGTAGTTTTCCAGAGGAGCTAATAAGATTTTGATTGCTGCCTTGACTTGCTTTGCATTTTAATGCTGCTTGTGATTCTCAGGTCTCCACAGTGCTCCTTTGACATTCAGAGAATCATCAGGGAAGTTGGACAGATCCTCTGTAATGTTATGATTTTCAAAGGCTACAAGTCCACTGGGGTCCAGGGAGCAATGATGTCGCACAACTGAAGGCTGCTTTAGAGGTTGTAAAGTTATGAGGTAAATCCTAGCTTAGTTTTTCAGTTCCAAATGTCCTAATTTCCTTCTCTCAGAGTGGCAGGGATGGAGAAGACCATCCCTGAATCTGAAAAAAATGTCAATCAAAACAGATCCAATTTAACCACTCAAATTTTTAAACTGTGCCTAAAGAAATGCTGTACTTTTATAGAATTTAGGACTGGTGCAGATAGCAATGCAACAATAAATTAAGAGGCAGAAGCCTAACTACAGCTCAAACCATCAGAGGCAGAGAATGGCTCGACTGATGTACAATTGAAACTGAAACTTTAAATTTATAATCAGGAGGGAAGGGAAGCTGAGTATTAGTTACAGGTTAGTTACAGAGGTGCAGAATGCACAAGAGATTGATTACAAATTAACAATTGTAGTGTAGACTTGCCTTGCCCTAATATTCATAGCAGCACTGAAAATACCCATTTTTTCCTTGTCAAAAGCTACTGATAATTCCAACATAATGCTCTTTTAAAATAAAACATTTTGTACTGTAGATTTTTTTCCTCCTCTTAAGGTAGCAAAACAGAGAGTTTTGTCAATCTTCTGTGTGACAGTGAGGACGGTGGGATTCGCCTCCAGAAGTCCACCATATGGCCCAGGGATGAATCCAGGGACCATTGAAAATGAAGGCTGTTTCTAGGACACAATCACGAGGCCAAGGGATGCGTGTCCTCCACTCCTTCCCCAACATGAGATTCAAAGATCTTTAAAAGTTAAGGAGGAGAAGGCTGTGAGGCCTGGTGGGGTGAGAGTCAGGCCTATAGACTGCAGAGATCTAGTAAGACTGGGAAAAAGCCTGTGGAAACCCTTGGAGTAGGGAAAGTACTGGGGGGACACAAGGGTTGGGAATTCTGACCGACACTTTCCCCACAATCTGGACATCCATACGGCTTCTCTCCTATGTGAGTCCTCTGGTGTATCAGCAGGCTGCAACTCCGACTGAAACTTTTCCCACATTCAGGACATTCAAAGGGTTTCTCTCCTGTTTGAGTACTCTGCTATGTCACCAGGCTGGACCTGTGACTTAAACTTTTTCCACAGATAGGACATTCAAAGGGTTTCTCTCCTGTGTGAGTGCTCTGGTGTCTCATGAGCTGGGAATTCTGACTGAAACTTTTCCCACATTCAGGACATTCAAAGGGTTTCTCTCCTGTGTGAGTCCTCTGGTGTTTCACAAGGTTGGAATTCTGACTGAAATTTTTCCCACAATCAGGACATTCAAAGGGTTTCTATCTTGTGTGAGTCCTCTGGTGTCTCATGAGCTGGGAATTCTGACTGAAACTTTTTCCACAATCAGGACATTCAAACGGTTTCTCTCCTGTGTGAGTCCTTTGGTGTATCACCAGGTATGAGTTCTGCTTGAATTTTTTCCCACAAACAGGGCACTCAAACACTTTCTTTTCTATGTGAGTCCTCCGGTGTATCACCAGGTGGAAATTCTGACTGAAAGTTTTCCCACAATCAGGACATTCAAAGGGTTTCTCTCCTGTGTGAGTACTCTGCTATGTCACCAGGCTGGACCTGTGACTGAAACTTTTTCCACAGATAGGACATTCAAAGGGTTTCTCTCCTGTGTGAGTGCTCTGGTGTCTCATGAGCTGGGAATTCTGACTGAAACTTTTACCACATTCAGGACATTCAAAGGGTTTCTCTCCTGTGTGAGTCCTCTGGTGTTTCACAAGGTTGGAATTCTGACTGAAATTTTTCCCACAATCAGGACATTCAAAGGGTTTCTATCTTGTGTGAGTCCTCTGGTGTCTCATGAGCTGGGAATTCTGACTGAAACTTTTTCCACAATCAGGACATTCAAACGGTTTCTCTCCTGTGTGAGTCCTTTGGTGTATCACCAGGTATGAGTTCTGCTTGAAATTTTTCCCACAAACAGGGCACTCAAACACTTTCTTTTCTATGTGAGTCCTCCGGTGTATCACCAGGTGGAAATTCTGACTGAAAGTTTTCCCACAATCAGGACATTCAAAGGGTTTCTCTCCTGTGTGAGGACGCTCATCTGTGGATGCATCTGGTGGTGAAAGGAAAGTCCGATGCTGTAAAGATTTTTTCTCCATAGGAACCTGGAATGTAAGATCCATGAATCAAGGCAAACTGGACGTGGTCAAAGAAGAGATGACAAGACTGAAATCGACATCTTAGGAATCAGCGAACTAAAATGGAAAGGAATGGGTGAATTTAATTCAGAGGACCATCAGGTATACTACTGCGGGCAAGAATCCCTCAGAAGAAATGGAGTAGCCTTCATAGTCAATAAAAGAGTAGGAAAATCAATACTGGGATACAATCCCCAAAATAACAGAATGATCTCAGTGCGAATCCAAGGCAAACCATTCAATATCACAGTAGTCCAAGTCTATGCCCCAACCACTGGTGCTGAAGAGGATGAAATTGACCAGTTCTATGAAGCCCTACAGCACCTTATAGAATCAATACCAAAAAATGACGTCCTTATCATCATGGGGGATTGGAATGCCAAAGTAGGAAGCCAAAAGATAAACAGAATAACAGGCAAGTTTGGCCTTGGAGTACAAAATAAAGCAGGGCACAGGCTGATAGAATTTTGTCAAGAGAATACGATGGTCATAGCAAACACTCTTTTCCAACAACCCAAGAGACGGCTCTACACATGGACATCACCAGACGGTCAACACAGAAATCAGATTGACTATGTGCTCTGCAACCAAAGATGGAGAAGCTCTATACAGTCAGTAAAAACAAGACCAGGAGCTGACTATGGCTCAGATCATGAGCTTCTCGTTGCAAAATTTAGGCTTAAATTGAAGTAAGTAGGGAAAAACACTAAGCCACTCAGGTATGAACTAAATCATATCCCTGATGAATATACAGTAGAGGTGACAAAGAGATTTAAGGAATTAGATCTGATAGACAGAGTGCCTGAAGAACTATGGACGGAGGTTCGCAACATTGTACAAGAGGTAGCAACTAGAACCATCCCAAAGAAAAAGAAATGCAAGAAAGCAAAATGGCTATCTGAGGAAGCTTTGCAAATAGCTGAGGAAAGAAGGGAAGCGAAAGGCAAGGGAGAAAGAGAAAGATACACCTAATTGAATGCAGAATTCCAGAGAATAGTTAGAAGAGATAAGAATGCCCTCTTAAATGAATACTGCAAAGAAATAGAAGAGAATAGAATAGGGAGAACCAGAGATCTCTTCAAGAAAATTGGAGATATGAAGGGAACGTTTCATGCAAAGATGGGCATGATAAAGGACCAAAATGGCAGGGACCTAACAGAGGCAGAAGAGATTAAGAAGAGGTGACTTCCGGTTCCGGGTTGCAGTGCTGACGGTCACGCGAAGAGCCTTCGCTCTTCACCGGCCGGCTTCCCTCTGCCGGTAGACCCCCGTGGGGGTCGAAAGACGCCCTGGAGGGGCGACCACCGCTGAGGAGGCCCCTCGTCGACCGCGGAGGGTGCGGCAGCACCTCCCGCGGTCCGAGGCAGCTCCTTTGGGCCGACGGGGAAAGGATCGGCCATTAACAACGAATCAGCAAACACCTAGAGGCAAACAAAATCACTACTAAAAGCCAACATGGGTTTGTCAAAAACAGATCATGCCAGACAAACCTTATTGCATTCTTTGACCAAGTGACAAAATTAGTGGATCAGAGGAATGCTGTGGATATAATTTACTTGGACTTCAGTAAGGCATTTGATAAAGTAGATCACAACCTACTACTTGATAAGATAGAAAAATGTGGGTTAGACAGCATCACCACCAGATGGATTCGTAGCTGGCTGACCGGCCGTACTCAGCGTGTGGTCCTCAATGGAACCGCATCCACACGGAGGGAAGTGTGCAGTGGGGTGCCCCAGGGCTCTGTTCTGGGCCCAGTGCTCTTCAACATCTTCATCAACGATTTGGACGAGAGGATAGATGGGGAACTCATCAAATTTGCGGATGACACCAAGCTGGCAGGAATAGCCAACACTCCAGAAGACAGGCTTAAGATACAGGAGGACCTGGACAGACTTGAACATTGGGCGCTATCTAACAAAATGAAATTCAATGGTGAAAAAAGTAAGGTTCTACATTTAGGCAAGAAAAACCAAATGTACAGGTATAGTATAGGGGGTACCTTGCTCAATAGTAGTAACTGTGAGAGGGATCTCGGAGTCCTAGTGGACAATCACTTAAATATGAGCCAGCAGTGTGCTGCAGCTGCCAAAAAAGCCAACACAGTGCTGGGCTGCATTAACAGAGGGATAGAATCAAGATCACGTGAAGTATTAATACCACTTTACAATGCCTTGGTAAGGCCACACTTGGAATACTGCATCCAGTTTTGGTCACCACGATGTAAAAAAGACGTTGAGACTCTAGAAAGAGTGCAGAGAAGGGCAACAAAGATGATTAGGGGACTGGAGGCTAAAGCATATCAAGAACGTTTGCTGGAATTGGGTATGTCTAGTTTAATGAAAAGAAGGACTAGGGGTGACATGATAGCAGTATTCCAATATCTCAGGGGTTGCCACAAAGAGGGAGTCAAGCTATTCTCCAAGGCGCCTGAGGGCAGGACAAGAAGTAATGGATGGAAACTAGTCAAGGAAAGAAGCAACCTGGAACTGAGGAGAAACTTCCTGACAGTTAGAACAATTAACCAGTGGAACAACCTGCCTCCAGAAGCGGTGAATGCTCCAACACTGGAAGTTTTTAACAAGAGACTGGACAGCCATTTGTCTGAAATGGTATAGGGTTTCCTGCCTGAGCAGGGGGTTGGACTCGATGACCTCCAAGGTCCCTTCCAACTTTATTATTATTATTATTATCATCTAGCCGCTCCAACCGCAAGTCAAACAACATCTAAGCATCAAAGAACCACCGTGGAAGATCCGGGTGAGACTTTTCCTTTCCTCTCTCTACCCTAATTATTCTCCTGTGAAAGCCTCTGAACTATTTCCCCAATTTTATGAAGCAGCGTCTGTGTACATGGGACTATAAGCCTTTAAACTATAATTAATCTACTTTGATTATTTTTATTTTTATTTTTGGGTACTCTGGTTCCCAAAAAGTTTCTCTTATTGAACTTTTTTTATCTACTTATTAAACCGAACAATATTTTTTTATTATTGCTCTTGTTCTCTTAATTGAAAAAATACTATCTGGAAAAATGCTTTACAGCTTACTGGGGACATCTTGTGGTGAAAATTGACATTACAACTGTACTATTTTTTGATTATGACTATAACATAGCCTTCAAATTATCACAAAAAAGCAGCTGTGTGGAGGTGGACTGCTGATTGTTATTAAACATAGCCTCCACTAAAATACTAAAAGACTACTTGGTTATGGAAATGGAGGATTTTTTCTCACAGCTTGACTACAGCCTTATATTGGAAAAAATCTTGGAATTTAATGAGAATATATACTTCAGGAGGGAAACTAAAGATGATTCCCCAGAACTACAAATCGAGGAACAGATCAATACCATAGAGGTTTGTGTTCAACCCTATGTACAACATGAGACCGAGGAATTTTATTTACAACTTAACTATGAAAAAGCTTTTGCCTCAAAATCACAAATTGACACTCAGACTTCAGCTGATTTCTTCACAAATCAAAAATCAACAGAACAAGAACTTACTACTACCAAAGAGGATCTCAGACAACTCTGTCTACAATTCATTGAATATCAGAACTATGATATCCTGGACAGCCAACGAATAACTATAACACCAGACAAAATTGAGTACGTCACCCAGATGACAACGGAAGAAGGACAACAGATACAAGACCAGATTGAATTTAGGATGAATATCGTAAACAAAATAATGAAATCTATTGACATAATGGCCCTTTTATGGAAACCGGCCTGGCACAAAAAGAAAGCTAGAGTCAGATTTAAAAACGGGACTTAAATCTATACTTGATGGCTAAAAAAGGTGTTTTTTTTAGAGATATGGTCTGAATTAATAGTACTGAGATGAAAAATAAAACTGGGACTGATTTAGCTTAGGACTTAGATTTATAACTGTGAGGGAATTATTGGTTATATTATAATTTGGAATTTTGAAATGAAAAATGTTTTAAATATATTCCTATCTTGATTATATATGGTTGAAATAGAGTAAAAAGGTATATATTTTCTCTTTTATTTTATTTCTATTTTTTATCCTTTCTTTTTTATGGAGATAATATGTTTACTATAGGTATATCTATTTTGTAATGGAATGAAAATAACGGAATGGATGTTGGGATTGATTTAATATTTAGGATTCAGATTTATAATTGACATGAAATTATTGGTTAGAATATAGTTTGGAATTGTGAAATGAAAAATGTTTTAAATGCGTACCTATCAAGATTATATATGGTTGAAATAGTGTAAAGATATACATTTTCTTTCTTACCTCACTTTTATTTGTTATTCCTTTTTTGGAAGATAAGAGGTTTATGTTAGATATGATACTTATTTTCTAATGGAATGGAAACAATAGAATGAGAAGGTAATTGTTGGAATATTATTGTAGACATGATAATGGTTATGTTATGTAATTAGGGAAATTAGGATGCCTGAAATATAAATAGTATGTTTAATTAATGTTAAATTGGAATGTGGTAATTGGAATGTTGTTAAACTTAAAAACAGGACTTGGAATTTTTATAGGTAAAATGTGATTGAAAATTTTTTAGGGACGGATTGAAATTTACCTAGAAATGTATTAACCTGAATATGTTATATTAATGGAGGGAAAGAGAGAGAGAACTTCTAAGGACTTAACCTGACTAGTAAATGTATGTTTTTGATTGTAAACAATTGCTGATTTGTGCAGATATGTTTTTGATTTTAGATGATTGATTACCCTCTCCCCACGTTGTTTCCTAAATATTTTGTTCAAAAAAATGGAAAAATTAATAAAACTTGTTACAAAAAAAAAGAAGAAGAAGAAGAGGTGGCAAAATTACACAGAAGAACTATACAAGAACGAGCTTAGCATTCCTGATAACCATGATGGGGTGGTCACTGACCTTGAGCCAGACATCCTACAATGTGAAGTAATAATAATAATAATAATAAAGTTGGAAGGGATCTTGGAGGTCATCTAGTCCAACCCCCTGCTCAGGCAGGAAACCCTATACTATTTCAGACAAATGGCTGTCCAGTCTCTTCTTAAAAACTTCCAGTGTTGGAGAATTCACCGCTTCTGGAGGCAGGTTGTTCCATTGCTTAATTGTTCTAACTGTCAGGAAGTTTCTCCTTAGTTCTAGGTTGCTTCTCTCCTTGATTAGTTTCCATCCATTGCTTCTTGTCCTGCCTTCAGGCGCCTTGGAAAATAGCTTCACTCCCTCTTCTTTGTGGCAGCCCCTGAGATATTGGAACACTGCTATCATGTCCCCCCTCGTCCTTCTCTTCATTAAACTAGACATACCCAATTCCAGCAGCCGTTCCTTATATGCTTTAGCCTCCAGTCCCCTAATCATCTTTGTTGCTCTTCTCTGTACTCTTTCTAGAGTCTCAATGTCTTTTTTACATTGTGGTGACCAAAACTGGATGCAGTATTCCAAGTATGGCCTTAACAAGGCATTGTAAGGTGGTATTAATACTTCACGTGATCTCAATTCTATCCCTCTGTTAATGCAGCCTAGCACTGTGTTGGCCTTTTTGGCAGCTGCAGCACACTGCTGGCTCATATTTAAGTGATTGTCCACTAGGACTCTGAGGTCCCTCTCACAGTTACTATTGAGCAAGGTACCACCTATACCAGGGGTAGGCAACCGTGGCTCTTTTATGACTCGTGGACTTCAACTCCCATTGAGGACCACACGCTGAGTACGGCCGGTCAGCCAGCTACGGATCCATCTGGTGGTGATGCTGTCTAACCCACATTTTTCTATCTTATCAAGTAGTAGGTTGTGATCTACTTTATCAAATGCCTTACTGAAGTCCAAGTAAATTACATCCACAGCATTCCTCTGGTCCACTAATTTTGTCACTTGGTCAAAGAATGTAATAAGGTTTGTCTGACATTATCTGTTTTTGACAAACCCGTGTTGGCTTTTAGTAATGACTTGGTTTGCCTGTAGGTGTTCGCTGATTCGTTGTTTGATTATCTTTTCCAGAATCTTCCCAGGTATTGAGGTCAGGCTGATAGGTCTGTAATTTCCTGGATCCATTTTTTCCCCTTTTTTGAAGATGGGAACTACATCAGCTCTTTTCCAGTCCTCCGGTAGTTCCCCAGTGCTCCAGGATCTTTGAAAAATATAGTTCAATGGTTTTGAGATCACATCTGCCAGTTCCTTGAGAACCCTGGGATGTAATCCATCTGGTCCTGGTGATTTGAACTCGTCTAGGCTGGACAGGTGCTCACTTACCGTTTTCTTGCCTATCTTAACTTGCATTTCTATTCTGTTTTTTATGGCACTGTTTTTGGTAGGTTGGTCTGTTTTTCCCTTTGTGTAAAGACAGATGCAAAAAATGAGTTAAATAGTTCTGCTTTCTCCCTGTTGCTTGTCACCTTCTGAAGTGAAATGGGCCTTAGGAAAGCTGAGCAACAACAAAGCTAGTGGAGGTGACAGTATTCCAGCACAGCTATTCAAAATCTTAAAAGACAATGCAGTAAAAGTGCTATATTGAATTTGCCAGCAAATTTGGAAAACTCAACAGTGGCCACAGGATTGGAAAAGGTCAGTTTACATTCCAATTCCAAAGAAAGGCAATGCCAAGGAATGTTCAAACTATCGCACAATTGCACTCATTTCACATGCAAGTAAAGTTATGCTTAAAATCCTACAAGCTAGACTCCAGCAGTATGTGGATCGAGAACTTCCAGAAGTACAGGCAGGATTTCAAAGAGGCAGAGGAACTAGAGATCAAATTGCCAACATACACTGGATCATGGAGAAAGCTAGGGAGTTCCAGAAAAACATCTACTTCTGCTTCATTGACTATGCTAAAGCCTTTGATTGTATGGATCACAACAAATTGTGGCAAGTTCTTAAAGAGATGGGAGTACCAGACCATCTTTCTCTTGAGAAACCTATATGCAGGTCAAGAAGCAACAGTGAGAACTGGACACGGAACCACTGATTGGTTCAAAATTGGGAAAGGAGTCCGGCAAGGCTGTATTCTGTCGCCCTGCCTATTTAACTTATACACAGAGCACATCATGAGAAAGGCAGGGCTAGATGAATCAAAAGTTGGAATTAAGATTGCTGGGAGAAATATCAACAACCTAAGATATGCAGATACCACTCTAATGGCAGAAAGTGAAGAGCAACTAAAGAGCCTCTTGATGCGGGTGAAGAAGGAGAGTGCAAAAGTTGGCTTGAAACTCAACATTAAGAAAACTAAGATCATGGCATCCGGCCCTCTCAATTCCTGGCAAATAGATGGGGAAGAAATGGAGGTAGTGACAGATTTTATCTTCCTGGGCTCCAAGATTACCACAGATGGGGACTGCAGCCAAGAAATTAAAAGACGCTTGCTCCTGGGGAGGAAAGCTATGGCAAATTTAGACAGCATACTAAAAAGCAGAGACATCACCCTGCCAACAAAAGTACGTATAGTCAAGGCCATGGTTTTCCCAGTTGCAATGTATGGCTGTGAAAGTTGGACCATAAGAAATGCTGAGCACCAAAGAATTGAGGCCTTTGAACTATGGTGCTGGAGAAGACTCCTGCAAGTCCCCTGGACTGCAAGGCAATCAAACCGGTCAATCCTAGAGCAGATCAACCCTGACTGCTGTTTAGAAGGCCTGATCCTGAAGTTGAAACTCAAGTACTTTGGCCACCTAATGAGAAGGAAGGACTCACTGGAGAAGAGCCTAATGCTGGGAAAGATTGAGGGCAATAGAAGAAGGGGACGACAGAGAATGAGGTGGCTGGCTGGAGTCACTGAAGCAGTAGACGTGAACTTAAAAGGAATCCAGAAGATGGTAGAGGACAGGAAGGCTTGGAGGAACGTTGTCCATGGGGCCGCGATGGGTCGGACACGACTTCGCAACTAACAACATTGAAGCTGAGAGGAGGACATTTGTCAGTGTGTTATGTGATCTCTATCAAGTTGGTTGTGGTTGTTTTATGTTCTTTCATTTAATGAGTTTGTAAAACGTAATAAAATTAAAGTAATGGTGCAAAGAGTTGACTGGTCGCCCAGAAAGCAATATAAAATAGTATTATTAAGTGAACAAGGCTACAGTTATAAAGAAATTAGAAGAAAAATTGGTGGAAACTTAACCAAAGGTGGCATTTCTAAGTTTTTGCAGAGGTATAAGGAGACTCAAGTCACTAAAAAACCACACTAGTAAAGGCAGGAAAAGGTGCACAACAGCACGTGATGATAGAGGAATGAAGAGACTGTGGCTACGTGACAGAAGAAAATCATCTGGGTGTATACAAGATGAAATGGCGCAATGCAATGTGAAGTTGAGTGCAAGGACTGTTCGGCGCAGAGTGCAGGAATTTGGCGTAAAATCTAGAATTCCATGAAAAAAGCCACTTTTATCTCTCAAACAAAGGTTGAAAAGACTAAACTGGGCTAAAACCCATGTTACCTGGACGGAGGAACAATGGGACAGTGTTATTTGGAGTGATGAGACCAAGATCTCCCTGTTTGGTAGTGATGGCATAAAATACGCAAGGAGATTTGCATCCTGATTGCATTACATGTACCGTGAAACACCCAGTCAGTGTTATGATCTGGGGTTGTACGACATCAAAAGGTATGGGCAGAATTTGTGTGATTAATGGAAATATAAATGGCCAAAAATACATTAATGAAATACGTGAGCCCACACTGAAGCCTTCCGCACATGATCTTTTCAAAGACAATGAAGCATTTATATTTCAACAGGATTCAGCTCCATGTCATGTTGCTGTTGTGTGCAAAAGGTGGTTTCAAGATAATCATATTCCACTGCTGGAATGGACTGGGAATAGCCCAGATCTTAACTCAATTGAAAATCTATGGAGCCGACTAAAGAAACGTGTTAGTCAGAAGCGACCCAGCAATAAAACCCAGTTAATAGAAGCAATCATTCAATCTTGGTTTCACATTATAACAGCTGCACAACTAAAGGACTTGGTTCACTCCATGGGAAGACGTTGTAAGGCCGTAATTCATGCTAAAGGTTACCCAACTAAGTATTAACTGACATGGTGATAATTTTTATATATCTTGTTTTTTCTACGTCTTTCACTTTTCTTCTTTATAACTGCTATTCTAATAGCAAATCCTTCACAAAAGTTATTGCATTACATTCTTGATTAAATTATCTTTCCATTGATATATAATATTATGGTACTACTCCAAAAGAAAAGTGGTGTTATTAGCCATCAAACCTCAAACATAGACTTTTCCCAAAAGGTTTCCACAATTTTGGCCACTACTGTAACTGATGAAATGATGCCTAAAGCCTCTGCAAGATTTAAAGCACCAGTTTTGCTCATGGAAGTCCTCAGCTGCAAATAAGAGGAGAAAATACTGCCCACAACTACTCTGGTGACATCCCAATTCAAGGAGTCCTCACTTACTGACTGCAACGGGCTTTTATGTCACGAAGCAGCCATATCATGAAGCATGATGTCACATGAGAGTGCCAACTTACATCTGTTCCTCTGCAGTTGTAAAGCAAATCCACGTGGGTTGTTAAAGGCAATTTCACTTGCAACTTCCTGCCGGCATCCCCAGTGATTTTGCCTGTCAGAATCTAGTTGGGAAGGTCACAAACGGGGATCATGAGTGTGAGATACTGCAACCATCATAAATGTGAAATGGTTGGCAGAAACCAAATTGGTGCATTTCCTTTTCCGGCATTTTCATAACGACAGGAACTGCTGATGTTCAGGTCACTGAACAGGTGCTACAATGACCACTAATTTGTTTTACCAGGCGTAAGTCTGCTCTTACAATGCCATTGTAACTTTGAAGGCTCAGGGAACAAGTGATAAGCAATGACTACTTATACAAACTGAACATCCCAAAAGCTCTTCAGTAGCTATTTTTAAAAAGTGCTGGGTTAAGAACGTTTGAACCTGGTTAATACATGGATGGGGCACCAATAGGAAATACCATGTTTATTGGCAATACGTGGAAGTAAAAAAAAAAATCCCATAAAAATCAGTGGCACCTTCAGTCCCATCTTGTTGCCAAGAAAACAGAAAGAATAATAGAATTACAGAGTTGGAAGGCACCTTGGAGGTCTTCTAGTCCAATCCCCTGCTCGGGCAGGAGACACGATTACCATTCCTGACAAATGGCTGTCCGGTCTCCTCTTAAAAACCTCCAGTGATGCAGCACTCACAACGTCTGAAGGGAAGCCATTTCCAAAGAATCAACCTTCACTTGAAGGAGACTTTTTAAATCTTCCCACCAGCAGAAAATCGCAGCCCCCAGTTTCACAGCCTGCAGCACCAGTGGACTTAAAAGTTGGGGAGGGAAGGAAAATGCAGCAGGAGCAGCAGCTGAGATGCTTCAGCCTAGTTGCTTCTCTGCTTGGACGCCGTGGAGGAAACCAAACAGCCCCGCTTGCTCCCGGCTTCTCCTCCGACCTGCCCTCCACTCACCTTCCAGCTGCTGCTTCAATCTGGGAAGAGCACAAAATCCTCCCTACACACCATCTTCCTCCTATTAGTGATCAAGAGGAAGTTCCTCTTCCTCTTGATCACTTCCCCTCTTGGGAATAAGACAAAAGTTTTATTATTAAGAATCAAACAAGTATATTTGATCCTAGATGGATCAGACAATGATTGGGGTGACTTACCATAAATAACAAGCCATTGTAGTTAAATACAATAGATGGTTAAGAGAGGGCTTTGATGTTACTATTGGTTCATCTGTTCAGCACTTTGCCTTTACACACAGATAGATGAAGGACAAATTGATTCTAACTAGAGGTAGAAATTCACAAATTTTGGGGCTGCTTTGCAAGGGTTAGAAACTAATATTGTTACAATATACTTATCAACATTCAACTGGTTTACTATATGTAAATCTGTTTTGGTCTTTTTTTTAATACACATTTTTCTTTTTTAATGTTTTGGCTATCCTTGTTTTGTTGTTGTATTCTTTTTTCTTTGGAGTGTGTATTCTATCTTAATTTTCCATTTTTTTTTTAAAAAAGGGACCGTTACCAGAAGCAGGTTTATGGGGTTGCTCTTCAGCTATTTTCTAAGGTGCCTCTATACTCACAGAATCATAGCATCAGTGGTCTTCTAGTCCAACCCGCTGCTCAAGGCAGGTGCCTTATATAACCTGAGTCAAATGACTGTCTGGTCTATTCTTGAAAACCTCCAGTGATGGAGCATCCACAATGCCAGGAGGACAGCTATTCGCTTGATCAATTGTACTCACTGACAGAAAATTTCTCCTTATTTCTAGGTTGGAACATTCTTTGACAACCTTCCACCCATGAACTTCTTGTTCTGCCTTCTGTTGCCCTAGAGAATAAATCGATCTCCTCTTCTTTGTGACAGCCCCTCAAATAGTGGAAGACAGCTATCAGGCCCCCCTAATCCTTCTCTTCCACGGCCAGACATACGGAGCTCTCTCAACCACTTGTCATTTAGTGTCCAGATGATTTATCATCTTTCTTCTTCTCTGCATATTTTCCAGTGTCTCAACATCTAAACTGTATCATGGGACCAAAACAGGGAGCAGTATCCTAAGTGTGGTCTCACCCGCATGGTGTAGTGACACTATCCCTCTGTTGATGCAGACTAGGATTGCATTGGCTTTTTTTTTGGCAGCTGAAGCACACTCCTGTCTTATACTTGTCCATTGGACACCTAGATTCCTCTGTTGAGCCAGGTATTACCTATTTTATCCCTGTGCTTTTGGTTTTTCCTGCCTAAGTGCAGACATTACTTTCCTCATCATTGAACTACACTTTGTTGGATAGATCCCAATGCTCAAGTCTATCAGGATCCCTTTGGATCTTGAGCCTATCTATTTATGAAGATGTTGAAGTGTACTGGGCCCAAGACCGAACCTTGAGGTACCCGACTGCATGCTTCTCTCTATGTAGATATAGTTCCATTGATGAATACCCCGAGTGTGGTTGGTCAGTCAATTGCGAATCCACCTAAGACTAGTTCTGTCTATCCCATGTTGTTCTATCTTACCAAAAAGTTGACTTGTGCTCTACCTTGTCAAATGTCTTGCTGACGTCCAAGTATACTATCTCCAAAACATTTCGCAAATCCACTAATTAAGTTACTTCATAAAAAAAGGCAATAATGTTTGTCTGGCATCACATTCTTAACAAACCCATTCTGGCTTGTTACAGCTGCCCATCATTTCTGTTTTTCCAGAAGCATTAGTGGAAACAGAAGTTTACTTTAATTAAATAACTTGTGAAATTCTCAATCTTTTAAAAGAAGGAATAAAATCAGGGGGGACGGGACCCAGAAGAACCAAGAGGGGTCACAGGCACCTTCAAACGCTCTGAGTGCCACACTCAGGACCAGCTTTCAGACTGATCAGCTGACATATTCTTAAGTTAAAGGAATTCATTCCCGGGTTTTTTCCTCTGGGATTCTTTGATTTTCTTTTTTTTTATAACAAGTTTTATTAATTTTCCATTTTTACAAAGCTTCAGGTGTTAAGGAAGCAACATGGTGGCTGGGTGATAGTCCAATAACAAGCTTTTCCATAAATATGTCAGTTTACATCATCAAAAATTTCCTCTCTGTTTCCCTTAATTATTATATCAAATTCAAATTAATACATTGCTAGTTATAACTCTAATCCTTTAAGACATTTATCAACAAATTTTGACTTATATGCCTCCAGATCCTGTTTTTAACTTTTATCTAATTTCAGTTACCATATTCCAGTTAGCTTAATGTCCATAGTATTTAGGTTTCGGATAACCCACGGTTCCCTTACTTCACTACAGAAGTTATCATATCTAAAATACACTTATTATTTATTCAACTAAATTCTTAGTTTGTTTCATAATCATACTCTACTTCTCATTCTAATACCATCGCTTACTAATAAAATAACCTTTATCCTCTGAATGCATCTTCTATATTACAATTCAAAACTATTATTCTAATAACTAATTTATTTCCCTTATAGATATAAATCCTAAATGTTAAATCCATTAATATCTTTTAAGATCTCCTTATCCCATTAAGTGAGATTTAAGGCTCTTCCATTAAAGGTCACATAAAGAAAACCATTTTTTTATGTCTAACTCTAGCCTTCCTTTTGTGCCAGTCAGGCTTCCATAACAAAGCCTTTGATTCCTCGGGTGGATCTCCCCTCATTCCCGCATATATCACTTGAATCAAGGGAGACCATCCAGTCATCAGCCTGTCAAGGAAGCTAGTCCCTTCACGATCATTACATTGTTGGCCAAATGGTTTGGATCTCCATATTTGATTTAATATATTTGTCATGCGTTCAGGCTGGTCTTCTTCTTCTGATTTCAGCTGGTTTAAAGGAAAAGTCATATTCAATGTTGTAGTTGTTTTTTGATCATCTGGATTATCTAGATTCTCAATATATTGTGTATGTAAGTCCTCAACAAGTTCCATCTTAATATTGCTTTCTTCAGTTTCTGTTACTGTTGTGGTTGTAAAGTCTTT
Organism: Azemiops feae; assembly: GCA_023970755.1. NCBI lineage: Eukaryota > Metazoa > Chordata > Lepidosauria > Squamata > Viperidae > Azemiops > Azemiops feae. The sequence continues at coordinate 291,089 of JALGBA010000913.1, read as the reverse complement.
AAATGAGCTCAAAGTTTGGGTATCAGAGTTCTGAGTAAGTTGTAGCTGACATTCTTTAAAATCCACTTTGATATTAATTCTTCTTCTGTTGCTTTTTGGGTTGTAAGTTCATCTATTGAAGTCAAAGCTGCTTTTTGTAGCTTTAAGGTGGTGCGTATATCTTTCAGTCTAGAATTCGTTAGCTCAGTAGCCTCTAAGACTTTTTCAAGTATAAGTTTGAAATTAAGCTGTGGGTGGTGTTCCTCCATTTCTGTGGTGTTTACGAATAATCCTTTAGTGGACACTATTTTTAATAAATGTCAATAACTGTCCACCTCCACTATAGAGAGTTATTTTCACCACCCAGTTGTTTCAAGTTCTTATCTTTTTGTTAATGTCAAGGACAAATTTTAGTCACAGAAATCTCCCAGTCAGAAAAAAAAAAGTTCACTTGCTGTACCAAATTTCACCAGAAGATGTCCCCAGTAACATAAAAAGTGAAGCTTTTATCCGGTTCAGAGAAGGAAAAAGGAAATATTCCTTTTTTTTCCAGCTTAGCAAAGAAATAAAACAATAAGTTTTTGTGAAAATGAAAAACTTTTTGGGAGCCCAGGTATCCAATAATTACAAGTCCAAGTATTTGGTCATTTAGTCTTGTTGTCCTTTTTTCCCCCCCTTAGCTTTATATTCCCGGAGTAGGCAAAAGCCGCAGAATTAAGCTGGGGGAAAACGGTATTTCCAAAGGCTTTTACAGGAAAATAGTTGGGGAACAGAAAGGGTAAGGTAAGGTCTCACCCAACTCCTCCAGTTGCTTTCATTGTGCTTGGTAGTGCTTTGGGCTTTCGGCTGGTGCGACTTGATGAGCAGCCATGTTAATGGCCGCTCTTTTCTTCTTCGGTCCTGAGGAGCTGCCTCGGATCAAATGGAGAGGCTGCTGCCCCTCCGCAATCTAGCGAGGGTCCTCCCCAACGGTGGTCGCCCCTCCAGGGCATCTTTCGACCCTTTCCAGGGTCTCCCGAAGAAAGAAAACCGGATGGCAGGGAGAGCAGTCTCTCCGCACGTCTGCTAGCACTGTGATCTGGAACCGGAAGCCGATTCTTTGATTTTCAAAGGCTACAAACCAACTGGCAAAACAAATGGCTGTTTTAGAGGGAAACCATAGCTTACTTGTCCGGTTTGAAATGTCCTAATTTCCCTCTGTCAGACTGGCAGTGATGGAGAAGACAATCGCTGAATCTGAGAAGGATGCCAATCAAAACATATCCAGTTAGCCGTTCTAATTTTTAAACTGTGCCTAATGAATTGCTGTATTTTCATAGAATTTAGGACTAGGGCAGATAGCAATACAACAATAAATTAAGAGGCAGAAGCCTAACTGCAGCTCACGTCATCAGAGGCAGAGAGTGGCAGGACTGATGTATGATTGAAACTGAAATTTTAAATTTATAAATGAGGGAAGGGAAGCTGAGTAAAACAGATTATTTAGAGATGCAGATTGCACAAGAGACAGATTACAAATTAACAATTGTATATGTTAGAAACCCACCGTATGTATCACTGAGCAAGAGTTGGGTAATGAGCTTTACATTATCTTTTTATTATTAAATTCATTCATTATTAAACTTAATCACTGCCCATCTTGCCGTTTGAGGCAACTCTGAGCAACGTCCCTTGACCTGATGTCCATAGCAACACTGAAAATACCCATTTTTCCCCTTATCAACAATGAAACCTTTTCAACTGTACATTTTTTTTTCTCATGTTAGGTAGCAAAACAGAGAGGTTTGTCTCTCTTCTGCGTGACAGTATGGCCAAATGGCAGCCACTTCCACATGTCCACCGCATGGCCCAGGGGCGAAGCCAGGGCCCACTGAAAATAACGGCTGCTTCCAGGACACAGTCCTAAGGGCCAGGGATGCACGCCCTCCCCTCCTTCCGTCAAAATTTTTCAAGATGGCGGCGCCTTGCTTGGCTGCGGCTGCTTCAGCTCTCAAAGGTGTGGGGGTTAGGGAGGGAAATGTACAATCGGAAATAGGGACAACTAAGCTGAGTTGGGCTGCTAAACTTTCATACGAACGTCAGTCCATATTGGAGATGAAGAGATTCAGCGTGGAAGGAAAGGTGGAGAAAACTGTTCAGGAGAGACTGCATGGCTTCGGATTACTGCGAAGGAGGAGGAGAAAACCAGGGACGGAGTTGCCGGCAACTGACATGGAGGGTGAGAGATCAGCTGAAATATCTGGAGGAGCTGGGAGGAAGAAAAGGAATTGCTGGAGGGGGAAACAGCATCGTGCTCCGTGTTTTGAGCAGCAAAAGCAGAGTTTCAGGCCACAGGGGCAGAGTGGAGAAGCAGCCATTGCAGCTGGGAAGTTTCCCTCCGCTGCTGTTTATCTCCAGAAGAAAAGGAGGAGGTGCGACCGGAAGAGGAAGCGTGGCAAACGTGGAGGCCTAACATCTAGGCTGAAAGCTAGACCTTACAGAGTGTCTCTTCCATCTATTTTGTTTGCAAATGCTCGCTCCTTAGAACCAAAAATGGATTACTTAAGGCTGGATTTAACAACAAATCAGGAGGTGAGAAATTGCTGTGTTATTATTGCAACAGAGACTTGGTTAAAGCCCTCTGTTCCAGATAGTGCTGTTAGCTTGATGGGATTTTCAACATTTCGGTTGGACAGGAGTTCTACTCTTAGTGGCAAATCCAGGGGAGGGGGTGTCTGTTTTTATATAAATGACAGATGGTGTAATAATGCCAAGGTGGTTTCAAGTCTGTGCTCCCCGAATGTGGAGCTTCTGACCATCAAATGCAGACCCTTCTATCTGCCTAGAGAATTCTCTGTTACCATTATCACAGCTGTGTATATCCCCCCTGATGCAAACAGAGAAGAGGCCCTGAAGGTTCTCCACCATACCATCAGTGACTTACAAACTACTCACCCAGAAGGTGCATTTATTGCTGTGGGAGACTTTAACCAAGTGGATTTGAAAGCTACCCTGCCACATTTCCATCAATATGTGGACTTTGCAACCAGAGGGGACAATACACTGGATCTTGCTTATTCCAACATCAAGAAGGCTTTCAAAGCTATCCCCCGCCCTCACCTGGGCTCCTCTGACCATCTCTCAGTGCTGCTTATTCCAGCATATAAACCTTTATTAGTCAGAGTGAAACCTACAGTAAAGCAGGTGAGGATTTGGACAGAGGGAGCTATAGAAGCATTACAAGACTGCTTTGAATGTACAGATTGGGGCATGTTTAAGGAAGCAGCTACTGATAACCAACATACAAATGTTGAGGAGTATGCCACCACGGTGTCTGCATATATCCAAAAGTGCATAGAAGATGTCTGTGTCCTGAAAAGCTTTGTTGTGAGGGCGAATGAAAAACCGTGGCTGACTTATGAGGTCCGCAAGATGCTGAAAGCACGGAATGTGGCTTTTAAATCTGGGGACATGCTGGCACTTAGAACAGCCAGAGCAAATCTGAAAAGTGCCGTAAAAGGTGCAAAGCAAGCCCATTGCCAGAAAATTCTGAACTTTTTTCAGGACCAAACAAACACCAGGCAAATGTGGCAAGGGATCCAGGCCATTACGGATTACAAGGTGGCTCCATCGAGATGTAAGGATGACACAGACTTCCTAAACAAACTGAATGCATTCTTTGGTAGATTTGAGGCATCAAATAGTACTCCTGCTAGGAAAGCTGTGCCCCATCCTGATGAGCAAGTGCCTAGCTTTGATGTCACCTCTGTCCGGAAAACACTGCAGACAGTTAACATTCGGAAAGCAGCAGGCCCAGATAACATCCCTGGATGTGTCCTCAGGGAATGCGCAGAGGAGCTGGCTTGTGTTCTCACAGATATTTTCAACCTCTCATTGCAGCAGGCAGTGGTCCCATCGTGTTTTAAGACGGCCATCATCTTGCCAGTGCCAAAAAAGTCCACAATTACAGGCCTCAATGATTACCGTCCGGTTGCACTGACATCCACCATCATGAAATGCTTTGAGAAGCTGATAAAAAGACACTATTGTATCTAGCCTCCCGCCAGCATTTGACCCGCTTCAGTTTGCCTACCGACCAAATCGCTCTACGGAGGATGCTATTTCTTCCGTTCTCCATCTGAGCCTGAAGCACTTGGAGGAAAGAAATACTCATGTGCGTTTGCTGTTTGTCGACTTCAGTTCGGCGTTTAACACAATCATTCCCCAGCATCTAGTAGACAAACTGGGCCTTTTAGGCTTAAACACTCCTTTGTGCAACTGGATTCTGGATTTTCTTACCAACAGGCCCCAATATGTGCGAGTTGGAACAAATACCTCAAATACCATTTTCTTGAGCACAGGTTCTCCTCAGGGCTGCGTCTTAAGTCCGCTGCTGTTCACCCTGTTGACCCATGACTGCTGTGCTAGGTTTGCCACCAACCATATTGTGAAGTTCGCAGATGATACAACAGTAGTGGGCCTTATTCAGGATGACAAGGTGGAAGCTTACTGCAAGGAGGTTGAGGGGTTGGTGAACTGGTGCAAGGAAAACAGCCTAGTTTTAAATACAAGAAAAACCAAAGAGATCATTGTTGATTTCAGAAAAGGCAGGCACAGCCACACTTCTCTGTGCATAAATGATTCACCTGTGGAGATGGCTACCAGCATCAAATTCCTGGGTGTGCAGCTAACGAGTAGGCTGACTTGGTCGCTAAACAGTGAGAAACTGGTGAAGCGGGCACAGCAGCGCCTGCATTTTCTGCGCCACATGAGAAAAGCACATCTTCCTTCCCCTGTCCTGACCACTTTCTACAGGGGGACAATCGAGAGCATCCTGTCATACAGCATCACAGTCTGGTTTGGAGGCATCACTGCTTCAGACAGAAAGGCGGTGCAGAGAGTGGTGAGGATGGCCGAAAAGATCATTGGCAGTTCCCTCCCTACCATCCAGGACATAGCACAGAAGCGTTGCTTGAGCAGGGCCCGCCAGATTTTCTGGGACACTACACATCCTCTCCACAACCTGTTTTCCCTGTTACCTTCTGGGAGGAGGCTTCGTGGTATCCGTAGCAGAACATCCAGATTCAGCCATAGTTTCATTCCATACAGCATTAACCTTGCGAACTCTCAAACTTCCTCCTTGCGTTATATATTCAAGATGGACAGTATTTAATATTTATTTGCTATGTATATGTAGGGATGTGGGTCTATATATATGTTGTACATAGTATGTTTAGGTGTGTGTCATGTATATGTTTCACTTTGAGAGCGGGCAACTAAATTTCATTTTTTATGTGTGCCATTGTGCCCACAATATAAAAATGACAATAAAGGTTATTTATCTTTATCTTTATCTTATCTTCCCCAACATGAGGATCAGAAATCTTAAAAAGAAAGAGGAGGGTGTGAGGCATGCAGGGACCCAGTGGGAGGGAGAAAAAACCTCTGGAGAACCTGGGGTGGGAAAGAACTGGGCGGCACAAGGGTTGGGAAACAGAGCACAGGGTGGGGGAGGCCTAGAGATTCCTACAACAGGCAAACCTGAGCCTGCACTAGGGTAAGACTTTTCCCCAACCCTGAGGTAGCCAGTGTTCCACTTAGTGACTGACACATTCAATTAATGGCTGCATCAGAGAGATCAGGGTAGTTTAGGAAAGAAGTCTCACTTAATGGCCGTTGCAACATGCAACCATAATTGCAAGGCCCATGACAGTTATATCTTGAGGACCTTTTCTATGCTGGCTGAGGAATTCTGCGCCTCAAAACCTGGAGGAAACCAAGGTAGAAGACCTGAAACTCCACATGTGGGAATTATATAATCAATATACAAAACTACCACCCAGAAGCCTTTTTGAGGAAATCCACGACTTCTACAAAAGGAAATATCCAGTAGCTGCTGCTGCTAACCAGAAATTGGTAGTTAGCCTTTTTCCATTTTCCTTTTCTCTCCACCTACAAGTCTAGTCCTCAGACGTTTGAATAAAAAGATTCAGACCACAGTTCAAATAGTCAATTTCTCAACTACAGTTTCAATGGGAGATCACAAATGAATTTCAAGCCTTTTCTAAATTCTTCAACTTTTGCCTCATGTGGATTTCCTCGTATGCAATAAGGGATGATTTATGAGTGAAGTAACGTCCACACACTGGACATTTGAAAGATTTCTCTCCTGTATGAGTCCTCTGGTGTGTCACCAGGTGGGAATTCTGACTGAAACTTTCCCCACAAACAGGACATTCAAAGGGTTTCTTGTAGATAGAGGTTGTGTGCAGAAAACTGCCTACCTTCCTGCATGCTTCGAATGCTATGATCTCACCCTGTTCACATAGTTAGTATAAGATAAGACACTTCACTCTGGCTGGTACATGATCTCACCTACGTTTTGCAACAGGAAGATTGGCGTGGAGTATTAACCAATAAAATGCTGTTGCTCTCTTCTACCTTTTGCTGCTTGTAAAACTGTATAAAAGCAATAAACACTGCGAAGGCAGTCAGACATCTTTGCATCCTGCTATGACTGGTCACAAACTGCATCATCTGGCGCCCTGAACAGGGACCCCTTCACCCCCCTCCCAACATATTTACCATCGTCTGGAATAGACCCCTTGGTGCACCTTCGTCCTCCGGGACCCCTTCGTTCTACGGAACCCCTCAGTGGTAAGTAATGGGTTGCAATCTATCTCACCACCAGCATAAGCACGTACAGGAACTCCGATTCCTGTTACATAAATCAGGTGTGACAGTGCCTGAGGCAGAGATAAGGAAGCTGGTGGAGGAGGTAGGGAAACATTGTCCCTGGTATCCGGAGCGCGGGACGCTCTGTTTACAGGACTGGATAAAGATAGGGCATACTTTACATCTTGAACCCCGGGCTCCAGTACAGATACTACATCGATGGTATCAATGCCGTCAAGCAGTGGAAAAATTTGGCTCTGATGCTTTGGCAGGGCAACAATTAACCACAAGCCCCCCGCCTGATTACGATCAGATAAAAATTGTCCCCCCGAAATCATCTCCAATTGGACCTTCAGCTGCTCCTGGAGAGGCTAATTCTTTTACTTTTCCACGGCCATTGTATACCCCCATAAGGCAAATTTTAGAGGAACAATTGGGATGTTTTGAAACTTCAAATGGCTGTTAAGTTTAACCCTGTCAGACAATGTCTGGTGGTGCTTTGTGTTGATGTGTGGTAGTAAAAATAATCTTCAACAAGGCAACGTTGACAAACTTTGTAAACCTCGGGTTGGCTAATTTATCTGATAACAACTAAAGCCACGGAAGAAAAGAAAATTCAAAGAACTGAAAGCAAGTTTTTTTCTCTCTTTTTCCTTTAATCTGGCTCTTTGGACTATTCAATTCCCTTTTGTCAGAGGTGAGGAGAGGAGGCACTAGTTTCCCCTCCCCCTTCACACCTGCAAAAGGCCCCAGGTTCAATATTCCTTTTAGTCTTTCCCCACTGTCTTTTGAAGTTGTTGGGATAAAATTGGAAGTAACCATAAATGTTCCCCTCCTTTTTAATTAAAGGGAGAGGTCTGTTTTGGCCTCAAACCCAAATTGATGTGTGTGTTTTGTTTTGTCTTATACATATTTGGTTCTTCAGAACGTTACGCTTGGGCTTGGAATGGTGAGAAAAATAGGAGATGGTTAAAGGGCCCTATAAAAACCACATGTTTGGTTGGAATCATCTCATGATTTTTCTCGCTTCTTGCAGGACAAGCCATATGTCTAAATAAATGTTGTTTTAATAGTATTTGTGTATATATGTCTGTCTGTGGTGTTCTGTGTTATTTCCAAGACTTGGAAGAGGGTCAAAACCCTCTTTGATAACAACAAACAAAAAGGCCTTAATTAAAAATGAATGGTTTGTCTGGAAAACGTATGAAATGAAATATTTATATGTGAAATGGTGTATGCAAGCAGTTAGAATGGAAGTGAATGAGTTAATTTGCTGATATGTAAATGTGTGTGTGTTAGCCCTCAACTCCCTCCCACCCATCCCAGGCTGTGAAAGAAACAGTAAACTGCAGCTTTTATTGTAGTAAAGGTAAATGGGAAAGCAATAGCAAGAGTTTGCATGAGAAGAGTTTCATGGAGGATGTGTGAGAGTTTATGGAAAATGCATGTGAAGGAGAGAAAACTATTTTTTATTGGTGAGATTTTTGTAAAATTTCGTTTTCTTTTTTCCCCCTCCTGTCTCTTTCATTTTTCGCTGGCTGTATTGCTTTAAGAGCGAAAGAAAGACAGAAAGAAGAGGGGGGCGACTGCTCGTTTTAACTATTCCCCCCCCCTCTGCTTAGAATTCTGGTTTGACGAAGGGGGGTGGATGTGAAATTTAATGCCCACTCTTGCAGTTTCAGCTTGCAATTTTTTTACTCGAAAGAGGAGACAGTAATTGTTGGACAATTGTTTTGCAAATTTTTGAGTTTTAAATTGTTTAGTTAGACATACTGTATATATTCATCAACCAGAAGAAATGACTCTGAATTGTTTTGCTTAGATTTGTAAATGTTTTCCCTATTTAATGGAAATTTGTTTCATCTGAATGGAATTTGATTAAATTGGAATTTAACTAACTTTATAGTAAAAGCAATACTAGAGTTTGATACTTATTCAGGAGTGCTTTGGGCCACACCTCAACGAGGGGAAACAGCTAATCATGTTATTTCTTATCTTTCTTCAGCCATTACAGCCTTGGGCAAGCCCTCTTCTTTAAAAAACTGATAATGGGCCAGCCTAGTCTTCATTGGCCTTTTTGCAATTTTGTACAACCTGGAATATTGTTCTTACTCATGGTCTTGTCTATAATTCCACGGGTCAAGCCATAGTGGAACGTGCTAATCGCTCCTTTAAGGACTGCCTCCACAAACAAATAAAAAAGGAGTACCTAATTTGTCGTGAGTAACACAACAGGTTCAAAAAGTATTATTTACCTTAAATCAATTGAATGTTTCCATTGAAAATTTGACTGCTTATCAGACACACTTTCAACAGAAAACAAGCTTGCCTCCACCTCTGGTATATTATTGGGCATTACCAGATAAAACATGGTTGGGTCCTATCAAATATCAGTTACATTTCAATTCTAAAAAATCCAAATCCTGTTTTTAAGCTTTACTAACTTACAATTACTATATTTCAATTAGCCTTAAATAGACATGTTATTAACACTTCGGGTGCCCTTTTTTTTTTTTTACATAATTATATCTGGTATATTGTTCTTACAACAACATTCTCATATCTTCTTCATTGATACCATTTTTTTCTCTTATCACCCATCCCTCTTATTCTCCTTTTATTTCCAAATAATTCTCTTAAAATAAAGATATCAGGCCAACAAATAAATTTCTATCTAATTTAAATATATATTCTATCAATGCCTCTATATCTATAAAAATCTTTTTAAACCAGTAGATAAAGTTTACTTCTCCAATATATATCATATCTAAAACAGAGTAATATTACAAAGGGTATCCTCTTAAAAATTTCACGTATTCCATTAGTTGTTAAGTCAGTCCAGAAATCAAAGCCTTTTTAATCCCATTAAATAAAACTTTAAAATACATTTTTAAATCTAACTCTAGGCTTCTTTCTATGCCATAGTGGTTTCCATAGTAAGGTTCCTACATAATCAAACCACACTATTAAAAGGTCCATATTCTTTAACGCTTCAAATTGGTCAAAGTTCTCTTTCCTTTCTTCTAATAGCCTTTGGATGGTAAAAGCTGTTTTATTCCATGTTATATTTGCCAATTGTTTATCCACCTTTTCTCGATTTTCAATAAGTTGTATCTGAGTGTCAGTCTCTGTTGGTGTTGGTATTGATGCTTCAGACATCTCTGTTGAAGTTGTTGTATAGTCATCAGACTTCTCGATAGGTTGTGTTGGAAGTTGAATAAAATTAGTTTGTTTTGTGGTTTCCACAGTTTCTCTCAGTGTAGAGAAAAGGGATTGAAAATAAGAGCTCACATCCTTTGCAGCTTCTAAAATTGTTTCCAATATAAGTTCATAGTCCAGTTGTGTATTAAGTTCCATATCGATAATAATAAGGCTTTTTAATCTTTAATCTTTAAGAAAGGCTCTGCTTCATAAGAATCAAGCAAGCATTCACCTTCAATTTTCAATAGGCCAGCTGCATCGTTATCTTGTAGTTATGACTCTTTCAGGGTCATAGCCATTCCCAGTCATAAAAAAAAATATAGTTGCAGTACCACTTTTCGACACAAGATGTCCTCAGCAAACCAAAAAATCCTTTTTTTTCTTTCCAAATAATAGATTTTTTATTTTTCGTATTAAAAAAGATGAAGAAAGGGTTCAAAATGATGAATACGTAGTTGTAACAATAATAGTCAAAAATAAAATGTTTTCAGGTCCCCTCAGTATTCCAAAATTTAAATAGTATCAAAATTAACTGGTTTTTATTTATATATTTTTTTTTCCAACGCTGTTTTTCCCCATTGCTCACACGCTGCTTCCTCACGACAGGGAAATAATTCAAAGAAAGCTTTTAACAGGAGAGTAGTTAGGGGAAAAAAAAAGGGGGTAGGAAAGGTCTCACCCGGATTCTCCACGGGGGTTCTTTCGCTTAGATGTTCTTCTGGCTTTCAGCTGGTGCGACGAAGTGACCGTCCATTTTGTAGGACGATCTTTTCCTCCGGCGGCCCTAAGGAGAAAGCTCGAACTGGGGAGAGCCGCCGCTCTTCCCCAGTCGAGCAGGAGCCTCCTCTAACGGTGGTCGCCTCTACGGGGCGACTTTCGACCCGATTAAGGGTCTACCGACGGAGGGAAACCAGCCGGTGGGAGAGAGAGATCTCTCCGTGCGACTGCTGGTGTCGCGATCCGGAACCGGAAACTTATATAGAATTTATTAATTTGAATATGTAAAATTAAATGAGGGAATTAGAGAGGGAAGCTTAAAAGACTTGAGTTGACTTATATATCTGTGATTGTTTTTCTTTCTTTTGGATGTTTAATATACCCACCTCCATGGTGGTTCCTAAGCACCTTAATGTTATCCCTGCACCCCTATAAAATCTAATAAAATATATTTAAAAAAAAAAAAAACATGGTTGGGGCCGGTCCCTCTGATTACGTGGGGGCGAGGGTATGCTGCTGTGCTTGCTCCTACAGGACCTTTGTGGATTCCAGCGCGTTGCGTCCGCCCAGCCAAGGATGTCGTGGCATCAGTCCCTGGATCCAGTCCCAGAAATGGCAAGGGTGACTCTCCAGATGGCACAGCGACCAATCCAATTCCGTCGTGCCAGTCATCCAGTGACATGGGGAGATGTGAAGAACTTGACCACCAAAGCGCAGGCAGTGCTTCAGCAGCAGCAAGTGGAGCAAACCCGAGAACTTATGCGCTGCCATTTTTGCGGTTTTAGCTGCAAATTCCTTAGCCATCATTTGTTTGTGTTTGATTATTAACAGCTACCCTTTGGCAACAGCAGCTGTCATCCCACCCAAACATTCACTCGAACAACGAATGAAGCAAAACCTATGGGTGCAGCTAGCTAACATCACACAAAATGATGTCTTTTGCTTATCTGAAGTGTATGATATGGAAAATTTGCTTTCTACATGTTTAGTCCCTGTTTGCACCCCTTCTGCAGTAATTCAAAACTTCACTGGCTTGGGTGGATATCTATTAAATGGGAACTTTAATTATGGGACTATATCTAGTTGGGGGTTCGCTGCCTATTATCTACCCCCTGATGCAATTGCTTTGCACACCCCGGTGGTAGCAATCCCTGCAAAAATAACATGTGCTAAAGTAGTTAATTGTACATCTTCAAGTAAAAAACCTGACTGTCTTCGCATTAACTCACCTATTTTAAACTGCACTGCTTTTGAGGAGACTTCCTTTAATTTTGCCCATGTTTGGCTACCGCAAGGATGGTTTTTTACATGTGGTCAAGAAACTTTTAATTATATTCCTGCTAATATTAGTGAAGCGCAGTCTGATTCCTGTTTTGTTTTCCAGACAACAACTTCACTCTAGCTGTTCTCGATGTGGGGTCACGCTAGATAGCACTTGTGACTCCGAAACAGCCTTACTTAATAAAGCAGAATACGTAGCGCTGGCTGTATCTATAGTGGGTGTGCCAGCACTTGCTGCATGCGCTCACCTTAACATTAAAGCTGTTGCATGTAATTTAGCAAAAACAATTAATGCTACTTCTTCAGCTATCTCAGCAATCAATCATGAGCTTCAAGCTTTGAGAAAGGCTATTTTACAAAATCATGCTGCTATTGATTATTTGCTTCTGCGTCAGCATTTGAGTTGTGAAAGTTTTGAAGGAATGTGTTGTTTCAACATTTCGGATGAATCACGGACCATCCAGCACCAGCTCAATATTTTACACAATTTGGCCTCTGATTTGAAAATTGATACTTTAGGATTTTGGTGCGACAGCCTTTGGGCTTGGTTGCCCACAGGCTTATTGGAAAATGTCATACGTTCTTTAATCATTATTTGTATTATTTTGATTGGTGGATGCTGCTTTGTTCAGTGTTTTCCTTCCTTTTGCAACATATATATCACAGCTTTTCGCCCCAAACCCCCTCCCACATTGCCTCAGGGTCAGGTTTATACCCTGTATAAGCAATTGCAAGGATTTTCCTCTCCTGATTATGACCCTTTCACTCACCCCTCTTATGACGATACATTGTCTAACAAAACAAAAAAGAGTGAGATGTAGAGATAGAGGTCGTGTAGAGGTCGTGTGCAGAAAACTGCCTACCTTTCTGCATGCTTCGAATGCTATGATCTCACCCTGTTCACATTGTTAGTATAAGATGAGACACTTCACTCTGGCGGGTTCATGATCTCACCTAAGTTTTGCAACAACAGGAAGATTGGCGTGGAGTATTAAACAATAAAATGCTGTTGTTCTCTTCTACCTTTTGCTGCTTGTAAAACTGTATAAAAGCAATAAATACTGCGAAGGCAGTCAGACATCTTTGCATCCTGCTATGACTGGTCACAAACTGCAACAGTTTCTCTCCTGTGTGAGTCTTCTGGTGTCTCCACGTGGGAATTCCTCCTGAATTTTTTCTCACAAACAGGGTACTCATACACTTTCTTTTCTGTGTGAGTCCTCTGGTGTTTCACAAGGCTGGAAGAGCAACTGAAACTTTTCCCACAATCAGGACATTCAAAGGGTTTCTCTCCTGTGTGAGTCCTCTGGTGTTTCATCAGGTCAGAACGTACAATGAAACTTTTCACACAAAGTGAACACTCATATGGTTTCTCTCCTGTGTGAGTCCTCTGGTGTCTCACAAGGTGGGAATTCTCACTGAAACCTTTCCCACAATCAGGACATTCAAAGGGTTTCTCCCCTGTGTGAGTCCTCTGGTGTGTCACAAGGCTGTAATTCTCACTGAAACTTTTCCCACAATCAGGACATTCAAAGGGTTTCTCTCCTGTGTGAGTCCTCTGGTGTCTCACAAGGCCGGAATTCTGACTGAAACGTTTCCCACAATCAGGACATTCAAAGGGTTTCTCTCCTGTGTGAGTCCTCTGGTGTGTCACAAGGTTGGAAGAGCAACTGAAACGTTTCCCACAATCAGGACATTCAAAGGGTTTCTCTCCTGTGTGAGTCCTCTGATGTGTCACCAGGTGGAAATAGTGACTGAAACTTTTCCCACAATCAGGACATTCAAAGGGTTTCTCTCCTGTGTGACTCCTCTGATGTTTCATCAGGTCAGAACGTGCAATGAAACTTTTCCCACAAAGTGGACACTCATATGGTTTCTCTCCTGTGTGAATCCTCTGGTGTGTCACAAGGCTGGAATTCTGACTGAAGCCTTTCCCACAATCAGGACATTCAAAGGGTTTCTCTCCTGTGTGAGTCCTCTGATGTTTCATCAGGTCAGAACGTGCAATGAAACTTTTCCCACAAAGTGGACACTCATATGGTTTCTCTCCTGTGTGAGTCCTCTGGTGTGTCACCAGGTTGGAATAGTAACTGAAACGTTTTCCACAATGAGGACATTCAAAGGGTTTTTCTCCTGTGTGAGTCCTCTGGTGTGTCACAAGGCTGGAATTCTGACTGAAACCTTTCCCACAATCAGGACATTCAAAGGGTTTCTCTCCTGTGTGAGTTTTCTGGTGTATGACCAGGGTGGAATAGCAACTGAAACTTTTCCCACAATCAGGACATTCAAAGGGTTTCTCTCCTGTGTGAGTCCTCTGGTGCGTCAGAAGGGTGGAAGAGCAACTGAAACGTTTCCCACATTCAGGACATTCAAAGGGTTTCTCTCCTGTGTGAGTCCTCTGGTGCGTCAGAAGGGTGGAAGAGCAACTGAAACGTTTCCCACATTCAGGACATTCAAAGGGTTTCTCTCTTGTGTGAGTTTTCTGGTGTATGACCAGGGTGGAATAGCAACTGAAACTTTTCCCACAATCAGGACATTCAAAGGGTTTCTCTCCTGTGTGAGTCCTCTGGTGCGTCAGAAGGGTGGAAGAGCAACTGAAACGTTTCCCACATTCAGGACATTCAAAGGGTTTCTCCCCTGTGTGAGTCCTCTGGTGTCTCACAAGGCTGGAAGAGAAACTGAAAGTTTTCCCACAATCAGGACATACAAAGGGTTTCTCTCCTGTGTGAGTCCTCTGGTGTGTCACCAGGTTGGAATAGCAACTGAAACGTTTTCCACAATGAGGACACTCAAAGGGTTTCTCTCCTGTGTGAGTCCTCTGGTGTGTCACAAGGCTGGAATTCTGACTGAAACGTTTCCCACAATCAGGACATTCAAAGTGTTTCTCTCCTGTGTGAGTCCTCTGGTGTTTCACCAGGTGGGAATTCTGACTGAAACCTTTCCCACAAACAGGACATTCGAAGGGTTTCTCTCCTGTGTGAGTCCTCTGGTGTTTCACAAGGCTGGAATTCTCACTGAAACTTTTCCCACAATCAGGACATTCAAAGGGTTTCTCTCCTGTGTGAGTCCTCTGGTGTGTCACAAGGCTGGAATTCTCACTGAAACTTTTCCCACAATCAGGACATTCAAAGGGTTTCTCTCCTGTGTGAATCCTCTGGTGTGTCACCAGTCTGCAATAGTGACTGAAACTTTTTCCACAATCAGGACATTCAAAGGGTTTCTCTCCTATGTGAGTCCTCTGGTGTCTCATGACATGGGAATTTCTAATGATACTTTCACACAATCAGTACAGTCATCGGTTTTCTCCCTGCTGTGTATCCTCTGATGTATCACCATGTTGCCATGCTCACTAAAGCATTTACTGCACTAGGAGTGCTTTTATGGCTTTTCTCGTGTGTGGGTCCTTCCATGAACCACAAGGGAGCTGATCTGACTAAAGCTTTTGCCACAATCAGATGATTTGTATGACTTTTCTCATGTGTGGCTCCTTTTGTGCATAATCAGTTGTGATTTGCAATCTGTGCTTTTCCAACAATAGACACAAGTACGGAGCTTTTCCACAGCTGATATTCTTGAGGAAGTCAAAAATATGGACAATCCCTTGTTTAGTCGTGCTTTCATTCAATCCATTTTCTTCCTCTCAGGGCGAGGCCTGCATGGCTCTCTGTTGTACGTGATTTTCCTACTCACCTTTTCCTACAATTGACTTCCAGATATTTCCCTCTTTTACTGAATGAAAAATAATCTCCCTTCACTTTTCATGTAATGTATCCTTGAGTTCTGAATAATCTCCTTATTCCAGTTTGAAATCTTTCTGGATTTTCTCTCTTTTTTTCTAAGAGCTACTGGAGGAGAATTGTGTGTTTTTCTGAAGGAAATGGAAAATATTTTGATTTCTGGCTCGGTTTTCTTTCCTTTTCAATGTTGCTTGTTATTCTTAGCTGTCCAGAGTCCTTTTATTGCCATCCTCTTCGTCTATAAGATTCAAAGAAAAGTGTCATTAAATGGTTAGAGATGTGAAAAAAAGAAAAAAAATATACATTACAATGAAAAAGCAAACATGCCACAATATAAGAATAATCTTGTACATTAATTATGATTCATTTGATATGTGGAAGACTACCTACATCCAAGTTGAGATATCCGTTCAATCATGAAATTATCTTGTTCACTTGGATCAATCACAAATTCTTAACAATGCAAAGGGTTATCATCAAATATATCTGGAAGTGCTGAGGCTAGATTTTATCATTGCAGATATATGCATACAGAGAGAAATATAGACACACACCTACAAGTGTGTATATGGAGAAAATCGATGTCTTTCAAGCCTGGAAAAATGTCCCAAAATAGTTTACAGTCAAAGCTTTTGAGCTAATTTTTAGATATGTGGTGGCTTTAACTGATGGATAACAGAATAACAGAGTTGGAAGGGACCTAAGAGGTGGAAATGACGATAAATCAAAAAAAGATGTTGATAATAGCAATATATGCACCAAACAATAAACAATAAATATTTTATCAAAAACTACACAAGAAAATATTGGAAATGGAATATCAAAATATTTGTTTAGTAGGAGGCTTTAAATGCATTTGTGAATGAAAAATTAGATTACAAAAGTAGTAAAATAGGAAAAAAAGGAAGAAAGAAATTACCTAAAGTGTTTGTTAAAATGGCAGAAGAAATCTGCGTATAGAATGTTTGGAGAGAAATGAACCCCAAAAAGACTCAGTATACATTTTATTCAAATAGACACAAATCATGGTCTAGAATTGATATGATATGGATGTCCCCTAAATTAAGAACTAATATACATGAGGTTGAGATAGAACCGAATATTTGGGCTGACCATAATCCGATAAAGCTGATTTGGACAGGAGTAAAGAAGAAATCAAGGTGGACATTGAATCAACTCTTATTAAAGGAGAAAGAATTTCAGAAATAGCAGTAAAGGGAATGGAATTATTTTTCAAAGAAAATAAATACGAAGACACTTCACTCCAGTACATATGGGATACAGCCAAAGCATACTTCAGAGGATTAGCTATAACTTATACGGCTGAAAAGAATAAAGAGAAAAAGTCACATTTACCAACGCTAAGGGAAGAGTTTAAAAAATTGGAGCTAGAACTTCAAAAAGATCCACAAAAAAAATCTGAAAAGAAAAATGGAGATAATTAAACATAAACTAAACCTAACAGAGTCAAAAGAATTGGCTCAACAAATCAGAAGGGCAAAACAATTTCCCCCCGAAAATGCAAATAATTTAGGAAGATGGCTGGCTTACAGATTGAATAAAGAAAGAGAGATAAAGTTGATAAACAAATGGCAAGATGAGAAGGGAGATGTGCAAGTCCAAAATGAGACAATAAAAAAATAGTTAAAGAATATTATGAAAAACTATACGATATAGAAAAAAAATGTCTCTGGAAAAAAACAACACAATATGTGGAAAAGGCCAATCTACCAAAAATTCCAGAAAACTTTAAAAACATGCTAAACGAAAAAATGATAATGGTGGAACTGATGGAAGCTATAAAAAGACAAAAAAACGATAAAACGCCAGGACCGGATGGACTACCTGCTTCTTCTTCTTCTTGTGCCATATCCCTTATCGGACGTTGGCGATCATGTTGGCGATCCTGTTTTTATCAGCAGCCGCATGAAAAAGTGCTGCTGAGTTGTGTCCAAACCAGTCCCTTAGATTTTGAAGCCATGACGTTCTTCTCCTGCCTGGACCACGTTTGCCTTCAATCTTTCCCTGGAGGATTCAATGGAGTATGCCGTATTTTTCTGGGTGTCGCATCACATGTCCAAAATATTCTAACTTTCGTTTTTTAATTGTTTTGATGATTTCCCTTGGCTTTCCCAGGCGGCCTATCACCTCCTCATTTCTGACCTTGTCAACCCAGCTTATACGTAACAGCCGCCTGTAAATCCACATTTCAAATGCTTCTAGTCTCTTCAGGTGGCCTTCTGTCAGAGACCAACTCTCTACTCCATAGAGCAGGATAGAAAAAATATAGCATCTGACAAGCCTGATTTTCAGTCTTAGGCTTATGTTGTGACTGCAGAAGACCTTTTTCATTTTGAAGAATGCTGTTCGAGCTTTCTCTATCCTTGTCTTTACTTCAGCGGTCATGTCCCAGCTTTCATGTAAATTAGAACCGAGGTGCGTGATCCTTTCAACTTTTTCTAGTGGTGTTCCTTCTGAATTTACTGGTGGTAAGTTAACGGGTTGTTTGCTGACGACCATGATCTTGGTTTTTGAGATGTTAAGCTTCAAGCCGTATTTTCCAGATGTTTCTGTGACTCTGTTGATGAGGAGCTGAAGGTCTTCATGCTTACTGGCAAGCAGAACTGTATCGTCAGCATATCTTAAGTTGTTGATCCAAACACCGTTTACTTTGATGCCAGCATCGATGTTCTCCAGTGCCTCGTTGAAGATTGACTCAGAGTAGATATTGAACAACAGTGGAGACAGAATACATCCCTGTCTGACCCCTCTTCTTATTTCTGCATCAGCTGAGTATTTTTGGCCTAGTCTCACATTTGCTACCTGATGCCAATACAGATTCTTTATTATTTGGATGTCTTTGTCATCTAGTCCCCCTTGTTTCAGGATTTCTAATAGTTTGCTGTGTCTTATTTTATCAAAAGCTTTTTCAAAATCAATGAAGCACATGTAAACACTGTGGTTGACATCTCTACAACGCTGTACAAGAACCTGAATGCTGAACAGCGCATCTCGTGTACCAAGATTGTTTCTGAAACCAAATTGTGTGTTACCTAGACGCTCTTCAATTTTGTTGTATATTCTTGTGTGAATTATTCTCAGGAATATTTTCAGGGCATGACTCATTAAGCTTATTGTTCTGTATTCGGTACACTTCTTTGCATTTATTTTTTGGGGGATTGTCACAAAGGTTGATTTTAGCCAATCATTTGGTATCTTTCCTGTTTCGTATATCTGATTGAAGAGCTGCAGTAAAAAATTCTTCCCATTGTCTTCCAACAATTTTAAAATTTCTACTGGGATATCATCAGGTCCTGTGGCTTTTCTTGTTTTTGCTATTTTTATTGCATGTTTTCTTTTTGTAGAGGCCTGCTGCTTCTTTCACTTTTTTGTGTAAATTGAAATTATCATGCATACGTTCTGTCTCTTCTATTTCCTTGCATCTCTTTGCAAACCACTTTTCTTTTGCCAGTCGAATTTTTCTTCTAATTGTTTTCTGCAATTCATTGTATTTTACTTTGTTTTTATTTTTATAAGATCTTCTTTCATCCATGAGATGAAGAATTTCCTCC
The DNA here is from genome assembly GCA_023970755.1 of Azemiops feae. Lineage (NCBI taxonomy): Eukaryota > Metazoa > Chordata > Lepidosauria > Squamata > Viperidae > Azemiops > Azemiops feae. The sequence goes on along the minus strand of JALGBA010000913.1, from coordinate 271,948 downwards.
GTTATCCACTGTTGTTTCTTGTGGTACCCCTCTCTCTGTTTTGAATTTGTTACCTCTACTATTGCACTTTTAAATTTATTCCAGTTCACTTCTACATCATCATCATTCAGGCTGTTGGTTTCCCTTAAATGATTTTCTAGTTCTTCTTTAATCTTCCCTCCATGTTTAATGATGAAGTCTCTGTCGATTCTTGATTTAGCAGGGTTTGGGTTTTTCATCCTTTTTTGTTTCAGCTGGACTTCAGCAAGTAGTAGATTATGATCGGATGGTACATCTGCACCTGGGTATGTCTTTACTGATTTTACTGAGTTTCTAAATCTTTTGTTTATTGTAAAATAGTCAATTTGGTTCCTTACTGCATTATTTCGTGTATCTGCTGGTGATCTCCAAGTGTAGAGGCGTCTTTTTGGCAACTTAAAAAAAGTATTCATCACACATTGCCTATGTTCCTTGCAGAAGTCTACAAATCTGTCACCTCTACCATTTCTGGTTCCTAAGCCAAAGTTTCCAACTACAGGAGCATCACTTCCTTCTCCCACTTTTGCATTGAAGTCCCCCATGAGTATTGTGATATCATTACTTTTTAGGGTTTTCAGTACACTGCTTATATCTTCGTAGAACTTCTCTAAATCCTCCTCATCGCTGTCAGCTGTGGGAGCGTAAACTTGTATAAAATTCATATTTAGTGGAGTACTATTTATTTGGATCATTATCACTCTATCGGATACAGGAATAAAGGACTTGATGCATTTATTTACACGATTGTTTACGATTATAGCTACTCCATTTCGGTGGTGTTTGCTGTTCTCACCAGAGTAGTAGATAGTATAATTTCCTATTCTACACATTCCATTTTCAGGCCAGCGCATTTCACTCACTCCCAATATAGAGATATTGTATTTGGACATTTCTTGGATAGTGTTGTGTGTTTTCCCAGCTTCGTATAGGCTTCTCAGATTCCACGTACCAATTCGTAGTTTTGGGTTTATCATGCTTCTAGCGGACCGGGAGATTCTTAGCATCCCTGCCCCATTTAAGGGGCGCCCGTATTCGGGGCCATTGTTAGGCTTTGCCGCCATTAACATGATTTTCCTGGGAAATATATAGTGTAGTAGTCTTCCCTTTGCTTTCTACACCGCTGTGCACACGCTGTTCAAGTGGCTGCCACCACACCATGCGCTGTTCTTCTCAATCCGTTCCAACCAATATGATCTCCGCCTTCAGTCAATACTGGGGAGCCAGCTGCCACTCACCAGGCCTGTTGGTCCATGGGAGGTATTTGATTCCCTCCAACCCATTACACTATAAAAGCCATAATGGGTAGGGCTAAATTATCAAATACATGGATGGAAGCAAATATTACCTTAATACCAAAAGAGCACTCAGATTTATTACAGATAAAAAAATTATAGACCAATGTCATTATTGAATGTGGATTACAAAATGTTTGCTTCAATAATAGAAGAGACATTGGAAAGACTTTTGACCGAATTTATTCATCCAGATCAAAATGGATTTTTACCAAAAAGACATATAAAACACAACGTAAGGATTATTTTTCATACATTAGATTAGAATACTATGAAATGCACCCAGCAAAACAAATTATTTAATTTTTTTAGATGCTCAAAAAGCCTTTGATAATGTAAGCTGGTAATTTATGACACAACAATTAAACTGCATGGATTTTGGAAAAAAGTTTATAAATATAGTTAAGACAATATATCATAAGCAAACAGCAAACATAATTGTAAATGGGGACTACACAGGGAATTTTAACATAAAGAAAGGAACAAGACAAGGATGTCCGTTATCCCCATTGCTATTTATATTGACATTAGAAGTTTTGAACAGGAACATCAGACAAGACTCAGAAATTAAAGGAATGGAGATAAAAGATGAAAGCTATAAATTACAAGTATTTGCAGATGACTTGTAGAAGAAGAAACATTGGAGACAACCCCAGTAGATATATATAGTGTATACCTTTTTTTAATGAAAATTATCAGCACTTTTGATCAGTGACGTCATCAAAGTAAACAAACCCACGTGCTGATTACGTCACCAGGTCATGGCCCTAAGCGGAAGTGATGTGTTGGCCTAATCCCATCAAGATACGCATGAGTAGCCCTAACAGCCCTATTTTCAAATAAGGTGTGTTGAACCTAACCCCATCAAGCAAGATGTGGCAGTCAATCCTCTGGGTACATGATTAGCTTAACCCTAGACTAATTCTATGGACATTCAAAACCAAAAAAAGCTAAGTAAAGTGCATAATTAGCAGAGGCCTGTGCTTTTGGGAAACAAACCCCTACTTTGGGGAGCTGTGAAATTTAAAAATTTAAAGGAGGAAAGCTATGGCAAATTTAGACAGCATACTAAAAAGCAGAGATGTCACCCTGCCAAGAAATTACGTATAGTCAAGGCCATGGTTTTCCCAGTTGCAATGTATGGCTGTGAAAGCTGGACCATAAGAAATGCTGAGCACCAAAGAATTGAGGCCTTTAAACTATGGTGCTGGAGAAGACTCCTGCAAGTCCCCTGGACTGCAAGGCAATCAAACTGGTCAGTCCTAGAGATCAATCCTGACTGCTCTTTAGAAGCCCTGAGCCTGAAGTTGAAACTCAAGTACTTTGGTCACCTAATGAGAAGGAAGGACTCACTGGAGAAGAGCCTAATGCTGGGAAAGATTGAGGGCAATAGAAGAAGGGGCCGACAGAGAATGAGGTGGCTGGATGGAGTCACTGAAGCAGTAGGCGTGAGCTTAAATGGACTCCAGAAGATGGTAGAGGACAGGAAGGCCTGGAGGAACGTTGTCCATGGGGTCGCGATGGGTCGGGCACGACTTCGCAACTAACAACAATAATTAAAAATTAGGTAAAATTTAAATACAGGACATGGATACGTATAAGCATAAAATATATTGATAAATCTTTTAACTGAGCTTGTTATAATTACAAATTTACTAGCTTAAATATGATACAGCAAATGTTAAGGGAAATAGAGAAGGAATTTTTTGATGATGTAACCTGAGATATGTACTAAAGATTTTGTTATTGTACTATTGACTACCCAATCACCACGCTGCTTTCTAAATACTTAAACGTAAAACTGGAAAACCAATAAAAACTTTTTATATATATAAAAAAGAAATATCCAGTAACTGCTGCTGATAACCAGAAATAGGGAGTTAGTCTTTTCCCATTTTCTCTTCACCTACAAGTCTAGTCCCGAGAAATGTTTGAGTAAAAAGGTCTGCCTTATGTGATTGTCCAAGTGACCTATTCCTTCCCACTGACTCCTAGACATTTCCCTCTTTTTCTGAACTAAGAAATGATCTCCCTTGATGTTTGATATATTTTTTCCACATAGTCTGTTTTGTCCAGCTCAAAACCCTTTTCCCGCCTTTCTCTTTCTTCTCTGTCACTTGCTAAGGAAGAAGACTTTTGTAGTTTTCCAGAGGAGCTAATAAGATTTTGATTGTTGCCTTGACTTGCTTTGCATTTTAATGCTGCTTGTGATTCTCAGGTCTCCACAGTGCTCCCTTTGACATTCAGAGAATCATCAGGGAAGTCAGACAGATCCTCTGTAATGTTATGATTTTCAAAGGCCAAAAGCCCACTGGGGTCCAGGGAGCAATGATGTCACACAACTGAAGGCTGCTTTAGAGGTTGTAAAGTTATGAGGTAAATCCTAGCTTAGTTTTTCAGTTTCAAATGTCCTAATTTCCTTCTCTCAGAGTGGCAGGGATGGAGAAGACCATCCCTGAATCTGAAAAAAATGTCAATCAAAACAGATCCAATTTAACCACTCGAATTTTTAAACTGTGCCTAAAGAAATGCTGTACTTTTATAGAATTTAGGACTGGTGCAGATAGCAATGCAACATAAATTAAGAGACGGAAGCCTAACTACAGCTCAAACCATCAGAGGCAGAGAATGGCTCGACTGATGTACAATTGAAACTGAAATTTTAAATTTATAATCAGGAGGGAAGGGAAGCTGAGTATTAGTTACAGGTTAGTTACAGAGGTGCAGAATGCATAAGAGATTGATTACAAATTAACAATTGTAGTGTGTTAGAAACCCACTGTATGTGTGGAGTTCTCATCACTGAGTAAGAGTTGGGAAATAAGCTTTATATTATCTTTTTATAATTAAATTAATTTATTATTAAACTTAATCGCTGCCAATCACAGAGTTTGAGACAACTCTGAGCGACTTGCCTTGCCCTAATATTCATAGCAGCACTGAAAATACCCATTTTTTCCTTGTCAAAAGCTACTGATAATTCCAACATAATGCTCTTTTAAAATAAAACATTTTGTACTGTAGATTTTTTTCCTCCTCTTAAGGTAGCAAAACAGAGAGTTTTGTCAATCTTCTGTGTGACAGTGAGGACGGTGGGATTCGCCTCCAGAAGTCCACCATATGGCCCAGGGATGAATCCAGGGACCATTGAAAATGACGGCTGTTTCTAGGACACAATCACGAGGCCAAGGGATGCGTGTCCTCCACTCCTTCCCTAACATGAGATTCAAAGATCTTCAAAAGTTAAGGAGGAGAAGGCTGTGAGGCCTGGTGGGGTGAGAGTCAGGCCTATAGACTGCAGAGATCTAGTAAGACTGGGAAAAAGCCTGTGGAAACCCTTGGAGTAGGGAAAGTACTGGGGAGACACAAGGGTTGGGAATTCTGACCGACACTTTTCCCACAATCTGGACATCCATACGGCTTCTCTCCTGTGTGAGTCTTCTGGTGCTTCACAAGGTTGGAATTCTGACTGAAACTTTTCCCACATTCAGGACATTCAAAGGGTTTCTCTCCTGTGTGAGTACTCTGCTATGTCACCAGGCTGGACCTGTGACTGAAACTTTTTCCACAGATAGGACATTCAAAGGGTTTCTCTCCTGTGTGAGTGCTCTGGTGTCTCATGAGCTGGGAATTCTGACTGAAACTTTTACCACATTCAGGACATTCAAAGGGTTTCTCTCCTGTGTGAGTCCTCTGGTGTTTCACAAGGTTGGAATTCTGACTGAAATTTTTCCCACAATCAGGACATTCAAAGGGTTTCTATCTTGTGTGAGTCCTCTGGTGTCTCATGAGCTGGGAATTCTGACTGAAACGTTTTCCACAATCAGGACATTCAAACGGTTTCTCTCCTGTGTGAGTCCTTTGCTGTATCACCAGGTATGAGTTCTGACTGAAAGTTTTCCCACAATCAGGACATTCAAAGGGTTTTTCTCGCGGCGAAGGGGATTGCATAACTCAATGAAGCTATGAGCTATGCCGTGCAGGGTCACCCAAGACGGACAGGTCATAGCAGAGAGTTCTGACAAAATGTGATCCACTGGAGAAGGAAATGGCAACCCATTTGCCATGAAAACCCCATGGACAGTACCAAAAGGCAAAAAGATACGACGCTGGAAGATGAGCCCCTCAGGTCGGAAGGTGTCCAATATGCTACTGGGGAAGAGCAGAGGGCTAGTACTAGTAGCGCCAGAAAGAGTGAAGTGACTGGGCCAAAGCCAAAAGGACGCTCATCTGTGGATGCATCTGGTGGTGAAAGGAAAGTCCGATGCTGTAAAGATTTTTTCTCCATAGGAACCTGGAATGTAAGATCCATGAATCAAGGCAAACTGGACGTGGTCAAAGAAGAGATGACAAGACTGAAATCGACATCTTAGGAATCAGCGAACTAAAATGGAAAGGAATGGGTGAATTTAATTCAGAGGACCATCAGGTATACTACTGCGGGCAAGAATCCCTCAGAAGAAATGGAGTAGCCTTCATAGTCAATAAAAGAGTAGGAAAATCAATACTGGGATACAATCCCCAAAATAACAGAATGATCTCAGTGCGAATCCAAGGCAAACCATTCAATATCACAGTAGTCCAAGTCTATGCCTCAACCACTGGTGCTGAAGAGGATGAAATTGACCAGTTCTATGAAGCCCTACAGCACCTTATAGAATCAACACCAAAAAATGACGTCCTTATCATCACGGGGGATTGGAATGCTAAAGTAGAAAGCCAAAAGATAAACAGAATAACAGGCAAGTTTGGCCTTGGAGTACAAAATAAAGCAGGGCACAGGCTGATAGAATTTTGTCAAGAGAATACGATGGTCATAGCAAACACTCTTTTCCAACAACCCAAGAGACGGCTCTACACATGGACATCACCAGACGGTCAACACAGAAATCAGATTGACTATGTGCTCTGCAACCAAAGATGGAGAAGCTCTATACGGTCAGTAAAAACAAAACCAGGAGCTGACTGTGGCTCAGTTCATGAGCTTCTCGTTGCAAAATTTAGGCTTAAATTGAAGTAAGTAGGGAAAAACACTAAGCCACTCAGGTATGAACTAAATCATATCCCTGATGAATATACAGTAGAGGTGACAAAGAGATTTAAAGAATTAGATCTGATAGACAGAGTGCCTGAAGAACTATGGATGGAGGTTCGCAACATTGTACAAGAGGTAGCAACTAGAACTATCCCAAAGAAAAAGAAATGCAAGAAAGCAAAATGGCTGTCTGAGGAAGCTTTGCAAATAGCTGAGGAAAGAAGGGAAGCGAAAGGCAAGGGAGAAAGAGAAAGATACACTCAATTGAATGCAGAATTCCAGAGAATAGCTAGAAGAGATAAGAATGCCCTCTTAAATGAATAGTGCAAAGAGATAGAAGAGAACAATAGAATAGGGAGAACCAGAGATCTCTTCAAGAAAATTGGAGATATGAAGGGAACGTTTCATGCAAAGATGGGCATGATAAAGGACCAAAATGGCAGGGACCTAACAGAGGCAGAAGAGATTAAGAAGAGGTGACTTCCGGTTCCGGGTTGCAGTGCTGACGGTCGCGCGAAGAGCCTTCGCTCTTCACCGGCCGGCTTCCCTCTGCCGGTAGACCCCCGTGGGGGTCGAAAGACGCCCTGGAGGGGCGACCACCGCTGAGGAGGCCCCTCGTCGACTGCGGAGGGTGCGGCAGCACCTCCCGCGGTCCGAGGCAGCTCCTTTGGGCCGACGGGGAAAGGATCGGCCATTAACATGGCTGATCATCTGGCCGCTCCAACCGCAAGTCAAACAACATCTAAGCATCAAAGAACCACCGTGGAAGATCCGGGTGAGACTTTTCCTTTCCTCTCTCTACCCTAATTATTCTCCTGTGAAAGCCTCTGAACTATTTCCCCAATTTTATGAAGCAGCGTCTGTGTACATGGGACTATAAGCCTTTAAACTATAATTAATCTACTTTGATTATTTTTATTTTTATTTTTGGGTACTCTGGTTCCCAAAAAGTTTCTCTTATTGAACTTTTTTTATCTACTTATTAAACCGAACAATATTTTTTTATTATTGCTCTTGTTCTCTTAATTGAAAAAATACTATCTGGAAAAATGCTTTACAGCCTACTGGGGACATCTTGTGGTGAAAATTGACATTACAACTGTACTATTTTTTGATTATGACTATAACATAGCCTTCAAATTATCACAAAAAAGCAGCTGTGTGGAGGTGGACTGCTGATTGTTATTAAACATAGCCTCCACTAAAATACTAAAAGACTACTTGGTTATGGAAATGGAGGATTTTTTCTCACAGCTTGACTACAGCCTTATATTGGAAAAAATCTTGGAATTTAATGAGAATATATACTTCAGGAGGGAAACTAAAGATGATTCCCCAGAACTACAAATCGAGGAACAGATCAATACCATAGAGGTTTGTGTTCAACCCTATGTACAACATGAGACCGAGGAATTTTATTTACAACTTAACTATGAAAAAGCTTTTGCCTCAAAATCACAAATTGACACTCAGACTTCAGCTGATTTCTTCACAAATCAAAAATCAACAGAACAAGAACTTACTACTACCAAAGAGGATCTCAGACAACTCTGTCTACAATTCATTGAATATCAGAACTATGATATCCTGGACAGCCAACGAATAACTATAACACCAGACAAAATTGAGTACGTCACCCAGATGACAACGGAAGAAGGACAACAGATACAAGACCAGATTGAATTTAGGATGAATATCGTAAACAAAATAATGAAATCTATTGACATAATGGCCCTTTTATGGAAACCGGCCTGGCACAAAAAGAAAGCTAGAGTCAGATTTAAAAACGGGACTTAAATCTATACTTGATGGCTAAAAAAGGTGTTTTTTTTAGAGATATGGTCTGAATTAATAGTACTGAGATGAAAAATAAAACTGGGACTGATTTAGCTTAGGACTTAGATTTATAACTGTGAGGGAATTATTGGTTATATTATAATTTGGAATTTTGAAATGAAAAATGTTTTAAATATATTCCTATCTTGATTATATATGGTTGAAATAGAGTAAAAAGGTATATATTTTCTCTTTTATTTTATTTCTATTTTTTATCCTTTCTTTTTTATGGAGATAATATGTTTACTATAGGTATATCTATTTTGTAATGGAATGAAAATAACGGAATGGATGTTGGGATTGATTTAATATTTAGGATTCAGATTTATAATTGACATGAAATTATTGGTTAGAATATAATTTGGAATTGTGAAATGAAAAATGTTTTAAATGCGTACCTATCAAGATTATATATGGTTGAAATAGTGTAAAGATATACATTTTCTTTCTTACCTCACTTTTATTTGTTATTCCTTTTTTGGAAGATAAGAGGTTTATGTTAGATATGATACTTATTTTCTAATGGAATGGAAACAATAGAATGAGAAGGTAATTGTTGGAATATTATTGTAGACATGATAATGGTTATGTTATGTAATTAGGGAAATTAGGATGCCTGAAATATAAATAGTATGTTTAATTAATGTTAAATTGGAATGTGGTAATTGGAATGTTGTTAAACTTAAAAACAGGACTTGGAATTTTTATAGGTAAAATGTGATTGAAAATTTTTTAGGGACGGATTGAAATTTACCTAGAAATGTATTAACCTGAATATGTTATATTAATGGAGGGAAAGAGAGAGGGAACTTCTAAGGACTTAACCTGACTAGTAAATGTATGTTTTTGATTGTAAACAATTGCTGATTTGTGCAGATATCTTTTTGATTTTAGATGATTGATTACCCTCTCCCCACGTTGTTTCCTAAATATTTTGTTCAAAAAAATGGAAAAATTAATAAAACTTGTTACAAAAAAAAAGAAGAAGAAGAAGAGGTGGCAAAATTACACAGAAGAACTATACAAGAACGAGCTTAGCATTCCTGATAACCATGATGGGGTGGTCACTGACCTTGAGCCAGACATCCTACAATGTGAAGTAATAATAATAATAATAATAAAGTTGGAAGGGATCTTGGAGGTCATCTAGTCCAACCCCCTGCTCAGGCAGGAAACCCTATACTATTTCAGACAAATGGCTGTCCAGTCTCTTCTTAAAAACTTCCAGTGTTGGAGAATTCACCGCTTCTGGAGGCAGGTTGTTCCATTGCTTAATTGTTCTAACTGTCAGGAAGTTTCTCCTTAGTTCTAGGTTGCTTCTCTCCTTGATTAGTTTCCATCCATTGCTTCTTGTCCTGCCTTCAGGCGCCTTGGAAAATAGCTTCACTCCCTCTTCTTTGTGGCAGCCCCTGAGATATTGGAACACTGCTATCATGTCCCCCCTCGTCCTTCTCTTCATTAAACTAGACATACCCAATTCCAGCAGCCGTTCCTTATATGCTTTAGCCTCCAGTCCCCTAATCATCTTTGTTGCTCTTCTCTGTACTCTTTCTAGAGTCTCAATGTCTTTTTTACATTGTGGTGACCAAAACTGGATGCAGTATTCCAAGTATGGCCTTAACAAGGCATTGTAAGGTGGTATTAATACTTCACGTGATCTCAATTCTATCCCTCTGTTAATGCAGCCTAGCACTGTGTTGGCCTTTTTGGCAGCTGCAGCACACTGCTGGCTCATATTTAAGTGATTGTCCACTAGGACTCTGAGGTCCCTCTCACAGTTACTATTGAGCAAGGTACCACCTATACCAGGGGTAGGCAACCGTGGCTCTTTTATGACTCGTGGACTTCAACTCCCAGAATTCCTGAGCCAGCCATACTGAGGGGAAAGGGAGAGGTTTCCAAGCTGAGCCATGCTGGCTCAGGAATTCTGGGAGTTGAAGTCCACAAGTCATAAAAGAGCCAAGGTTGCCTACCCCTGTCCTATACTATACCTGTAGATTTGGTTTTTCTTGCCTAAATGTAGAACCTTACTTTTTTCACCATTGAATTTCATTTTGTTAGATAGTGCCCAGTGTTCAAGTCTGTCCAGATCCTCCTGTATCTTAAGCCTGTCTTCTGGAGTGTTGGCTATTCTGCCAGTTGGTGTCGTCTGCAAATCTGATGATTCCCCATCTACCCTCGTCCAAATGTTGATGAAGATGTTGAAGTTCACTGGGCCCGAACAGAGCCCTGGGGGCACCCACTACACATTCCCCATGTAGATGCAGTTCCATGAGGACCACACGCTGAGTACGGCCGGTCAGCCAGCTACGGATCCATCTGGTGGTGATGCTGTCTAACCCACATTTTTCTATCTTATCAAGTAGTAGGTTGTGATCTACTTTATCAAATGCCTTACTGAAGTCCAAGTAAATTACATCCACAGCATTCCTCTGGTCCACTAATTTTGTCACTTGGTCAAAGAATGCAATAAGGTTTGTCTGACATTATCTGTTTTTGACAAACCCGTGTTGGCTTTTAGTAATGACTTGGTTTGCCTGTAGGTGTTCGCTGATTCGTTGTTTGATTATCTTTTCCAGAATCTTCCCAGGTATTGAGGTCAGGCTGATAGGTCTGTAATTTCCTGGATCCATTTTTTCCCCTTTTTTGAAGATGGGAACTACATCAGCTCTTTTCCAGTCCTCCGGTAGTTCCCCAGTGCTCCAGGATCTTTGAAAAATATAGTTCAATGGTTTTGAGATCACATCTGCCAGTTCCTTGAGAACCCTGGGATGTAATCCATCTGGTCCTGGTGATTTGAACTCGTCTAGGCTGGACAGGTGCTCACTTACCGTTTTCTTGCCTATCTTAACTTGCATTTCTATTCTGTTTTTTATGGCACTGTTTTTGGTAGGTTGGTCTGTTTTTCCCTTTGTGTAAAGACAGATGCAAAAAATGAGTTAAATAGTTCTGCTTTCTCCCTGTTGCTTGTCACCTTCTGAAGTGAAATGGGCCTTAGGAAAGCTGAGCAACAACAAAGCTAGTGGAGGTGACAGTATTCCAGCACAGCTATTCAAAATCTTAAAAGACAATGCAGTAAAAGTGCTATATTGAATTTGCCAGCAAATTTGGAAAACTCAACAGTGGCCACAGGATTGGAAAAGGTCAGTTTACATTCCAATTCCAAAGAAAGGCAATGCCAAGGAATGTTCAAACTATCGCACAATTGCACTCATTTCACATGCAAGTAAAGTTATGCTTAAAATCCTACAAGCTAGACTCCAGCAGTATGTGGATCGAGAACTTCCAGAAGTACAGGCAGGATTTCAAAGAGGCAGAGGAACTAGAGATCAAATTGCCAACATACACTGGATCATGGAGAAAGCTAGGGAGTTCCAGAAAAACATCTACTTCTGCTTCATTGACTATGCTAAAGCCTTTGATTGTATGGATCACAACAAATTGTGGCAAGTTCTTAAAGAGATGGGAGTACCAGACCATCTTTCTCTTGAGAAACCTATATGCAGGTCAAGAAGCAACAGTGAGAACTGGACACGGAACCACTGATTGGTTCAAAATTGGGAAAGGAGTCCGGCAAGGCTGTATTCTGTCGCCCTGCCTATTTAACTTATACACAGAGCACATCATGAGAAAGGCAGGGCTAGATGAATCAAAAGTTGGAATTAAGATTGCTGGGAGAAATATCAACAACCTAAGATATGCAGATACCACTCTAATGGCAGAAAGTGAAGAGCAACTAAAGAGCCTCTTGATGCGGGTGAAGAAGGAGAGTGCAAAAGTTGGCTTGAAACTCAACATTAAGAAAACTAAGATCATGGCATCCGGCCCTCTCAATTCCTGGCAAATAGATGGGAAAGAAATGGAGGTAGTGACAGATTTTATCTTCCTAGGCTCCAAGATCACCACAGATGGGGACTGCAGCCAAGAAATTAAAAGACGCTTGCTCTTGGGGAGGAAGGCTATGGCAAATCTAGACAGCATACTAAAAAGCAGAGACATCACCTGCCAACAAAAGTACGTATAGTCAAGGCCATGGTTTTCCAAGTTGCAATGTATGGCTGTGAAGGTTGGACCATGAGAAAGGCTGAGCGCAAAAGAATTGAAGCCTTAGAACTATGGTGCTGGAGAAGATTCCTGCGAGTCCCCTGGACTGCAAGGCGATCAAACCGGTCAGTCCTGGAGGAGATCAACCTTGATTGCTCTTTAGAAGGCGGAATCCTGAAGTTGAAACTCAAGTACTTTGGCCATCGAATGAGAAGGAAGGACTCACTGGAGAAGAGCCTAATGCTGGGAAAGATTGAGGGCAATAGAAGAAGGGGACAACAGAGATTGAGGTGGCTGGATGGAGTCACTGAAGCAGTAGACGTGAACTTAAATGGACTCCAGAAGATGGTAGAGGACAGGAAGGCTTGGAGGAATGTTGTCCATGGGGCCGCGATGGGTCGGACACGACTTCGCAACTAACAACATTGAAGCTGAGAGGAGGACATTTGTCAGTGTGTTATGTGATCTCTATCAAGTTGGTTGTGGTTGTTTTATGTTCTTTCATTTAATGAGTTTGTAAAACGTAATAAAATTAAAGTAATGGTGCAAAGAGTTGACTGGTCGCCCAGAAAGCAATGTAAAATAGTATTATTAAGTGAACAAGGCTACAGTTATAAAGAAATTAGAAGAAAAATTGGTGGAAACTTAACCAAAGGTGGCATTTCTAAGTTTTTGAAGAGGTATAAGGAGACTCAGTCACTAAAAAACCACACTAGTAAAGGCAGGAAAAGGTGCACAACAGCAAGTGATGATAGAGGAATGAAGAGACTGTGGCTACGTGACAGAAGAAAATCATCTGGGTGTATACAAGATGAAATGGCGCAATGCAATGTGAAGTTGAGTGCAAGGACTGTTCGGCGCAGAGTGCAGGAATTTGGCGTAAAATCTAGAATTCCATGAAAAAAGCCACTTTTATCTCTCAAACAAAGGTTGAAAAGACTAAACTGGGCTAAAACCCATGTTACCTGGACAGAGGAACAATGGGACAGTGTTATTTGGAGTGATGAGACCAAGATCTCCCTGTTTGGTAGTGATGGCATAAAATACGCAAGGAGAAGAATCGGAGATGATTTGCATCCTGATTGCATTACATGTACCGTGAAACACCCAGTCAGTGTTATGATCTGGGGTTGTACGACATCAAAAGGTATGGGCAGAATTTGTGTGATTAATGGAAATATAAATGGCCAAAAATACATTAATGAAATACTTGAGCCCAAACTGAAGCCTTCCGCACATGATCTTTTCCAAGACAATGAAGCATTTATATTTCAACAGGATTCAGCTCCATGTCATGTTGCTGCTGTGTGCAAAAGGTGGTTTCAAGATAATCATATTCCACTGCTGGAATGGACTGGGAATAGCCCAGATCTTAACTCAATTGAAAATCTATGGAGCCGACTAAAGAAACGTGTTAGTCAGAAGCGACCCAGCAATAAAACCCAATTAATAGAAGCAATCATTCAATCTTGGTTTCACATTATAACAGCTGCAGAACTAAAGGACTTGGTTCACTCCATGGGAAGACGTTGTAAGGCCGTAATTCATGCTAAAGGTTACCCAACTAAGTATTAACTGACATGGTGATAATTTTTATATATCTTGTTTTTTCTACGTCTTTCACTTTTCTTCTTTATAACTGCTATTCTAATAGCAAATCCTTCACAAAAGTTATTGCATTACATTCTTGATTAAATTATCTTTCCATTGATATATAATTTTATGGTACTACTCCAAAACAAAAAGTGGTTATTAGCCATCAAACCTCAAATGTAGACTTTTCCCAAAAGGTTTCCACAATTTTGGCCACTACTGTAACTGATGAAATGATGCCTAAAGCCTCTGCAAGATTTAAAGCACCAGTTTTGCTCATGGAAGTCCTCAGCTGCAAATAAGAGGAGAAAATACTGCCCACAACTACTCTGGTGACATCCCAATTCAAGGAGTCCTCACTTACTGACTGCAACGGGCTTTTATGTCACGAAGCAGCCATATCATGAAGCATGATGTCACATGAGAGTGCCAACTTACATCTGTTCCTCTGCAGTTGTAAAGCAAATCCACGTGGGTTGTTAAAGGCAATTTCACTTGCAACTTCCTGCCGGCATCCCCAGTGATTTTGCCTGTCAGAATCTAGTTGGGAAGGTCACAAACGGGGATCATGAGTGTGAGATACTGCAACCATCATAAATGTGAAATGGTTGGCAGAAACCAAATTGGTGCATTTCCTTTTCCGGCATTTTCATAACGACAGGAACTGCTGATGTTCAGGTCACTGAACAGGTGCTACAATGACCACTAATTTGTTTTACCAGGCGTAAGTCTGCTCTTACAATGCCATTGTAACTTTGAAGGCTCAGGGAACAAGTGATAAGCCATGACTACTTATACAAACTGAACATCCCAAAAGCTCTTCAGTAGCTATTTTTAAAAAGTGCTGGGTTAACAATGGTTGAACCTGGTTAATACATGGATGGGGCACCAATAGGAAATACCATGTTTATTGGCAATATGTGGAAGTAAAAAAAAAAATCCCATAAAAATCAGTGGCACCTTCAGTCCCATCTTGTTGCCAAGAAAACAGAAAGAATAATAGAATTACAGAGTTGGAAGGGACCTTGGAGGTCTTCTAGTCCAATCCCCTGCTCGGGCAGAAGACCCTATTACTATTCCTGAAAATGGCTGTCCGGTCTCCTCTTAAAAACCTCCAGTGATGCAGCACTCACGACGTCTGGAGGGAAGCCATTCCCAAAGAATCAACCTTCACTTGAAGGAGACTTTTTAAATCTTCCCACCAGCAGAAAATCGCAGCCCCCAGTTTCACAGCCTGCAGCACCAGTGGACTTAAAAGTTGGAGAGGGAAGGAAAATGCAGCAGGAGCAGCAGCTGACATGCTTCAGCCTAGTTGCTTCTCTGCTTGGACGCCATGAAGGAAACCAAACAGCCCCGCTTGCTCCCGGCTTCTCCTCCGACCTGCCCTCCACTCACCTTCCAGCTGCTGCTTCAATCTGGGAAGAGCACAAAATCCTCCCTACACACCATCTTCCTCCTATTAGTGATCAAGAAGAGGAAGTTCCTCGGCGTTTCCCCTCTCCTGCTCTCCTTTCTAGCAATATAGTACTCGATGGTTTTAACTCCTTTAAACTGAACCAGATGCGGCCTGCTGCATTTTCAGCTTTCAGCTTTGCCTATTTGACCAGGGATAGGTGGCAAAAAAACACGCTTGTCTCATCTCTACCTAAGCCGTTTGCAAGATTTTTTCCCCTGATTAAAAGCTATGAAGTCGTTTTTGACTTCTAGCAACCGATCTTTGCAACTGATCCAAGTGAAATGTGATGCTACTTAGCTTGTGAAGATTCGCTGTGCTGAGCCCTAAAAGTTCATGATCGTTTTTTCAGAATTATACAATAAGCTTTTTAAAGGGTGACTCTCAGTGGTGATCAAAACCGCTCTACATCCCAAATTTAATGATCGATTTCCTGTGGCTCCCAAGGATTTAGGCCATGGCAACCCCATCAGGCCAGATCCTCCAGGGGAGGCAACTTCTGCTGGCCAGGGCTGCATCCAAGGGCACCCAGCATCATTCCTGAAGGAGGACAATGTATATCTGCTAAATGTTAAATGCCATGAACCTCTGTAAATTTTCTTGCACACAGGTCACAGTAATCATTAGGTCACAGAGAGAAAAATATGCAGCAGGGTCCAGAAAATGTGGGGCTAAACCTAAGGCTAAGATTGTCAATATATGGTAGAAGAAATATTTCTAAAATACATTTTTAAAAAGAAAACAAAAGAGAAGAATAGAATATCCCACCAAAGCACATAGCCAACTGATCACCAGGCTAACCTTTTTAGAGGGACACCCTGCACTGCCATTTTTAATGTACATCTCTAAAGTTTTGGATGGGGATAGTGGCCATTTCAGCTATTGGATCTGAGCTCTGTTGCATGGAGGAATCTGGAGTAAACGAACCGCAAGGTATATTTTACTGATTCCCTTTTCATTCAGGAACTCAAGATGGCATACAAATATGTGTTCTTGTTTTTCCTCTGAGGTTATCTATTTTTAAGAACTGCTAAGGACCAGATGACTGGTGTCGACACTGTCTATCCCACATTGTTCTATCTTACCAAGATAAATAGATAATTTTTAACTAAGGACCAGATGACTTTACTATGTCCTGATATGTAAAAACCATAGAACTTTTTTTCATATGATTCTATGAGCGCACATGAATGGATGGCTCTGCCCAAATGGACCCAGGTGACTTTGTGAGCTGAGCTCTTCCCAAGAAGCTGCGACTGGGAGCACAGCCGCTTCTCAGAAGCCGTCTGACCATGGATGGAAACTGTCGGCTGGTTGGAGAAGGCTGAAGTGGATGTGGATTCCAAAGATTTGGAGCTAAACAGACTCGATGCATGATGAACTGGACTTTCTTAAAAAGATTGGGGAATGGACTTATTTTATTTAACTGGAAAACAATTTAGACTGAACTTTTTTGATAAAATGGATCGACAACAGAGGTTTATGATTTTTGGGAATAAGACACAATTGTTGGGAAAGTCCTCAATCAAAATCTTAAGGAAACGCTTTATTATTAAGAATCAAACGAGTATATTTGACCTGGACGGATCAGAGACAATGATCGGGGTGACTTACCGTAAATAACAAGCCATTGTAGTTAAATACAATAGATGGTTAAGAGAGGGCTTTGATGAGGGATCCCCCCCATCATTCAATGTTTTAAAGTGTTCCCAAGCAGCCCCCACCCCACAGTTCTCCTGGGTGATTCAATCTGGCAGACTTCTAGGTGTTAAGTCCAGGAAACATATCGTCAGTCCGCTCCGTCGGCACGATCATTCATTCTCTCTCTACCCAGATCCCAGGCGTTGCATTCCCCCCCCCTTTTCCCTCGCTGCCGGTAAAGGGGAGAAATTCAGAGGGAGTAGGATGAAAGGCAGATGGCCTCATTGTTATGGTTAGTACTCTCAAAAGAGAATCAACAAAAGGTTACTTTGTAGTGTAGGAAGTGAAAGTCATAAAACCCCCATCCTTACCCTCCTCCCCCTTAGTAGTATGACAGAATCCAGAAGGGAGTAAGAATTGATTTTATATCAGAGTAGGTATATAGAAAATAAGTATAACTGGATTCTGACACACATTTTTTGTTTTTTTATGTTTGGGCTATCCTTGTTTTGTTGTTGTATTCTTTTTTCTTTGGAGTGTGTATTCTATCTTAATTTTCCTTTTTTTTTTTAAAAGGGACCCTTACCAGAAGCAGGTTTATGGGTTTGCTCTTCAGCTATTTTCTAAGCTGCCTCTAAACTCATAGAATCATAGCATTAGTGGTCTTCTAGTCCAACCCGCTGCTCAAGGCAGGTGCCTTATATAACCTGAGTCAAATGACTGTCTGGTCTATTCTTGAAAACCTCCAGTGATGGAGCATCCACAATGGCAGGAGGACAGCTATTCGCTTGATCAATTGTACTCACTGACAGAAAATTTCTCCTTATTTCTAGGTTGGAACATTCTTTGACAACCTTCCACCCATGAACTTCTTGTTCTGCCTTCTGTTGCCCTAGAGAATAAATCGATCTCCTCTTCTTTGTGACAGCCCCTCAAATAGTGGAAGACAGCTATCAGGTCCCCCTAATCCTTCTCTTCCATGGCCAGACATACCTAGCTCTCTCAACCACTTGTCATTTAGTGTCCAGATGATTTATCATCTTTCTTCTTTTCTGCATATTTTCCAGGGTCTCAACATCTATACTGTATCATGGGACCAAAACAGGGAGCAGTATCCTAAAAGCCAACATGGGTTTGTCAAAAACAGATCATGCCAGACAAATCTTATTGCATTCTTTGACCAAGTGACAAAATTAGTGGATCAGAGGAATGCTGTGGATATAATTTACTTGGACTTCAGTAAGGCATTTGATAAAGTAGATCACAACCTACTACTTGATAAGATAGAAAAATGTGGGTTAGACAGCATCACCACCAGATGGATCCGTAGCTGGCTGACCGGCCGTACTCAGCATGTGGTCCTCAATGGAACCGCATCTACATGGAGGGAAGTGTGTAGTGGGGTGCCCCAGGGCTCTGTTCTGGGCCCAGTGCTCTTCAACATCATCAACGATTTGGACGAGGGGATAGATGGGGAACTCATCAAATTTGCAGATGACACCAAGCTGGCAGGAATAGCCAACATTCCAGAAGACAGGCTTAAGATACAGGAGGATCTGGACAGACTTGAACACTGGGCACTATCTATCAAAATGAAATTCAATGGTGAAAAAAGCAAGGTTCTACATTTAGGCAAGAAAAACCAAATGTACAGGTATAGTATAGGGGGTACCTTGCTCAACAGCAGTAACTGTGAGAGAGTCCTAGTGGACAATCACTTAAATATGAGCCAGCAGTGTGCTGCAGCTGCCAAAAAGGCCAACACAGTGCTAGGCTGCATTAACAGAGGGATAGAATCAAGATCACGTGAAGTATTAATACCACTTTACAATGCCTTGGTAAGGCCACACTTGGAATACTGCATCTAGTTTTGGTCACCACTGTCAAGGCTGCTAACATTGAATGTTATGCTTGACATTATATATGGATGCAGACATTCACTATTTAACCTGTATTTTACTTTAAGAGCCACTATTAGAGAGTATGGGGGGAGGAAGTGAAAGAATGTGCTGAGAACTATTTAACCATAACAATATTTCAGCAGAGCGTCTTCAAAGGTGGATGAAATGTGAGAAGATAAAGATATGGCGCGTTATGGAACGGGAGGGAAAGCTCACACTTTAAACTAATTGGGGAATGTGATTAATGACTGTTACATGAGGGAGGAGAATATGCTTAGACACTGTGGGAAGAAGTAGGAGGGTTTAGTTTTTGGCTTCACTTTATACATACCGAAGCTATGTTGCAAAATAAAGAGTTTTAAAGGTAAACAATACCTCAGAATTCCTTGAAATGCATCTTCCTTCAGAACCTAACATCAAGCCAAAAACCAACAAACGTTTTAGACGTTTAGGGATCTGAATTCCTAGTCACTATTCCTAAAGGAGTAGACTGATGAAGGAAAGGAACGTCATGGAAAAAGAGGAATTGCCGGAGACTAGCTTCCCTGCAGCAGTAAGTCCCTCAGAGATGGGAGCTGCAGCATGCAAGCCTGTTGAGAGAGAACCCTCACAAGTCCCCCAGCTGGGAGCAAAGCCAAAGAGATTAGAAGAGCTGATTTGGTCTTCAGACTGGGACAAGCCAAGCGTGGAATCCAGAGATTTCGTAACAGCTTCTCCATCTTCAAAGACTTCCAAGACGGACGAGTTAGAGCCACAACAGAGATCTTCACAGATTACATCCCCCACGCCAGTGGAGAACTGCCAAATCTTCGGCAGCTGAAGACTTGGGTGAGTGGAGATGTCAATTTGCAACTCAGTCTGTGGAGAATTTGGCAGAGAGGTTTGAAGCATTAGAAGTGAGGGATGCGGAACAGTCCCTGCTGAGAGAGGCCCCCAGCCCTTCCCTTGCAGATCAACCAGTTTTCCAATCCCTGGAACCCCCTGCCAGGGCCTCCAGCCCCACAGAGAGAGGGAAACCCAGACCGGGGCCCCTGCCTCAATGGGGAGTTTGGCAGCCCCCTCAGATGGAAGATGAAAAGCCTCTGAGTGTGCGTCAGCTAATGGAGATCTTACAGCAGCTTGGGATGGTGCAAGGCCCAGGAGAGCAGCAGCAAATGGGTCCGCAAATGAGAGAGTCTCAGCAACAGTGGAGGGGCTTACAGCAGCAGAGGGCACCATCACCCCCCGCAGGCCAACAACAGAGAAGGCAGTAACCGCCCTCACCTATTCAGCAACCTTTAGAAAACCTCCCACAATTCGAGAGGCCAGCACGGCCAGTATTGCAACCACAGCAGGGTGGAGGGCAGCCAGCCCCAAACGTGCAACCCTTGGACATGCAACAGCAACAAGACTGGGGCCAACCACAACTGAGAGCGCCACCCCTGCAGCAGCCAGCCCCGAATGTGCAACCCTTGGGCATGCAACAGAAACAAGGGAGGGTCCAGCAGCAACAACCCCAGTGGGCCCCACAACAGCCTATGATTGGCCCACCTCTCAGAGCAACTTTCGATGGGGACTCAGAGAAGCTAATTTTTTTCCTCAACCAAGTACGTTCTCATTTAAATCGCTGGGCCCATCTCTACCCAGACCCAGGTGCCATGGTCGATGTGATTGCGTCCAAACTAGAGGGAGAGACATCCGAATGGCTAAACAATTTATACAATGAGCAAGCCCCCGAATTAGACAATCCCCACCTCTTCCTCCTGGGGCTGAGAGATTTGAGGACCCTTCTATCAGCCTTAGAGCAGGAGGACAAATCCGCAAAATAAAACAAGCCGGTAGACCTGCTCTAGAGTATGTGCGTGAATTCTGCAAGATAGCCGGTCGAATAGAGGGGTGGCCTGAGCAATCCCTAATCCATCTCTTCACTGAGGGGTTAGATGACCACCTCTCCCAAGCCTGCCTCATTCGAGCAGTACCTGATCAGCTACATGAGTGATACCAGACAGCGGTGAAGCTGGACGTTCAACTCACCCGCTATAAGAAGCCTCCCCCACCTGAACCCGAGATAAGACCAGAGCAACCCAGACAACAACCACCACCCCCGAAAACCCCCAACGGCTATGACCACTGAAAGGCCCAGACCACCTGCAGGTCCACCGATCACATGCTTCCGATGTGGACAACAGGGACATCGAGCATCAAACTGCCCGGTCCCCTACCCCCGACAGCAGAACAAACCGGCACCTGCAGTGAGGAAAAGACCTAGCCAACAGCCGTCGAGAGAAAAATCCAGCGGGATCACACAGCAACTGGTTGCCCAAGCTACCTCCCCTACACAGGAGGATGCTGGAGCTGAGACTGGACCCGCTGTCGCTCTACCCTTTTTTGACAGCGATGACAAAGGAGAGAACGACCCAATGGTGAGTCGACCTGTCCCTCCTTTCACACTGGCTGCAAGGTTAATCAGCCCTAAGTCAGGAGCACAGACAGATGTAAAAGTGCTAGTAGATTCTGGATGCTCCCGATGTATCATTAGCTTGCCCTTTGCCATGAAATTGGGAATACGAGCAAAATCGCTCTCCCAGCCAATGAGGTTTGAGCAAGCCAATAGCTCCCTGATGGGAAGAACTTTTGTCACGCAACTAACAGCCTCTACGCCTAGAAATAGGGGAGCACTGGGAGTTCATACGTTTCCTAGTGGCTCCAAAACTAACTGAGGCTGTGATCCTAGGATTAGCCTGGTTAGACAAATGGAAGCCATTTATCTGGTGGGAGAAAGGGATGAGAACTGTGAGGTTACCAATAGGGCCAAACCCTCCCCCCCGATTCGACATTGCGGAACACTTTAGGCCACCTAATGAGCGAGCACTTATAACTGCCTCACCGTCACCAGACGATTCACTCATCCCCAATGAATACCGGGACTTAGCGGAGGTATTCAGTGAGAATGAATGCGATGTCCTACCCCCTCACAGACCCAATGACTGTTCCATTGAACTGGTGCCAGGAGCCAAGCTCCCACGCTCAAGAATGTACGCTATGTCCCCCCTCGAAATGGAAGAGATGCAGCAATACGTGAATAAGAACCTAAAGAGGGGGTTCTTTGAACGGGCCAAATCTACTGTGGGAGCCCGTGTGTTATTTAAAGGGAAAAAAAAGATGGGTCTCTTCGTCTCTGTGTAGACTATAAGGGTCTCAACGCTGTAAGTGTGCACAACAAGTACCCCCTCCCCCTCCTACAGGACTTATTAACTCATCTGGCTAAGGGGAGTGTTTTCACAAAATTAGACCTGAGAGAGGCATATTACCTAGTGAGAATAAAGGAGGGAGAAACGTGGAAGACTGCCTTCAACTGCCCCATGGGGAGCTACCAATTCAAGGTCATGCCATTTGGACTACAGGGGGCTCCAGCTATATTCATGCAGCTGATTAATGAGGTTCTACATGATCACCTGTACAAAGGGGTCCTGGTGTACCTTGACGATATTCTTATATACAGCATGAATATGACTGATCATATAAAGCTGGTGAGAGAAGTATTAAAGAAACTACTGAATGCCAAGCTTTATGCCAAATTGTCAAAATGTGAATTTCATCAGACCCGATTAGATTACCTTGGCTACAGAATTTCCAATGAGGGCATTGAGATGGATCCAGCTAAGGTGAAAACTATAATTGAGTGGCAACCCCCAAGAACTCGCAAACAGCTCCAGAGCTTTCTAGGTTTTGCCAACTTCTACCGTCAATTCATCCCCTCTTTTGCCAAGATTGCCCTACCCCTTACAGACCTACTCAAAACAGGGAAAAAAGGAGGGAAGCTGCGACCGGGCCAACCACTAGCATGGACTATGAACTGTCAAACAGCTTTTGAGAATTTAAAAAGACTATTTGCCGCTGAACCGGTTCTAAAGCACCCCTGCCCAGGGGAACCCTTTGTAATACAAGCCGACGCCAGCGATGTGGCCGTTGGAGCTGTCTTACTTCAAAAGAACAAGGATGGAGTCCTGCAACCCTGCGTCTACACCTCCAAAAAAATTTATGGAAAGTGAACGGAGATGGGCAATATGGGAAAAAGAGGCCATCGCAATTAGATGGGGGTTGTTAAACTGGCGACACTACCTAGAGGGGAGCAAGGTGCCATTTGAAGTATGGACAGATCACAAAAACCTAGAGGCACTGACAACTCCCCGCAAATTGTCCCCAAAGCAAGTACGGTGGGCACAGTACTTTAACAGCTTCAACTTTACTCTAAAGTACATCCCAGGAGAAAAAAACTTCCTAGCTGATGCACTATCTAGATTGCCCCAATACAAAAGCAAACGTGAAGAAGTTAATGAGGCGATTATCTCTAATCCACAGCCTGTTGCACAAATCACACCTCGCAGGGTCCCCAATCTGAAAGACCCTGGAGCAAAGAAAATAAAACGAGAGCTCCTCACCAATCAATGGTTCAAAGATAATCAAACCTCCTTGATGTGCCAGGATGGTTTGGCTTACAAAGGGGGGAAACTGTATTTGCCCAAATCCCTCCGTCTAAATGCTCTCAAACACAGCCATGATGTTAAACAGGCTGGACACTTTGGATATATAAAAACTCTACATCTCACCCGCCGGCAATTTTGGTGGCCGGGACTGAAACGGGATGTGGAAAACTATGTGAAGAGTTGTACCGTATGTGCCACAATGAAAAGAATCCCGGGGAAAACCCCTGGGTTACTGCAGCCAGTGGCCGACCCTTCCCAACCCTGGGAAGAAATAGCTATGGACTTTATCGTAGACTTACCTGAAAGTAAAGGAAATACTGTCATCTGGACTGTAATAACTTGTTTTTGAAGCAGGCTCATTTCATCGCCTGCAAAGGACTCCCATCCGCCCAACGACTGACTAAATTGTTCCTGAAACATATCTACTGACTGCACGGTGCCCCTAAGCGAATAATCTCAGACAGGGGGTTGCAGTTCACAGCAAAGTTTTGGAGGAGTTTTCTTAAATTAATTGGATCATCTCAAGGCTTATCATCTGCTTTTCATCCGGCCACCAATGGAGCTGCAGAAGCCACCAACAAAATGGTGGAGCAATATCTCAGGTGCTATGTGTCCTATCAACAGACTAACTGGACTGACCTCCTCCCTTTTGCAGAGGTGGCGTACAACAATTCTGTGCATAGCAGTACCGGCTACACACCTTTCAGAGTAGCCACAGGCAAAGAGTTTGGTCCAATACCTGAATATCCCCAAGTACCAACTGCTTCCCAGACACTTGACCAATGGGTGAGGGGATGGGAGGAAGTTTGGAGAAACACAAAATCTGCTTTAAAAAAGACTTTTGAAACCTATAAAAAGCAAGCTGACAAAAAGAGGGCTCCCCAAAGAACGTTCCAAGTTGGGGAAAAGGTCTATCTGTCAACCAAATATTTACGCCTCAAATTACCCAGCAAGAAGTTAGGACCGAAATTCTTAGGGCCTTTTCCTATCGTAAAGGTCATCAATCCGGTCACCGTAAAACTGAAACTCCCTAGACTTCTGGGTAAAATTCACCCTGTTTTCCACAGTAGTTTGTTAAAACCTTATCGGGGCTCCACTTTAAGACCTCCCCCAAAGAAAGCACCTGGGCCCCTCGTAGTTGCAGGACAGACCCATTATGAAGTGAAACGTATTCTTGATTCTAGAATCTTTAAAGGCAAATTGCAGTACTTAGTACAATGGAAAGGATACCCGCTATCTGAAGCCACCTGGGTGAAATCAAGCGAGGTGGAAGCTGACAGACTCGTCAAAAGATTTCATGCAAAATATCCCAACAAACCGAAACCTAATCATTAACATATGCTTTTGTTTACATTACAGGATCTGTCATTTTTGTAAGGGGGACCGGATGTCAAGGCTGCTAACATTGAATGTTATGCTTGACATTATATATCGATGCAGACATTCACTATTTAACCTGTGTATTACTTTAAGAGCCACTATTAGATAGTATGGGAGGGAGGAAATGAAAGAATGTGCTGAGAACTATTTAGCCATAACAATATTTCAGCAGAGCGTCTTCAAAGCTGGATGAAATGTGAGAAGATAAAGATATGGCGTGTTATGGAACGGGAGGGAAAGCTCACACTTTAAACTAATTGGGGAATGTGATTAATGACTGTTACACGAGGGAGGGGAATATGCTTAGACACTGTGGGAAGAAGTAGGAGGGTTTAGTTTTGGGCTTCACTTTCTACGTACCGAAGCTATGTTGCAAAATAAAGAGTTTTAAAGGTAAACAATGCCTCAGAATTCCTTGAAATGCATCTTCCTTCCGAACCATTGTAAAAAAGACGTTGAGACACTAGAAAGAGTACAGAGAAGAGCAACAAAGATGATTAGGGGACTGGAGGCTAAAGCATATAAGGAACGGTTGCTGGAATTGGGTATGTCTAGTTTAATGAAGAGAAGGATAAGGGGAGACATGATAGCAGTCTTCCAATATCTCAGGGGCTGCCACAAAGAAGAGGGAGTGAAGCTATTTTCCAAGGCGCCGGAAAGCAGGACAAGAAGCAATGGATGGAAACTAATCAAGGAGAGAAGCAACCTAGAACTAAGGAGAAACTTCCTGACAGTTAGAACAATTAACCAGTGGAACAACCTGCCTCCAGAAGTGGTGAATGCTCCAACACTGGAAGTTTTTAAGAAGAGACTGGACAGCCATTTGTCTGAAATGGTATAGGGTTTCCTGCCTGAGCAGGGGGTTGGACTAGATGACCTCCAAGATCCCTTCCAACATTATTATTATTATTATTATTATTATTATTATTATTATTATTATTATTATTATTATTATTATTATTATTATTTCCATTTCTGTATTGAACAGTGTGTTGACTAGGTATAAAAATATTAGAATATAATAATCATCACATTCATCGTAATCTTATCAAAATACAATCATATATTAGGAAATAGCAATCATATTGTTAAAAATAGGATTTTCCACATTGACATTAATTGTATAACAATCAAAACATTTACTAATCCGCTATAGATCTTCCTCATCTAATCCACATTTTCTCATATTTTCAACTTTCTAACCTCTGTTTCTGTCAGCTAACCATTGGTAAAACAAATCCCGTGTCATATAATATTCAGTTTCTTCTTTTTCCTTAATTTTTAACGTTAACCTATCCATTTCTGTTGTTGTTATTATTATTATTATTATTATTATTATTATTACTATTATTACTATTATTAGCAGTATCCTAAGTGTGGCCTCACCCGCATGGTGTAAAGTGACATTATCCCTCTGTTGATGCAGACTAGGACTGCATTGACTTTTTTTTTTTGGCAGCTGAAGCACACTCCTGTCTTATACTTGTCTGTTGGACACCTAGATTCCTCTGTTGAGCCAGCTATTACCTATTGTATCCCTGTGCTTTTGGTTTTTCCTGCCTAAGTGCAGACATTATTTTCCTCATCATTGAATTACATTTTGTTGGATAGATCCCTACTGTATATATATTTCATTAGGTTTTATATGGGTAAGGGAAGGGTAGGGTTGGTATGGGTAAGGGGTAGGGTTGGGAAATGGGATTGGGATGGGGATAAGAATAGGTACAATAGTGGGGTTACCCCCACAGAAAATTCAACGCTTGAACAAGCAGACTGTCGTCCGGGTACAAATATTAAATAACAATAGTTAATATAATACTAAACAATTATAATCATTAATGCTAACAATAGTCATAAAATTAAAGCTTACTAAATAGGTATCATTCATCCTGTTAGACTTCACAATCTTTTGGTTCTAATGTAATGCTAGCCATTGATAAAAAATTTCCCATGTTCTAAAATACACTGAATCCTCTTTCTCTTTAATCTCTAACGTTAATCTATCCATTTCTGCACACTCTAAAATTTTCATAATTATAATCTGGTCATGTGGTAGATTTTCATTTTTCCAAAATTGGGCAAATGCAATTCTCGCAGCTGTCAATACATGTAATATTAAGTATTCATTCTCTTTGCCGTAATTACGTCCTAATATTCCTAGCAAAAACAGTTCTGGCTTATATTCTATCTGTATTTTGATCATCTTTTCTAGCCATATATGAATTTTAAACCAAAATTTCTTAGCTTTAGGACATATCCACCAAATATGATAATAAGTACCTGGTTTTTGTTTACATTTCCAACAGATATTCGGTACATTTTTAAACATTTTCGCTAATCTAACTGGTGTCATATGCCATCTATAAAACATTTTGTATAGATTCTCTTTATATGAGGCTGCTTTAGTAAGTTTAATATTTCTCTCCCAAAGCTTTTCCCAATTTTCTAAATCTATAGAATATCCAAAAAAAAATTGCCCACACTATCATTTCTTTTACTTGTTCTTCTTCCACCTTCCATCTTAGTAGAAATTTGTAAAGCTTCTTAATCAAGTTTTCATCCGTTTTCAAAAGTGTTTTATCAAATAATGACTGTTCTTTATAAAAGTCCATAGATTTTACATCTTTTTCATATCTTGTTTGAATTTGCAAATAGGACCACCATGTTAGGTCAATGCCTTGTTGATAAAGAGTTTGTCTGTCTTTAAGTTTTCCATCCTTATCCAAAATGTCTTTATAAGTGACAAGTTTATCGTAGTTGATTAAATTTGGATAATGAAATGCTTCCATTGTTGAAAACCACTCAGGTATTTTCATATAAATTTTTTGTTTGATTTTCTCCCACTCGGAAAACAAAACATTCCTTATGGCATGGCTTTGGAAATATTTATGTACTTTGTTTTTCTCATACCATAAGAACGCGTGCCAACCCAATTGCAAGTCATGCCCCTCTAAGTAAAGAAGTCGTTTATTTCTCAATGTAATCCATTCTTTAAGCCAAAGCAAAATGGATGCTTGGTAATAAAGTCTCCAGTCCGGAAGTCTCTATCTTTTGTTTCTTGTAGCAATTTAGTTTTAATTCGTGCTTTCTTCCCTTGCCATATAAATCTCAATATTGTTGAATTTAAATCATTGAAGAATTTCTTGCTCAGTTTAACAGGGGCTGTTTAAAATAGGAAGAGTAGTTTCGGTAAAATGTTCATCTTCACAGTCGCTATTCTTCCTAACAATGACAATTGGAGATTTTTCCACTTTTCCAAATCTACTTTTATTTGTTTCATTAATCTTTCATAGTTATCTTCTTTTAATGTTGTATATTTTGATGTTAAGTGGATACCTAAATATTTAACTTTTTTGGCTATTTGAAGATTTGACCTTTTTGCAAATTGAGTTCTCTGTTAGGTTTTTTGTTAATACCTTAGTCTTTTCTCTATTTATCTTTAAGCCTGCTACTTCTCCGAATTCCTCTATTTTCTGCAGAAGTTTAGTAACTGTTTCCAATGGTTCCTCTAAAATAAAAACTAAATCATCTGCAAAAGCCTGTAGTTTATATTTCTGTTCTTTTATTTCCAGTCCCTTAATTTCCGTGTCTTGCCTAATATCTCTAGCCAACACCTCCAATGTGAAAATAAATAACAGGGGAGATAATGGGCATCCCTGTCTTGTGCCTTTTTTGATGTCAAAACCATCTGTATATTCTCCATTTAAAAATATCATTGCTGTTTATTGTAAATTGCTTGAATTGCATTTATAAAATTTCTGCCAAAGTCCATTTCCGTCAACTGTTGGAACATAAATTGCCAATTTAAGTTGTCAAAAGCTTTTTGTGCGTCAAGAAATTTGAGAGCCATCTGTTTCCCTGGGTGATTTTCATAATATTCTAAAACGTTTAGAATAATCCTTAAATTGTTCTTTATCTGTCTTTTAGGCAAAAAGCCATTTTGGTCTGTATGAATAAATTCAGTCAAAAATTTCTTCATTCTTTCTGCCATTATTGAAGTAAAAATTTTATAATCCACATTTAATAACGATATTGGTCTATAGTTTTTAATTTGTGTGAGATCAGTATCTTCTTTAGGTATCAAAGTAATATTAGCTTCAGTCCACGAATTTGGTATTTTTGTCTGTAAGAAAATTTCATTGCACAGTTCTTTCAAAATCGGGCTTACTATATCTTGTAAAGCTACGTAGACTTCTGCAGGGAGCCCATCAGGCCCTGGGGTTTTATCCTTCTTTTGTCTTTTTATTGCCTCTGTGATCTCCATCATTGTTATTTTCTCATTTAAAATATGTCGCATATTCTCTGGGACCTTTGGAAGATCCGCTCCTCTTAAATAATCCTGTATTGCCTCCTTAGAAACCACCTCCGCCTTATACAGTGTCTCATAGCAGTCCTTAACAATTTTTTTCATCACATCATTATGGCAATATACCTCGCCTTTTGAATCTTGTAACTTACTTATCATTCTCTTTTCTCTTTCTTTCTTCAGTTTATATGCAAGCCATCTTCCCGGTTTATTAGCATTTTCAAAGAAACTCTGTTTAGATCGTTTAATCTGTTGTGCCATCATATCCATCTCAGGTAGATTTAATTTATGTTTTATTAGTTCCATTTGTGCCTTCAATTCCTTCTTTTGTGGATCAGTTCGCAATTCAAATTCCAATTTTTTGATTTCATCTTTCAGCCTAAACTGTACTTGTTTCTTTTCTTTGTTCTTTTTAGCAGTATACATTATGGCCAAACCTCTAAAATATGCTTTAGCCGTGTCCCACACATTTTGGAGAGAGGTTTCTTCTTTCTTCTTTATTTTAAAAAAGAATTCCATTTCTTTTGTGGCTAATTGTAAAAATTCTTTCTCCTTCAATATAGCTTTATTTAATGACCATCTTAATTTTTCCCTGGTTCCTTTCTAGATCATTTTAATTGGTTTATGGTCTGCCCAAATATTGGGTTCTAATTCAACCTCTTGTATTATAGTCTTTAAATTTTGGGACATCCATATCATATCAATTCTTGACCATGATTTATGCCTATTTGAATAGAATGTATACTGTAACTTTTCCGGATTCATCTCTCTCCAAACATCTTGTATAAACAATTCCTCCTTCATTTTTAAAAAGGCCTTCGATAGACTATTTCCTCCTTTCCCCCCTTGTTTATAGCTTTTATAGTCCTGTATTGCATCAGCTATTGCATTAAAGTCTCCTAATATGCAAAGATTTTGGTGATTTAGATCCACTAGTTTGTCATGTAGTTGCTGATAGAACTGATCTTGCTTCTCGTTAGGTGCGTATATTGCAACCATCAATATTTGTTTTTGATTCCACGTAATTTCTACCATTAATACTCTCCCCTATTCATCAGCATAAATTTGTTTTGGATTCATCTTTTCTTTTATATAAAGGGCTATACCTCTTTTCTTTTGAAGTGCCAAAGAAGCATAAAGCTTACCCATTTTAGGTTGTTCTAAGATTCTAAAATGTTATCTCTTAATATGTGTCTCTTGAATGCAAATTATGTCAATTTTCAGTTTTTGTAGTCTAGTAAATATTTTACTCCGTTTTGAAGGAGAATTCAAACCATTTATATTTATTGAAAAAATTCCAATCTCCTCCATAGCTTCAATTATATCTAGCCCTCAGTCTTCTAGGGGAGCTTATCTGCCTCTGATCTTTCGGTCTTACATCTTCCTCTGATTGGGTCTTTTTGGGTTCATCCTCCTCCGTCTGTTTAGATGCTCCTGCAGCAGTCCTTTCCTCTTGTTTCTTAGGCTCACGTTCACCTATTTCCAGAAAATCTCTGTGGTTGTTGAAAAATTCCTCTACTTGAAGTGGGGTGTTCAGTCTATATCTTTTCGTGTCCCAGAAAATTAGTAATCCTTCTGGGACCAACCATCTAAAATCCACTATTAAACAATTTCTTTGTTAAAAATTGATATTCTCTTCTGGCTTCTCTTATTCTTCTAGGAATTTGCTTAAGAACTACAAGTTCTTTTTCTTTATATTTCAGTGGTTGATCTCTTATTGCTCTCAAAACTTCATCTCTTGTGGATCTTTCAACAAATCTTACATGGATTTCCCTAGGGACTCTATTTTTTCTAGCATAGCTTGAATTGACTCTGAAAACCTGATCTATTTCTCGTTCCATTTGAATCTTTTCTATTCCAAGCAACTCCACCAATAGTTCACTCAACAGATCTAACAGGTTCTCATCTTTCTCTTCTATAACATTTTGAAATCTTAAGAAATATGATGATCTTTCCATCTCCATCACAGCCATACTGTCTTCCAATTCTGCATGTGCTTGCGCCAATCTCTGATTCTCTCCTTGCAGGTATTCTAATTTCTTTTTTTTTTTTTTAAATATATTTTATTAAATTTTATATGGGTATGGGAGGGATAGGGATAATATGGGTAGAGGATGGGGTTAGGGGATGGAATTGGGATAGGGATGGGAGTAGGGGTAGGGGTAGGAACAGTAGTGGGGTTACCCCCACATAAAAAATCCAACGCTTACACAAGCAGACTCTCGTCCGGGTACACGTATTGAATAACAGTAATTAATACAATACTAAACAATTATAATCATTAGTACTAAAAATAGTCATAAAATAAAAACTTACTAATTAAATATAATTTAGCTCTAACGTAATGCTAACCATTGATAAAAATTTTCCCATGTCCTAAAATATACTGAATCCTCTTTCTCCTTAATCTCCAACGTCAATCTGTCCATTTCTGCACATTCTAAGATTTTCGTAATTATAATCTGATCGTGTGGTAAATTTTCATTTTTCCAAAATTGAGCAAATACAATTCTCGCTGCTGTCAATACATGTAATATTAAATATTCATTCTCTTTACCATAGTTAAATCCTAATATTCCTAGCAAAAATAATTCTGGTTTATATTCTATTTGTATTTTAGTCATCTTTTCTAACCATTTATGAATTTTAAACCAAAATTTCTTAGCTTTAGGACACATCCACCAAATATGATAATAAGTACCTGGTTTTTCTTTACATTTCCAACAAATATTCGATACATTTTTAAACATTTTCGCTAATCTAACTGGTGTCATATGCCATCTATAAAACATTTTATATAAATTTTCTTTATATGAAGCTGCTTTAGTAAGTTTAATATTTCTCTCCCAAAGCTTTTCCCAGTCTTCCAAGTCTATGGAATATCCAAAATTTTTTGCCCACACTATCATTGTTTCTTTTACTTGTTCTTCTTCCATCTTCCAATTTAATAGAAATTTATAAAGTTTCTTAATCAAATTTTCATCTGTTTTCAAAAGTGTTTTGTCAAATACTGTCTGTTCTTTATAAAAGTCCATTACTTTTACATCTTTTTCATATCTTGTTTGAATTTGCAGATAGGACCACCATGTTAAGTCAATGCCTTGTTGGTAGAGAGTTAGTCTGTCTTTAAGTTTTCCATCCTTATCTAAAATGTCTTTATAAGTAACAAGTTTGTCATAGTTAATTAAATTTGGATAAGCAAATGCTTCCATCGTTGAAAGCCACTCTGGTATTTTCATATATATTTTATGTTTAATTTTCTCCCACTCTGAGAGCAACACATTCCTTATGGCATGTCTTTGAAAATATTTATGTACTTTGTTTTTCTCATACCATAAGAACGCATGCCAACCCATTTGTAAGTCATGTCCCTCCAAATAAAGAAGTCGTTTATTTCTCAGCATAATCCATTCTTTGAGCCAAAGTAACATAGATGCTTGGTAATAAAGTCTCCAGTCCGGAAGTCCAAAGCCCCCTCTATCTTTTGTTTCTTGTAGTAGTTTAGTTTTAATTCGTGCTTTCTTCCCTTGCCATATAAATCTCAATATTGTTGAATTTAAATCATCAAAAAATTTCTTACCCAATTTAACAGGGATCGTTTGAAATAGAAAAAGTATTTTTGGTAAGATGTTCATCTTTACAGTCGCTATTCTGCCTAACAATGTCAATTGAAGATTTTTCCACTTTTCCAAATCTACTTTTATTTGTTTCATTAGTTTTTCATAGTTATCTTCTTTTATTGTTGTATATTTTGATGTTAAATAGATTCCTAAGTATTTAACTTTTTTAGCCATTTGAAGATTTGATCTTTCTGCAAGTTGAGATCTCTGTTTGTCTGTTAGGTTTTTTGTTAATACTTTAGTCTTTTCCTTATTTATCTTCAAGCCTGCTACATCTCCAAATTCCTCTATTTTCTGCAGAAGTATAGTAACTGTTTCCAATGGTTCCTCTATAATAAAGACTAAATCATCCGCGAAAGCCTGTAATTTATATTTTTGTTCTTTTATTTCCAACAGCCATACTGTTTTCCAATTCCGCATTTGCTTGCGCCAACGTCTGATTCTCTCCTTGCAGGTATTCTAATTTCTGATCCACTTCCACCGACTTATCTTCTATTTTTTGCATTCTTTGCTGATTATCTATAATCGCCTGTTGGAAGGTTTCCATTTTTCAATCCATTTTAACGAGATCATTTTTCAAATCTTCATAATTTTTATCTGACTCCTTTTTCATATCCATTTGCATCTCTGAAATTGCTTGTAGTATCGCTTGGATATCTTTTGATTGGGGTTCCACCTTTTCTTGTTGTAGAAATGTAGTAATTGATTTTTGAGGGACTGGACTTGCCGAGGATGAAGCGAGGGCAGAGGATGCCTCGCCAAACCTGAAGTCGCCATCTTCTAGTTGTTATGTTGTTTTGTAATCCACCAGATGGCCCGATGGCCAATTGTAATCCCCTGCCCCCCTATTGCTAGGAGAGGAAGCCAAACGTGGTTCAAAAAAAAAAAATTCCAAAAAAGGAAGAGGGGTAGCAAGGGACCCCCAAAGCCTTAAAAAAGGGAAAACAAAAAATTATCCAGAAAGAAAGAAAGAAAAAAAAAAAGAACAACCCCAAATTGATAAAAATAGTAAAAAAGAAAACAGGGAAGAATCCAAAAAGAGAAAAAAAAACAAGGGAACAAAAGCTAAAAATAGCAAAAAAAGGAAAAAGAAAAGAAAAAACCACCTGTAATAAAAATTATCCAATTTATAATCCAACTAGTTCAATTCTTGATCTTCAATTCTTAAAATGGGAATTATACAGCCAGAGACAGAGGGGAAAAAATATCTCTTTAGGTAATTTTTAAAAACAGATAAGAATGTCTGGGCGTTCAGCCAAGAATCTGGGCATTGAGCCAAATTCTCAGGCTGCCAGAGAACAAAGGGAGCAAGTAGCCATAAAAGCAACAGTGTTATCTTCCCAGGCTTTTAGAAAGAGAGGGGAAAAAATTAAAAAGAATAAAGTTATTCAGAGTAAATGAAAAAAAGTTTCTGAAGTTTTAAAAAAAGCAAATTGAAGCAAGGATGGCTTTCCCAATTAAACATATTTTTTCTTTTAAAAAGCAAATAAATTTCCTCAGTTCTTAGCACTTATAAAGACTTTAAAATAGTTCAGATTGTTCTTCTTTTTGTAATGAAGAAGCTTAAACCGCCGCTTGTATGGGAGGGAGGGGAGAAAAAAACCCCTCCTTCCTCCCTTAGGCTTCCCGATTCAATTGAAGACAGACTGTTTAAAAGGTGTTTAAAATCAAAGTCCACATTGCCGAAGTAAAGGAAACAGAATCTCACCCGGCCCGGCTGCTTGCTGTCAAAATCAGCCGTTTCTCCATCTCCGACAGACAGCTGTTAATGGCGGATAGCATAAATGCGGTCCGCCTTTCTTCCGTTGGTTCCAGGGGCTGCTTTGAGTTCGGCGAGCCGGCCACTGCTGGCCCGTGTTCCTCAAAGGTTCACCCTTCGGTGGCCACCTCTCCGGCGTGGCATTCAGACCAAATGGACCCACCAGCAGAAGAATATCGGACCCAGGGAACGGACGGTCATTTCCCTGGGTCTAGGCTCAGCGACGTCACCGGAAATCTCCGGATAGATCCCAATGCTCATATCAGGATCCCTTTGGATCTTGAGCCTATCTATTTATAAAAATGTCGAAGTGTACTGGGCCCAAGACCGAACCTTGAGGTACCCCACTGCATGCTTCTCTCCATGTAGATGTAGTTCCATTGATGAATACTCCCTGAGTGTCGTTGGTCAGTCAATTGAGAATCCACCTACGGCTGGTTCTGTCTATCCCATGTTGTTCTATCTTACCAAAAAGTTAACTTGTGCTTTACCTGGTCAAATGTCTTGCCGACGTCCAAGAATACTAACGGCTGCTTCCAGGACACAGTCCCAAGGGCCATGGATGCATGCCCTCCCCTTCTTCCCCAACATGAGGATCAGGAATCTTAAAAAGAAAGAGGAGGGTGTGCGGCGTGCAGGAACCCAATGGGAGGGAGAAAAAGCCTATGGAGACCCTGGGGTGGGAAAGAACTGGGCGGCACAAGGGTTGAGAAAAAGAGCACAGGGTGGGGGAGGCCTAGAGATGCCTACAACAGGTAAACCTTTTGCAACTTTTGCCTCATGTGGATTTCCTCGTGTTCAATAAGGTATGATTTATGAGTGAACAAACATCCACAGACTGGACATTTAAAAGATTTCTCCCCTGTGTGAGTCCTCTGGTGTTTCACCAGGCTGGAATTCACACTGAAACTTTTCCCACAATCAGGACATTCAAAGGGTTTCTCTCCTGTGTGAGTCCTCTGGTGTATCACCAGGTGGGACTTGTGACTGAAATGTTTCCCACAATCAAGACATTCAAAGGGTTTCTCTCCTGTGTGAGTCCTCTGGTGTATCACAAGGCTGGAATTCACACTGAAACTTTTCGCACAATCAGGACATTCAAAGGGTTTCTCTCCTGTGTGAGTCCTCTGGTGTGTCATCAGGTTGCAATAGTGACTGAAACCTTTTCCACATATAGGACATTCAAAGGGTTTCTCTCCTGTGTGAGTCCTCTGGTGTTTCACAAGGCTGGAATTCTGACTGAAACTTTTCCCACAATCAGGACATTCAAAGGGTTTCTCTCCTATGTGAGTCCTCTGGTGCATCACCAGGTTGGACTTGTGATTGAAACCTTTCCCACAATCAGGACATTGAAAGGGTTTCTCTTCTGTGTGAGTCCTCTGGTGTGTCACCAGGCGAGAATTCTGACTGAAACTTTTCCCACAATCAGGACATTCAAAGGGTTTCGGGCTTGTGTGTGTCCTCTGGTGTTTCACAAGGTTGAAATTCTGACTGAAACTTTTCCCACAATAAGGACATTCAAACGGTTTCTCTCCTGTGTGAATCCTCTGGTGTATTACCAGGGTGGACTTGCGACTGAAACCTTTCCCACAATCAGGACATTCAAAGGGTTTCTCTTCTGTGTGAGTCCTCTGGTGTGTCACCAGGTGAGAATTCTGACTGAAACTTTTCCCACAATCAGGACATTCAAAGGGTTTCTCTCCTGTGTGAGTCATCTGGTGTGTCACAAGGCTGGATTTGTGATTGAAACTTTTTCCACAGATAGGACATTCAAAGGGTTTCTCTCCTGTGTGAGTCCTCTGGTGTTTCACAAGGCTGGAATTCTCACTGAAACGTTTCCCACAATCAGGACATTCAAAGGGTTTCTCTCCTGTGTGAGTCCTCTGGTGTTTCACAAGGCTGGAATCCTGACTGAAACTTTTCCCACAATCAAGACATTCGAAGGGTTTCTCTCCTGTGTGAGTCCTCTGGTGTATCACCAGGTTGGACTTCTGACTGAAACCTTTCCCACAGATAGGACATTCAAATGGTTTCTCTCCTGTGTGAGTCCTCTGGTGTCTCATGACATGGGAATTTCTAATGAAACTTTTACACAATCAGTACAGTGATAGTTTTTCTCCCTGCTGTGAATCCTCTGATGTATCACCACGTTGCCATGCTCACTAAAGCATTTACTGCACTAGGAGTGCTTTTATGGCTTTTCTCTTGTGTGGGTCCTTGCATGAACCACAAGGGAGCTGTTCTGACTAAAGCTTTTGCCACAATCAGTTGATTTGTATGGCTTTTCTGTGTGGCTCCTCTTGTGCATAATCAGCTGTGATTTGCAATCTGTGCTTTTCCAACAATAGACACAAGTACGGAGCTTTTCCACAGCTGATATTCTTGAGGAAGTCAAAAATATGGACAATCCCTTGTTTAGTGGTGCTTTCATTCAAGCCGTTTTCTTCCTCACAAGGCGAGGCCTGCATGGCTCTCTGCTCTACGTGACTTTCCTACTCACCTTTTCCTCCAAGTGACTTCCAGATATTTCCCTCTTTTACTGAATGAAAAATAATCTCCCTTCACTTTTCATGTAAGGTATCCTTGAGTTCTGAATAATCTACTTTTCCAGTTTGAAATCTTTCTTGATTTTCTCTTTTTTTCTAAGAGCTGCTGGAGGAGAATTGTGTGGTTTTCTGAAGGAAATGGAAAATATTTTGATTTCTGGCTCGGTTTTCTTTCCTTTTCAATCTTGCTTGTTATTCTTAGCTGTCCAGAGTTCTTTTATTGCCATCCTCTTTGTCTATAAGATTCAAAGAAAAGTGTCATTAACTGGTTAGAGATGTGAAAAAAAGAAAAACTATATACATTACAATGAAAAAGGAAACATGCCACAATACTAGAATAATCTCGTACATTAATTATGATTCATTTGAGACATGGAAGACTACCTACATCCAAGTTGAGATATCCGTTCAATCATGAAATTCTCTTGTTGACTTGGATCAATGACAAATTCTTAACAATGCAAAGGGTTATCATCAAATATATCTGGAAGTGCTGAGGCTAGATTTTATAATTGCAGATATATGCATACAGAGAGAAATATAGACAAACACGTAAAAGTGTGTATATGGAGAAAATCTATGTCTTTCAAGCCTGGAAAAATGTCCCAAAATAGTTTACAGTCAAAGCTTTTGAGCTAATTTTTAGAGATGTGGCAGCTTTAACTGATGGATAACAGAATAACAGAGTTGGAAGGGACCTTGAAGGAAGAAGGAAGAATTTTAATGCTGAAATGATGATAATTCAAAAAAACATGTTGATAATAGCAATATATGCACCAAACAATAAACAAGAAATATTTTATCAAAAACTACACAAGAAAATATTGGAAATGGAATATCAAAATATTTGTTTAGTAGGAGGCTTTAACGCAATTGTGAATGAAAAATTAGATTGCAAAAGTAGTAAAATAGGAAAAAAAGGAAGAAAGAGATTACCTAAGGTGTTTGTTAAAATGGCAGAATCTGCATACAGAATGTCTGGAGAGAAATGAACCCAAAAAAGACTCAGTATACATTTTATTCAAATAGACACAAATCATGGTCTAGAATTGATATGATATGGATGTCCCCTAAATTAAGAACTAATATACCTGAGATTGAGATAGAACCCAATGTTTGGGCTGACCATAATCCGCTAAAGCTGAGTTGGACAGGAGTAAAGAAGAAATCTAGGTGGACATTGAATCAACTCTTATTAAAGGAGAAAGAATTTCAGAAATAGCAGTAAAGGAAATGGAATTATTTTTCAAAGAAAATAAAAAAGAAGACACTTCACTCCAGTACATATGGGATACAGCCAAAGCATACTTCAGAGGATTAGCTATAACTTATACGCCTGAAAAGAATAAAGAGAAAAAGCCAGATTGTACAACGCTAAGGGAAGAGTTTAAAAAATTGGAGCTAGAACTTCAAAAAGATCAACAACAAAAACTCTTAAAAGACAAATGGAGATAATTAAACATAAACTAAACCTAATAAGAGTCAGAAGAATTGGCTCAACAAATCAGAAGGGCAAAACAATTTTTTTTCGAAAATGCAAATAAACTGAGAAGGTGGCTGGCTTATAAATTGAAAAAAGAAAGAGAAAAAGTTGATAAACAAATTGCAAGATGAGAAGGGAGATGTGCAACTCCAAAATGAGGCAATAAAAAATAGTTAAAGTATATTATGAAAAACTATATGATATAGAAAAAAAATCTCTCTGGGAAAAACAACACAATATATGAAAAAATTCCAGGAAACTTTAAAAACATGCTAAATGAAAAAATGACAATGATGGAACTGATGGAAGCTATAAAAAGACAAAAAAATGATAAAACTCCAGGACCGGATGGGCTACCTGCAGAGTTCTATAAATGCTTTCAAGATACATTAAGCTCTCCAATGAAGGAAGACTGTATATTAGAGGCCGAATTACCAAATATATGGATGGAAGCAAATATTACCTTAATACCAAAAGAGCACTCAGATTTATTACAGATAAAAAAATTATAGACCAATATCACTATTGAATGTGGATTACAAAATTTTTGCTTCAATAATAGAAGAGGTTGAAAAGATTTTTGACTGAATTTATTCATCCAGATCAAAATGGATTTTTACCAAAAAGACATATAAAACACAATATAAGGATTATTTTTAATACATTAGAACAGGGCTTTTCAACCCGTGGTACGCGTACCACCAGTGGTACGTGAGCACATGGCTGGTGGTACGCGTAGGGCGAGTTGAAAAAAAATGTTAAAAATTTTTAAAAAATTTTTAAAAAATTCTAAAAATTTTTTTTTAAAAAAAGTGTAAAAGTGAATGAGGTGAAGCGGCAGCAGCGCCGCAGAGGCTTGTGGCAAAGTCAGCTGGAACTGCACATTGCCTGGGTCCTACTGAGAGCCCAGGATCAAAGCGCGCAGCTCCAGCTGATTGGCGGCGGCCTTGGGGGTAGCAGGCAGCCTCACGCAGTCTTCAGGGGAGATTCCGCTGGAGCTGCGTGACGCATTGCCTGCCCCCCCACCCCCGCCCAGATGCCCTCACCTCCCCCAAGCATTTTTTTACTCACCTGCTTTCAGCTGCACTACCTTTCTCCTGTCCTTCTCGGCCTTTGTCACGTGTTTGTGAGACAAAAAAAAAAGTTCCATGAGACTTTCTAACTTCTCGCGAGAAGTTAGAAAGTCTCATGGAACTTTTTTTTCTTTTTTACCCACAAGCACGTGGCAAAGGCAGAGAAACACACGAAGGCAGAGAAGCAAAAGGAGAAAGGGAGTGCAGCTGAAAGCAGGTGAGTAAAAAATGCTTGGGGGAGGCAAGGGCATCTGGGCGGGGGCGCCAACGTTACCCTGCATGGTGGCGGGAGGGTTAACGGCGGGCGTGGGGGGTCTAGGAGGAGCTGCGCAAAGCAGGCAGAGGGGAGGCTGGGCAGATTGTGGGCGCCGGCAAGCGAGCGAGCTGGGCAGGGGCACGGAATTGGCGTTCCTGAGCACACGCCAATTCGCGCCCCTGCCCATCTGGCTCACTGGCCGGAGTGAAGGGGAAGCTTCTGCACACCGAGCGGCTTCCAAGCGCCAGGCGCCGAGCGGCTTCCGAGCGCCGGGTGGATTCCGAGCGGCTTCTGAGCGCCAGGCGCGCCGAGTGGCTTCTGAGCGCCGGGCGGATTCCGAGCGACTTCCGAGCGCCTGGCGGCTTCTGAGCACCAGGCGGCTTCCGAGCACCAGGCATGCCGAGCGGCTTCCAAGCGCCGGGCACGCCGAGTGGCTTCCGAGCGCGCCGAGCGGCTTCCGAGTGGCTTCTGAGCGCCGGGCGCGCCGAGCGGCTTCCGAGCAGCTTCTGAGCGCCGGGCGCGCCGAGCAGCTTCCGAGCGGCGGGCGGCTTCCGAGCGGCTTCTGAGCGCCGGGCTTCCGAGCGGCTTCCGAGCGGCTTCCGAGCGCTGGGCGGATTCTGAGTGGCTTCTGAGCGCCGGGCGGATTCTGAGCGCCAGGAGCGCCGAGCGGATTCCGAGCGCTGGGAGCACCGAGCGGATTCCAAGCGCCGGGCGGCGGCTGAGCGCTGAGCGCGGGTGGCTCAGCTGTAGCTGCACACACCGAGCCTGGTGCAAAGCAGGCAGAGGGGAGGCTGGGCAGATTGTGGGCGCCGGCAAGCGAGCGAGCTGGGCAGGGGCACGGAATCGGCGTTCCTGAGCACACGCCAATTCGCGCCCCTGCCCATCTGGCTCACTGGCCGGAGTGAAGGGGAAGCTTCTGCACACCGAGCGGCTTCTGAGTGCCAGGCGCGCCGAGTGGCTTCTGAGCGCCGGGCGGATTCCGAGCGACTTCCGAGCGCCTGGCGGCTTCTGAGCACCAGGCGGCTTCCGAGCACCAGGCATGCCGAGCGGCTTCCAAGCGCCGGGCACGCCGAGTGGCTTCCGAGCGCGCCGAGCGGCTTCCGAGTGGCTTCCGAGCGCCGGGCGCGCCGAGCGGCTTCCGAGCAGCTTCTGAGCGCCGGGCGCGCCGAGCAGCTTCCGAGCGGCGGGCGGCTTCCGAGCGGCTTCTGAGCGCCGGGCTTCCGAGCGGCTTCCGAGCGCTGGGCGGATTCTGAGTGGCTTCTGAGCGCCGGGCGGATTCTGAGCACCAGGAGCGCCGAGCGGATTCCGAGCGCTGGGAGCACCGAGCGGATTCCAAGCGCCGGGCGGCGGCTGAGCGCTGAGCGCGGGTGGCTCAGCTGTAGCTGCACACACCGAGCCTGGTGCATTCTCACCACACGGAGCGGCTGACAAGGTGAACCAGTGACATCCTGGCCCTGCCTGTGCACGTGCAGAGGCTGAGGCGCATGCGCTCTCCTCTGCCTCTGCGCATGAACAGGCAGGGCCGTGATGTCGCCTCACCTCACCGGCCACTCCGTGTGGTGAGAATGCACCGCTGCCTGCCAAAACCACACTGGGATCTGGACGGTGTAGCGCAGGACAATGGAAGGGAGGGAGGGAAGAAAGGAAGGGACAAAGAGGGAAGGAAGGAAGAAAGGAAGGAAGGAAGAAAGGAAGGAGGGGAAGGACAATGAGAGGGAGGCAAGGAAGGAAGGGACAAAGAGGGAAGGAAGGAAGGAAGGGACAAAGAGGGAAGGAAGGAAGGAAAGAAGGAAGGAAGGATGGGAAGGACAATGAGAGGGAGGGAGGGAAGGAAGGAAGGGACAAAGAGGGAAGGAAGGAAGGAGGGGAAGGACAATGAGAGGGAAGGAAGGAAGGAAGGGAAGGACAATGAGAGGGAGGGAAGGAAGGAAGGGACGAAGAGGGAAGGAAGGAAGGAGGGGAAGAACAATGAGAGGGAGGGAGGGAAGGAGGGCACCCACCCCAGTCCAACCCCCCTCCACCAGAGACCCATGGATTCCCCCCACACAGGCATCCTGCAACCTGAGTGATGAGCTGCCCCCCCCCATTGACTTTGTCAAAAAGTTGCAAAAGGTGATCACATGACCCTGGGACACTGTGAATGTCATAAGTATGAATCAGTTGCCAAGCATCTGAATGTAAATCAAATGACCCTGGGGATGCTGCAACAGTCATAAGTGTGAAAAATGGTCATAAGTCACTTTTTTCAGTGCCATTGTAACTTTGAACAGTCACTAAGCGAATTGTTGTAAGTCGAGGACACCTGTACTTTATCATTTTTTCCTTTTTTGGGGGGGGGTCAGGTTTTTGACACCTTGCTGGGCGAGTGGTGGTACTCGGATGTTGCCTTATCCTAAAAGTGGTACAATGGGTGAAAAGGTTGAAAAGCCCTGCATTAGAATACCCAGCAAAACAAATCATTTAATTTTTTTAGATGCTCAAAAAGCCTTTGATAATGTAAGCTGGCAATTTATGACACAACAATTAAATTGCATGGATGTTGGAAAAAAGGTTAAAAATATAGTTAAGACAATATATCATAAGCAAACAACGAAAGTAATTGTAAATGGGGACTACACATGGAATTTTAACATAAAGAAAGGCACAAGTCAAGGGTATCTGTTATCCCCATTGCTATTTATATTGACATTGGAAGTTTTCAACAGGAACATCAAACAAGACCCAGAAATTAAAGGAATGGAGATAAAAGATGAAAGCTATAAATTACAAGCATTTGCAGATGACTTGGATTTATCACAGAAGAACCATTGGAGACAACCCCTAAACCAGGGGTGTCAAACTGCCAGCCCGCAGGCCGGATGCGTCACCCGGAAACCGTGCCCGCCCCATTGCCGGCAATGGCAAAACAGTCCCAATATGTCGCGTGACATCACGTGATGTTGCATGTTTGACATGTCTGTCCTAAACTATTGAAAAGGATTGAGGAATTTGGAGAAGTAGTAGGATTGAAGATAAATAGAGAAAAAACAAA
Organism: Azemiops feae; assembly: GCA_023970755.1. Classification (NCBI taxonomy): domain Eukaryota; kingdom Metazoa; phylum Chordata; class Lepidosauria; order Squamata; family Viperidae; genus Azemiops; species Azemiops feae. The sequence continues at coordinate 229,215 of JALGBA010000913.1, read as the reverse complement.
AGTTATAGTTAAAACCTTACATCTAAGCAAAAAGAACAATTGTCAGAAAAAATGGATTTTCAAATAGTTAGGAAAGTTAAATATTAGGGAATATACCTAAAAGCAAGACGTGCAATGGTAAAAGATAACTACATAAAATTACTTAATCAAATAAAATTAGATCTAGAAAAATGGAAAAACTTACAACTATCAGTGTTAGGAAGAATAGCTACTGTGAAAATGAATAAGTTTACTAAAACTGCTCTTCTTGTTCCAAACAGCACCTATAAAAATAGAGACGAATTTTTTTTAAAAAAAAACAAGTTTTATTAGTATTTTTTGGTTTTACATCAAAGTGCTTTAGGAATCCACATGGAGATAAGGTGATCAATCATCCAAAAAAAACCCCACAATATAATCAAACATAAATAGTTCAATAATTCCTTAAAAGTTCCTTCTCTATTTCCCTCAGGCTTTAACCTAGTATTAATATATTTCTAAATAAAATTCAATCATTGTAAAAAGAATATCAATAGTAATTCACTTATATCAATCAAAATCCTGTTTTAAGTTTAACTATTTTACAATTACCATTTTCCACTTTAGCCTAAAATAAACACATAAGTTACATTTCGGGTCTCCCAATTTCCCATCAAACAATAATTATTTCTAAAATATACATATTATATCAACTATTATATTTTAATACTTCCCAACTATATTCTCTTTCCTGTACCCTATCAAGTATACATTTTCTATTTCAAATATATATTTTATAAATCTTAAAACCCCTTTTTAACTCCTTACCTAAAATTTAAATCCTATCAAAATCATTATACTTATAAAAAGAAAAAAATATTATTCCACCAGACACCTTATTTCCTTTCCAATCTGTATTCTATTTCTTCATCTATTTACTTTTTATTTACCACATATTAAATTTCCCAACCATAGTCAAATTACCTCCCAACCATAGTCAAATCCATAGTTTTCATCTCGATAGTATTAACTCAGTCAAAATCTCTAAAAGCCTTTTTAAACCGTCAAATAAAGTTTTAATCATTTTTAAACCTAATTCTAGCTTTCTTTTTGTGCCAAGCCGGTTTCCACCCAAGAGCCTCTGAGTCATCAAATCTTAATATTTGGTTATCCATATGTCTCCACAACTGAGTCTGATCGTAATCCTCTTCTCTTTTTTCCAGTGTTGTCTGCACTATATAGTCGGTCTTAATCAGTATGATAGTTATTCGTTGTTTGTCCATGTTGTCAGTGTTTTCGATGCCTCGTTTTTGAAAGTCCATTCCTGTTGCTTTTAGGATTATAGGTGTTTTGGTTGGAATCCGCCTTTGGTCATCAAGATTCTCCATACTTTGCATCTGCGATATAATCTCTTCCTCTGTGTTGATTGGTTCCTCTTCAATAGATTGTAGATAGATTTCCTCCATCTCGTTGAATTGTGGTCGTTGCATATCGGCCTCTTTAGGGTTAATCTGTTCTTCCTCTATTATTCCTTGATCTATAAATTGGTCAGTGAAAGTTTGAGAGTCAATTTTTAACTCTGGAACATCATCTTCCATGTCCATTCTAAATTGTTCTTTCAGTTCCAAAAATTTTTCTAATAAAAGTCCATAGTCAAGCTGTGGGTAAGATTCCATTTCAATAATAAAGTAGTCTTAATTTTTTAGTGAAAGTTCAGCTTAAAAGGTAAATACAACAATACAAATTCTGTAGTAGAAATAGTATAAGGTATAGGATCCAAACAGAAATAGAAAAAAACAAAAAAATCAGGCCAAATAAAGATTCTATAATAGCAAAATTATAAAATGTAATATCCACACAGGAGTAAGAAAAAATAAAAAAGTCAAGCCAAACAAAGAGATAAAGGCAGAAAAAATCAAAACCAGTATTATAAGTATCCAATTTATAGTCCAAAATAGTAATAAAAAAGGTGCCTTAAAGATCAGTTATTATCTTGTAATCCAAAAAAAGAAAAGTCCATTTTTCTAAGAAATATATTTTGTATTATAAAGTCAAAGTAAACTACTAGAAGAAAGCCAAGGAAAGCAAAAAAAAATGAAGCCTTTCAGCTGGTTTCAATACAGATAGGAATGTCTGGGCGTCACGCCAAGTTTAAGCTGAATACACATCCGACCAAGCAAAGTGAAAGTGATTTGCCATTTCAATCCACAAAACACCGCCCAGACAGCCAAATTTTTTTTTAAAAGAAACAGTAATGTTCAGAAGGGGGGGAGGATGGAAAACACGCCACCCCCCTCCCTAAAGTCTTCCACTTAGACTAAAGACAAGCAGGCAAAGAGAAAGAAAATCCACCTTCACAATAAGGATTTTTTCAGAATCCCCAAAATCCAACAGCTCAAATAGTCAGTAAAAATTAGTTATTTTTCTCAACGCTCGTTTTCCCAAGTATCCGAACGCTGCTTTCTGAAAGTAGGGAAATAATTCTAGAAGCTTTTCTCAGGAAGATAAATAGGGTATCAAGAGGGAAGGAAAGGTCTCACCCGGATTACCCACGGTGGTTCTTTTCGCTTAGATGTTGCTGTGACTTTCGGCTGAAGCAGCTAGATGATCGGCCATTTTAATGGCCGATCTTTTCCCTGTCGGCCCAAAGGAGCTGTCTCGGACTGCAGAGGGAGCTGCCGCTCCCTCCGCTGTCAACAAGTATCCTCCTCAGCGGTGGTCGCCCCTCCAGGGGGGAAACCGGCCGGCAAAGAGAGCAAAACTCTTTGTGCGACCGCCTGCACTGCGACCAAAACCGGAAGCCTAGAGAAGAATTTTTTTGATGATTTAAATACTTTGATTTTGAAATTTATTTGGCAAGGAAGGAAAGCCAGAATTAAACTGAAAATGCTACCACAATCCAAAGAATATGGAGGATATGGATTACCAGATTGGGTCTTATATTATCAAGCATGTGTCTTAATATGGCTAAAAGAATGGATAACTCTGAGACATAAAAGACTGTTACATCTAGAAGGACATGATCCGCAACTTGGATGGTATGCATTTCTATGGTATGAGAAGAATAAAATTCATAGATACTTTCAAAATCATTATATAAGAAATACACTATTTCTTGTGTGGGAAAAGATAAAATCTACTTGAGAATCCCAGGATGGCTTTCAACTATGGAAGCGTTTGTTCACCCGAATCTAGTGAAATATGAAAAAAAAATGGACATATAAAGATATTTTGGATACTGAAGGAAACTTAAAATCTAAACAAGAGCCTGTAGACCAGGGTACTGAATTATCATGGTGGCCTCAGTTGCAAATGTAATCGAGTTATGATAAAGATGCAAAAATGTATGATTTTTATAAAGAACAATGTTTGATCAGATACTGTTGACCTCTGTTAAAAAACTGATTAAGAAACTATATACAGTGGGGCAAAAAAGTATTTAGTCAGCCACCAATTGTGCAAGTTCTCCCACTTAAAAAGATGAGAGAGGCCTGTAATTGTCATCATAGGTAGACCTCAACTATGAGAGACAAAATGAGAAAACAAATCCAATCACATTGTCTGATTTGGAAAGAATTTATTTGCACATTATGGTGGAAAATAAGTATTTGATCACCTACAAACAAGCAAGATTTCTGGCTCTCACAGACCTGTAACTTCTTCTTTAAGAGGCTCCTCTGTCCTCCACTCATTACCTGTATTAATGGCACCTGTTTGAACTTGTTATCAATATAAAAGACACCTGTCCACAACCTCAGTCACACTCCAAACTCCACTATGGTGACGACCAAAGAGCTGTCGAAGGACACCAGAAACAAAATTGTAGACCTGCACCAGGCTGGGAAGACTGAATCTGCAATAGGCAAGCAGTTTGGTGTGAAGAAATCAACTGTGGGAGCAATAATTAGAAAATGGAAGACATACAAGACCACTGATAATCTCAAAATGATCACAAGAACGGTGAGCAAAAATCTCAGAACCACATGGGGGGACCTAGTGCATGACCTGCAGAGAGCTGGGACCAATGTAACAAAGGCTACCATCAGTAACACATTACGCCGCCAGGGACTCAGATCCTGCAGTGCCAGACGTGTCCCCCTGCTTAAGCCAGTACATGTCCGGGCCCGTCTGAAGTTTGCTAGAGAGCATTTGGATGATCCAGAAGAGGATTGGGAGAATGTCATATGGTCAGATGAAACCAAAGTAGAACTGTTTGGTAGAAACACAACTCGTCGTGTTTGGAGGCGAGAGAATGCTGAGTTGCATCCAAAGAACACCATACCTACTGTGAAGCATGGGGGTGGCAACATCATGCTTTGGGGCTGTTTCTCTGGAAAGGGACCAGGACGACTGATCTGTGTACAGGAAAGAATGAATGGGGCCATGTATCGTGAGATTTTGAGTGCAAACCTCCTTCCATCAGCAAGGGCATTGAAGATGAAATGTGGCTGGGTCTTTCAGCATGACAAACACACCGCCCGGGCAACAAAGGAGTGGCTTCGTAAGAAGCATTTCAAGGTCCTGGAGTGGCCTAGCCAGTCTCCAGATCTCAACCCCATAGAAAACCTTTGGAGGGAGTTGAAAGTCTGTGTTGCCCAGCGACAGCTCCAAAACATCACTGCTCTAGAGGAGATCTGCATGGAGGAATTGGCCAACATACCAGCAACAGTGTGTGCCAACCTTCTGAAGACTTACAGAAAACATTTGACCTCTGTCATTGCCAACAAAGGATATATAACAAAGTATTGAGATGAACTTTTGATATTGACCAAATACTTATTTTCCACCATAATGTGCAAATAAATTCTTTCCAAATCAGACAATGTGATTGTCTGGATTTGTTTTCTCATTTTGTCTCTCATAGTTGAGGTCTACCTATGATGACAATTACAGGCCTCTCTCATCTTTTTAAGTGGGAGAACTTGCACAATTGGTGGCTGACTAAATACTTTTTCCCCCACTGTAACTTTCTATTAAATTCAAAAATGGAGGATGAACAAGTGAAAGAAACAATGATAGAGTGGGAAAAAAACTTTGGATATAACATAGAATTAGAGAAATGGCAAAATCTTTGGGAAAGAAATTATAAATTGACCACGGCAACTTCTTATAAAGAAAACTGATCTAAAATGTTCTATAGATGGCATTTACCACCTACTAGATTAGCAAAGATGTTTAAAAATATGTCCAGTAAATGTTGGATATGTAAACAAACACATGGCCTGTGTTACCATATGTGGTGGCCTTGTGTTAAAGAAAAAAAAATTGGGCAAAAATACACACTCGGTTAGAAAAGATATTAGGGAAACATGTAGATTTTAAACCTGCACTCCTTTTATTAGGTATAATATCAGAAAAAATTAATAAGCAAAGTGTATATTTAACATTGCATGTATTATCAGCAGAGAGGGATTGTATTTGCTCAGCACTGGAAGAATGAAGAAACACCACTAGACAAAGAAATAATCAAGAAGATATTGGACTGTGCTGAAATGGACAGACTTACATTGAGGATGAAAGAAAAAGGAGATACAGAATATTTTCAAACATGGAATTTATTTCATCAGTGGTTGGAGAAAAGGGGTAGACACTAAGAATGTAACTTGTATTATTAAGCAAACAAATTGGACCAGACAACACGATGTTTATTAAGCACCAATTAATGTAATAATAGAAAATTAATTTTAAAAAGTTGTAAAAAAAACCAGAGTTGGAAGGGACCTTGGAGGTCTTCTAGTCCAACCCACTGCTCAGGCAGGAGACCCTATTATTATTCCTGAAAATGGCTGTCTGGTCTCCTCTTAAAAACCTCCAGTGATGCAGCACTCACAACGTCTGAAGGGAAGCCATTCCCAAAGAATCAACCTTCACTTGAAGGAGACTTTTTAAATCTTCCCACCAGCAGAAAATCGCAGCCCCCAGTTTAACAGCGTGCAGCACCAGTGGACTTAAAAGTTGGGGAGGGAAGGGATTTGCAGCAGGAGCAGCAGCTGACATGCTTCAGCCTAGTTGCTTCTCTGCTTGGATGCCGGGGAGGAAACCAAACAGCCCCACTTGCTCCCGGCTTCTCCTCCGACCTGCCCTCCACTCACCTTCCAGCTGCTGCTTCAATCTGGGAAGAGCACAAAATCCTCCCTACACACCATCTTCCTCCTATTAGTGATCAAGAAGAGGAAGTTCCTCAACGTTTCCCCTCTTCTCCCCTCCTTTCTAGCAATATAGTACTCGATGGTTTTAACTCCTTTAAACTCAACCACAGATGCCGCCTTCTGTATTGTCCCCTTTCTAGGCACAGTTGCCTGTTTGACCTCGGATAGGGTTGTCTCGTCTCTGCCTAAGGCGTTTGCAAGATTTCCCCCTGCTTAAAAGCTATCAAGTCGTTTCTTACTTCTAGCAACTGACCTTTGAAACAGAGCCTAGTGAAATGTGATGCTAGTTAGATTAGTTACATTAGAAGATTAGCTATGTGCTGAGCCCCAAATGTTCATGACGGTTTTATACAATTACACAATCAGCTTTCCTAGGGGTGACTCTCAGTGGAGATCAAAACCTCTCTACACCCGAAATCTTTATGACTTATTTAAGGTGGCTCCCAAGGTTTTAGGACATAGCAGCAACATCAGGCCAGATGCTCCAGGGGAGCCAACTTCACTCCTGCTGGCCAGGGCTGCATCCAAGAGCACCCAGCATACCATTCCTGAAGGAGGACAACCTATATCTGCTAAATGCCATGTACTTCTGTCAATTTGCTTGCACAGAAGTCTCCATTAGGTCACAGAGAGAAAAATATGCAGCAGGGCCTCGAAAATGGGGGCTAAGAAAGAGGGGGCAATTGTGAATATATGGTAGAAGAAATATTTCTAAAATACATTTTTAAAAAGAAAACAAAAGGGAAGAATAGAATATCCCACCAAAGCACATGGCCGACTGAACACCAGGCTAACCTCTTTAGAGGGACATCTTGCACTGCTGTTTTTAATGTACATCTCGTAGGTTTTGGATGGGGATAGTGGCCACTTCAGCTATTGGATCTGAGCTCTGTTGCAGGGAGGAATCTGGAATAAAAGAACCGCAAGATATATTTTATTGATTCCCTTTTCATTCAGTAACTCAAGATGGCATACAAAGATCTTCCTGTGTAACATGCTGTAATTTATGGCGCAAATGCCCCCCCCCCCAGACAGCCTGCCTACCTACCTACAATGTGATCCACTAGAAAAAAATTGTAACCAGTCCTCTGAATTGTGTTAGTGAAATGAACAAATGTACAATTCTTTGGTTTCTTCTAAATTCAGGATCATTCATCTGCAGACTTTAAATATCAGTATATTGCTCCAAATATTGTTTCTCTCTTTACTTGTAGGCATTCCTTGGAAAACCTTAAAGAAAATTTGACTTTCTTTTAAATGAAAATGATGACATGGTATAATATGTTATGTATTGTTGTTTTTCCTCTGAGGTTTATTTATCTATTTTTAAGAACTGCTAAGGATTTGATCCTGGATAGATCAGAGACAATGATTTATCGTAAATAACAAGCCATTGTAGTTAAATACAATAATAGATGGTTAAGAGAGGGCTTTGATGTTTAACTTTACTGTTAGTTCATCTGTTCAGCACTTTGCCTTTACACATAGTAGATAAATGAAGGACAAATTGATTCTAAATAGAGGTAGAAATTCACAAATTTTGGGCCTGCTTTGCAAGGGTAGGAAACTAATATTGTTACACTATGTTTGTCAACATTCAACTGATTTACTATATGTAAATCTGTTTTTGTCTTTTTTCTTTTTTAATGCACATTTCTCTTTTAATATTTTGCCCATCCTTGTTTTGTTGTTGTAATTTTTTTTAAACAAGTTTTATTAATTTTTCATTTCTTACAACAAAGTGCTTTGGAAACAACGTGGAGATGGGGTAGTCAATTATCGAAACACAAAGTCATGTATGTATAGCTCAAATTAGCTCCTTAAACGTTCCCTCTCTATTTCCCTCAATTAATACAACATATTCAAATTAATGCATTTCTAAATAAAGTCCAATCAATCAATAAAACTATCAATAAAATTTTACCTATACAAATCCAAATCCTGTTTTAAACTTTACTAAATTCCAATTATCATATTCCAATTTAGCCTTGAATAAACATATTGTTTACACTTCAGGTATCCCTAATTTCCCTCATTTCATATAATATCTAAAATAAACATATTATTCCAAAAATTACATTCTTAGATTTCCCAAATATATTCTCTTTCTTATTCTAATAACTCATTTACTAATGCCATATCTTCCATTATCACAATCCATTTCTCCTTCCCTTACAAAGTAATTATCAGACTTAAGATAGATACATTATTCCAAAAAAATACATTCTTACTTTATTATACATATACAGTATATTCTATTTCTTATCCTTGTCAGTTATAAGTCAAAATCCTAAACATTAAATCAATCCATATCTCTAAAAAGCCTTTTTAATCCGTTAACTAAAATTTTAAATCCCATTTTCAAATCTTACTCTGCCTTTCTTTTTGTGCCCGGTAGGTTTCCATAACAGAGCCTCTATCTCATCAGATAGGTCTTCCTTCATTCCTCGACATATCATTTGAATCAAGGGGGAACGTCCAATTATCAATTTTAAGAAGTTGGCTCCTTTGTAGTTATTCCATTGTTGCCCTAGAAATATTTGATTAAACTGAATAGCACAATTAATTATATCCAATGTTGTGATTAGTAGTTGATTATCAACATAGTCACCGTTCTCAATAGGTCGTAGTTGAACATCAATTCCTGGTGCTTTTAGAGTTGCGTGTGGTCTAGTTAAAGTCACTTTTTGATCCTCAAAGGTCTCAGTGGATTGTATATAGCCGTGGTGGCGAACCTATGGCACGCGTGCCACAGGTTGCATGCAGAGCCGTCCCTGATGGCACGCGAACCATTGCTACTTCCCTCCTTTTCGCACATGCGCAGAGCTTCATGATTTCTACGCATGCACTGCTCTTGCACTCTCTGCGCATGCTGCAGGGTACTATAAAAGAAGGAATTTTCGGAGCGTGGCAGAAAGCGAAAGCGAGAGAGAATACGAGCAAAAGCGGTAAGTTTTGTGTCACCTCACGCCCTGCCTCGTCTCCGGCCTGCCGCTGAACTTGCGCCACTTGGCCGCAGCCGCAGCGGATGAGGCAGCGGCCACTGGGGGAGCCGAGGCTGAGGCCGAAGAGCCCGGCTCAGTGGCCCCGGAACACCCCACCGGTGCCAGCATCTTGCAGCGCATGGCGCCGGCATTTTTCATCACCTCGCAGCCCGCCCCGCCTCATGCAGCCCGCCCCGCGCCATCTCCAGCCTGCCGCTGAGTTTGGGCCGCTTGGCCACAGCGGTGGCCACAGCGGTGGCCACCGGGGAAGACAAGGCCGAAGAGCCCGGCTCAGCGGCCCCAGAACACCCCGCCGGCGCTGGCATCTTGCGGCGCCTGGCAACGGCATTTTTTGACACCTCGCAGCCCGCCCCGCCTTGTGCAGCCCGTGCCGTCTCCGGCTTGCCGCTGAGCTTGGGCTGCTTGGCTGCAGCGGACGAGGCGGCGGCCATTGGGGGAGACGAGGCCGAAGCCGAATACCCCGCTGGCGCCAGCATTTTTCATCACCTTGCAGCCCGCCCCGCCTCGCGCAGCCCACCCGTCAAGCCCCCATGGGCTCGACATTCATGGGGGGGAGGCGAGGGGGAGGAAGGCGAGCGGTCCCAGCCAAGCCAGCGAGCTCTGGATGGCGGCCGCCACACAGTTGATTGCCGAGACCACTGCCACGCGCAGCCCGCCCGTCAAGCCCCCGGGGGCTCGACATTCACGGGGGGAAGGCGAGGGGGAGGGAAGGCGAGGGGGAGAAGGTGAGCGGTCCCAGCCATGCCAGCAGCTCTGGAAGGAGGCCGCCGCACAGCTGGTCATCAGGAGCCTGGCACAACAGACCTACCGGTTAACACGGGAGGCTCCAGGAAAGCCGGCGGTGCAGAAGTTAGTTTGGTGGCGGCGCCGAAGAGCAGGGCTTGTAGATTGGAGCAAATCTACAGCTACCGAGAGGGAGAAGCACAACCAGGTCCCCCACTCAGCCCTGAAGCAACCAGGTGAAGCCTTCCAGACTTGTTAAGAAACGGACAGAGGCAAGATGCTGTGACCCGACAGGAGCGATACAGTGTGGTGATGCTGCGAGGCAAAGGCGGCAGCAGGCCTGGTTCTAAGCTCCGACCGGACATGCGGCTGCAATCCAATACACCTCACCGGCAAGAACAAGACGCCGCGGCGGCACAAGTTTCCCCTGCAGCCTCCCGCAGGAGCACTACCAGTATCAAAGGTAACAGCGGCCTGAACTCCCCTGGGCCAATCTCTCTGCCATAGAAGAGCCATTTGCTGTCCTTCCATCCGCCCTGAGTTACTCCTTGAGTCTCCCGCACATTTTTGATCCTTAAACTTAGTCAAAAATACCATCCTTGTTATATCCGGATTATGCCTAAGGAAAGTTTATAACTTTAGCTTTAAGTATTCTTGCTTAAAGAAACATCAGTAAGAATATTCTCCTGCAAAATACTACCATATGTAGAATATACTAAACAAAATATAAGGGGAAAAAAGCCCAGAAAAAAATTGTGATAATGAACAGTTTGGATCCTGACAGTTTTGCATTGCTATACTGTTTATCAATTGCACAGTAAAATTATTTGAAACCAACATTTTGTGCTATTCTAATGCACAACTGCACAAATATGAATGTAATCTCTGAGGAGGCTATCACATCCAGGCTACAAAAATTTAGTTAAAGCATTCGTGTTTGCTGATATTTATTTCCTTTTAAAAACTGGTTTGATTCTTCCATTTATTGCCATTTATTCTCTTAAAACTGATTTAATTCTTCTGTTTATTTATTTCTGATCCAGGAAACCTATAACCTCCATGCCATTTCTCACTCTTTTTATTCCTTTCTGCTTTGCTTTTTATTCCCTCTCTTTTATATATTTTCTTTCATCTTCACTGAAAGAAAATCCCTCCAGGTCCCCACTATAATCTGTGGTTCAAATGAAAGCAGCTTGTTTTTATTTATTATTTACTAACTTTCTATAAATCTTGGCCCCACATTTAAAGGCAGGGTAAACATGCATTAAAATACATGCAGCGGCGGCACAGCATTAATGGCGGCCGGGGCTGTCTTTCTTGCCTCAGCCGGCTGCCCAGCCTCGTAGGCGGTGGCAATGGTAGGGGGGGGCGGCCTGGTGTCTGAAGCTGCCTCAGCTGGCCGCTGGCCTCAGCAGGCCCCAATGAGGCAGCTTTCACACTCACCGGCCGCCCAGCCTCGTGGCAGCAGTGAGGGGTGGGCGTGCATGCGTCAGAATGTGAAAAATGGTCTTAAGTCACTTGTTAAAGTGCCGTTGTCACTTCAAACCATCACTAAGTGAACTGTTGTAAGGTGAGGACTACTGTACTTTATCACTTTTTTCCTTTTTTTTGGGGGGGGGGTCATCAAGTTTACATCAAGTTTTTGGCACCTTGCCAGGCGACTGGAAAAGCCCTGTTACAGTACCCGGATTGCAGCTGCTTTCTTGCAGGTATGTGGAATGGCGTGGGACCCACAGGGTTTGCAAAGTTAGGTGAGGAAGTTGGTTACAGCTTTTTAGGAAAGATAAAATAGACAACCAAGAATGCTTTATTGACCATTCTTTGTCCAGATTTTATATCAGTTGCATCTGCTAATACAGGCGTTCTGCTTCAGATTTCTCTGCTATTTTCAGTATCTGGTAAAATGAATGAGTACTTTTCCAACAACCTGTAAAATCCAAGACACTGCTTTCATTGTTTAATTCCCCCCTCCTAGATTGTTGATTCAGGGAATATCCATTTCTTTAGTGTTAACTAATAGTGTTAGTTATTTAGAGATTGATTTGTATTGGTTGCTTCATTTTTTTTAAAATTTTGTGTTTTTTAGACTCCAAGTCTTGTACACCCACCCAAAAATGACTACAGCCAAAAAACCAAAAACAGATAGTGGAAGATCATTCCAAGAGGCCTGGACACAGTCATTTGGAGTGATTGAATGCAGTGGGAAAGCATTATGTGTTATATGCAACGAAAGTGTTGTGTGTCGCACATCAAGTGTCAGACGGCACTTTGAAACCAACCACAGAAATGTTGCCGAACTTGGTGATAATGAAAGAAAAGAGTTTATTGAAGGGAAATTGAGGAGCTATCATTTCCAGCATCTTAGTTTTTCCAACTATCTTTCCAGAACGAATCATCTGACAGCTGCCAGTTTTAAAATTTCACTGTGCATAGCAAAGCATGGTAAGCCCTTCTCTGATGCGGATATTTTCAAAACGGACATGTTGTCTGGAAGTGATTCTCTTTTTCATGATTTCCCAGACAAGGATAAAATTATTCAACGCATCTCTCAGATACCACTGAGCAGAAACACCGTTAAAGATAGAGTCCAGCGCATGGCAAGTGATATTAGCAGCTCACCACTGACTTACAAAAGGCAGCCTGTTACTCCATGTGCTTGGACGAAAGCACAGATATCAATAACCATGCAAGGCTGGCCGTAATTTTGCGTTATGCTGTTGGTGACATCATGAGAGAGGAGCTGCTGAAACTGATGTCTTTGCCTGAAAGAACACAAGGTGTAGATATCTACAATGCTGTGAAGGAAGCTTTTTTGTCACAAGACATAAGACCAGAAAAGGTAGTTTCAATTACAAGTGATGGAGCACCTTCTATGGTGGGGGCAACATCTGGTTTCATACAGTTGTTTCTTCAAGAAACAAAACATAAAGTAATTCAATTCCACTGCATCATTCACCAGGAAGCTCTTTGTGCCAAGGAAAGCAACAAAAAATTTGACAATGTCCTCAAAGACGTCACAAAAATAGTGAATTACATCATGGCTCGTGCTCTGAATTGTCGGCAGTTTCAAGTACTACTTGAGGAGGTTCAGGCACAGTATGATTGTTTGTTTATGTATAACAATGTCCGGTGGCTGAGCAGAGGACGAGGAGAGATTTGTGGCCTGCTTTGATGAAATTCGGCTGTTTATGCATGAAAAAGGGCAAGAATATCCACAGCTCACTGATATGGCCTGGCTTACCAACCTCATGTTTTTTACAGACTTTACACACCACTTCAGTCTGCTCAACAAACAATTACAAGGTGCAGGGAAAACAGCAGAAAGGATGTTTTGTGACATCAAAACATTTGAGAGAAAACTGGAGGTTTTTGAAAGAGACCTTGAAAGTGGGCAGCTGAAATATTTTCCTAGTCTAAAAGTTCTTTTAGAAAATTCTACAACATTTGCAGACAATCCTACAAGCCATCAGGAAATTTACAAGGAATTTTCTAGCATTGTAGCAGCTGCAAAGGTAAATTTTAGTAACAGATTTTCACAGTTCCGTAAGATGGAGACAACCCTGTGTTTTCTTACTTCTCCAGATAAAGCCAAATTTGGAGAACTTGATCTTTCCTGCTTAGAGTGGTTAGATTTAGGAAATCTAGAAATGGAGCTACTGGAATTTCAGGAAAATACTATCTGGAAAAATAAATTCTGTGACTTGCGTGAAACACTAGAGAAGATGGAAGGGATGACAAAGGACAGCACAGTTAGTGCTGAGAACGAAATCCTCAAAGTGTGGAATTCTCTGCCAGATAATTTGAAATCCATGAAAGCACTTGGGATTGCTTTCCTTACTTTGTTTGGATCATCTTACGCCTGTGAGCAGCTGTTTTCAGCTTTGAATTATATAAAATCTGACACCAGAAGCAGACTAACAGATGACCTGAGTGCTGCATGTGTTGCTCTCAAAATTACAGACTATGAGCCAAGGGTAGATAAGTTATCAGCAGGCATACAACAGCAAAACTCACATTAATTCTTTAAAAGCATGCCACAGGGTGTAATAAGTTGGGGGGTTGTAGTCACTGTGAGTTGTGGGGGGCACGGAGGGAGGCTCAGCCAATCTCACTGTATACATGTTATACTTTGATAATAAAGGTTCATTCAAATGCAAACTTTTCCTTTTCAATAAAAATTTGTTTGTATCATTGAAAGCTCCGTTGTGTTTTTGGGAGGTGGAGTGAGTGGGGGATTTTAACTTTGTCTCGTTTTGCTCTTTTAAAAAGAACGTGCCCCAATGCCCCCCTGCATAGCCAGAAGCCTCGCGGCGCCATCGCCGTTCTCCTGCTGTGCTTCCCCAGCCCCTCTTTCCCTTCCTTTGAAACAACCCCCCAATCCTCCCGTTCCTTCCTTCTGAATTAAAACGAGAGAAAGCCAAGTTTTTTCTTTTGTGGTCTTTACATATTTAGCCAGCAGCTAGAAGGAAGTGGGGAAGAAAACCATCACGAGACACTCTTCTGTTTTAACTTTTTTTCCTTGTTGCTTTTTGGAGTTTTCATCCTGCTTTCGTGAGAGGGCAGCGTTGGGGAGGGGGTGTAGCTACCCTTCTCCAAGCCATCAGCTAAGCAAGACGCCTGCCTGCCCGCGCTCTTCCCCCTGTCTGAGGCTTTCATTGAGGATTGGCGGGGGAAGCTGTTTGGTTTTTAATTCCCCTCCCATCTGCCGGGTGGTTGCAGCAGGTTTTGGTCTCTTCTGTCATGCTTTGAGGTTACCCACAAAGCACGTTTGTTTTGGGGGGGATCCCTACTCTGGTTGCTAAGCTTGCTTAAATCCTCTTCCACCTCCTCACCGGAGCCCCCCTTTGTCTGCAACCTGCCCTATCCCGTGCCTCACCTTGCCTTGCCCCACGGCAATGGCACCCCTGCCCTGTCCCCTCCCTTTGCTCACTTCACCCTGCAGGACGAGACTCCTACCCACTGCCTCACCCGCCAGAGAACCCCTGGATCGCCCCCAATCCTGCCCAGCCCCCACAGGCATCTCTCCCCAGGAGCAACATCGAGGTGGTCACGCCCACCCTGGCCACACCCACGCATGCTGCCATGACTACCATAGCCACGCCCACTTGGCCATGTCCCCGGCACCCGGCGATGCATAAGTGGGTTTCAGGTTGCAGTTTCGGCACTCGGTCTCTAAATGGTTCGCCACCACTGGTATAGGGTTTCCTGCCTGAGCAGGGGGTTGGACTAGATGACCTCCAAGGTCCCTTCCAACTTTATTATTATTATTATTATTATTATTATTATTATTATTATTATTATTATTATTATTATTATTATTATTATTATTATTATTATTATTATTATTATTATTATTATTATTATTATTATTATTATTATTATTATTATTATTATTACTACAGAACTGGAAGAATGAAGAAACACCACTAGCCAAAGAGATAATCAAGAAGATATTGGACTGTGCTAAAATGGACAGACTTATACAGAATATTTTCAAACATGGAATTTATTTAATCAATGGATGGAGAAAAGGGGTAGACACTAAGAATGTAACTTGTATTATTAAGCAAACAAATTGGACCAGACAACACAATGTTTATTAAGCACTAATCAAATGTAACAATAGACAATTAGTTTAAAAAAATTGTAAAAAAAATAATAACAGAGTTGGAAGGGACCTTGGAGGTCTTCTAGTCCAACCCCCTGCTCAGGCAGGAGACCCTATTACTATTCCTGAAAATGGCTGCCCAGTCTCCTCTTAAAAACCTCCAGTGATGCAGCACTCATAACATCTTTTTTGTACATCTTTTAATGTACATCTCGTAGGTTTCGGATGGGGATAGTGGCCATTTCAGCTATTGGATCTGAGCTCTGTTGCATGGAGGAATCTGGAATAAAAGAACCACAAGGTATATTTTATTAATTCCCTTTTCATTCAGGAATTAAAGATGGCATACAAAGAACTTCCTGTGTAACTTAATTTACAAGGTAAATATACCCCCAGACAACCTGTCTACCTACCTACAAAGTGATCCAGTAGGAAAAAAATGTAACCAGTCCTCTGAATTGTGTTAGTGAAATGAACAAATGTACAATTCTTTGGTTTCTTCTAAATTCAGGATCATTCATCTGCAGACCTTAAATATCAGTTCATTGCTCCAAATATTGTTTCTCTCTTTACTTGTAGGCATTCCTTGGAAAACCTTAAATTTGACTTTTAGAATACAATAGAGCTGGAAGGGATGTTGGAGGTCTTCTAGTCCATCCCCCTGCTCAAGTAGGAGAACCTATACCATTTCAGACAAGTGACTGTCTAGTCCACGGGTCGGCAACCTGAAACACTGAAAGAGCCACTTGGACCCGTTTCCCTCACAAAAAAAAAACCTGGGAGCCGCATAATGCGCGCGCACCTGCGCATGCGCGCACGGGCACCTGCGCATGCGCGCACGGGCACCTGCGCATGCGCGCACGTGCGAAACAGAGGGCTTGATTAGAGTGGAGCCTAAGGCGAGACATGCACCGGCCCTGCCCCCGTCCAGCTCTGGTATGGACGACTCTGCCGTCCTGGCTTCTCCCCTCGGAAAAGACTGCTCTCCCCCTGCCCGCGCTCTCCCTCTCTGGGACTTTCTTCTTTCTGCCTTTTGGTGGGAAGGTTCTGAGAGAGCGGAGGAGGAGGCCGACGGGGCTGACCAGTAGGTCTTCCGTGCCGCTCCGCTCGGACCGCCGGCTTTTGGCTGCGGGGCTGACTCCCTCCGGAGCTGTCTTTCCCCGCTGCTTCCTCGCCCTCCCAGCAAAAGAACCGCAGAGAACACTTGCCTGTGAGCCAGGCCTGCCGTCCGCGTGACTGTGATAGGCAACGGCCCCAACTCTGCTCCGGGGCCGCGAAGGGGCCCGGCTGCCCGCTCGCCGCTGCCTCTCCGGCCCAGCTCAGTGCGAGCAGCGGCAGGACGGCGGTGAAGGGGAGCGGCTGTCCGGACACCTCCGCCTCTCCCACCTCGCTTAGCGCCACCGGCGGCGGGAGAACGGGGAAGGGGCTCGGCTGCCTTGTCGCCGCCGCCTCTCCGGCTTCGCTGGGCGCGAATAGCGCCAGCGGCGGGAGAACGGGGAAGGGCCGCTGCTGCCTTGTCGCCGCCGCCTCTCCGGCTTCGCTGGGCGCGAATAGCGCCGGCGGCGGGAGAACGGGGAAGGGCCGCGGTTGCCTTGTCGCCGCCGCCTCTCCGGCTTCGCTGGGCGCGAATAGGGCCGGCGGTGGGAGAATGGGGAAGGGGCTCGGCTGCCTTGTCGTCGCCGCCTGTCCGGCTTCGCTGGGTGCGAATAGCACCGGCGACGGGAGAACGGGGAAGGGGCTCGCTGCTGCTGCTGCTGCCGGTGGCGCTGAGTGAGGCCAAAGAGCCGCGCCCCTTTGCTGTCCTCCCGCCGCCGGCAGCGCTGAGCGAGGCCAGGGAGGCTTTGGCGAACTGGCAGCCGCGGCCCTTCCCCGTTCTCCCGCCGCCGGCACTATTCGCGCCCAGCGAAGCCGGAGAGGCGGCGGCGACAAGGCAGCCGTGCCCCTTCCCCGTTCTCCCGCCGCCGGCGCTATTCGCACCCAGCGAAGCCGGAGAGGCGGCGGCAACAAGGCAGCCGTGCCCTTTCCCCGTTCTCCCGCCGCCGGCGCTATTCGCGCCCAGCGAAGCCGGAGAGGCGGCGGCGACAAGGCAGCTGAGCCCCTTCCCCGTTCTCCCGCCGCCGGCGCTATTCGCGCCAAGCGAAGCCGGAGAGGCGGCGGCGACAAGGCAGCCGCGGCCCTTCCCTGTTCTCCCGCTGCCGGTGGCGCTAAGCGAGGTGGGAGAGGCGGAGGTGACCGGACAGCCGCTCCCCTTCACCGCCGTCCTGCCGCTGCTCGCACTGAGCGGGGCCGGAGAGGCAGCGGCGAGCGGGCAGCCGGGCCCCTTCGCGGCCCCGGAGCAGAGTTGGGGCCGTTGCCTATCACAGTCACGCGGACGGCAGGCCTCGGTCACAGGCAAGTGTTCTCTGCGGTTCTTTTGCTGGGAGGGCGAGGAAGCAGCGGGGAAAGACAGCTCCGGAGGGAGGCAGCCCCGCAGCCAAAAGCCGGCGGTCTGAGCGGAGCGGCACGGAAGACCTACTGGTCAGCCCCGTCGGCCTCCTCCTCCGCTCTCTCAGAACCTTCCCACCAAAAGGCAGAAAGAAGAAAGTCCCAGAGAGGGAGAGTGCGGGCAGGGGGAGAGCAGTCTTTTCCGAGGGGAGAAGCCAGGACGGCAGAGTCGTCCATACCAGAGCTGGACGGGGGCAGGGCCGGTGCATGTCTCGCCTTAGGCTCCACTCTAATCAAGCCCTCTGTTTCGCGCGTGCGCACATGCGCAGGTGCCCGTGCGCGCATGCGCAGGTGCCCGTGCGCGCATGCGCAGGTGCGCGCGCATTATGCGGCTCCCAGGTTTTTTTTTTGTGAGGGAAACGGGTCCAAGTGGCTCTTTCAGTGTTTCAGGTTGCCGACCCGTGGACTAGACAGTCACTTGTCTGAAATGGTATAGGTTCTCCTACTTGAGCAGGGGGATGGACTAGAAGACCTCCAACATCCCTTCCAGCTCTATTGTATTCTAAAAGTCAAATTTAAGGTTTTCCAAGGAATGCCTACAAGTAAAGAGAGAAACAATATTTGGAGCAATGAACTGATATTTAAGGTCTGCAGATGAATGATCCTGAATTTAGAAGAAACCAAAGAATTGTACATTTGTTCATTTCACTAACACAATTCAGAGGACTGGTTACATTTTTTTCCTACTGGATCACTTTGTAGGTAGGTAGACAGGTTGTCTGGGGGTATATTTACCTTGTAAATTAAGTTACACAGGAAGTTCTTTGTATGCCATCTTTAATTCCTGAATGAAAAGGGAATTAATAAAATATACCTTGTGGTTCTTTTATTCCAGATTCCTCCATGCAACAGAGCTCAGATCCAATAGCTGAAATGGCCACTATCCCCATCCAAAACCTACGAGATGTACATTAAAAGATGTACAAAAAAGACGTTATGAGTGCTGCATCACTGGAGGTTTTTAAGAGGAGACTGGGCAGCCATTTTCAGGAATAGTAATAGGGTCTCCTGCCTGAGCAGGGGGTTGGACTAGAAGACCTCCAAGGTCCCTTCCAACTCTGTTATTATTTTTTTTACAATTTTTTAAAACTAATTGTCTATTATTACATTTGATTAGTGCTTAATAAACATTTTGTTGTCTGGTCCAATTTGTTTGCTTAATAATACAAGTTACATTCTTAGTGTCTACCCCTTTTCTCCATCCATTGATTAAATAAATACCATGTTTGAAAATATTCTGTATAAGTCTGTCCATTTTAGCACAGTCCAATATCTTCTTGATTATCTCTTTGGCTAGTGGTGTTTCTTCATTCTTCCAGTTCTGTAGTAGAAGTAGTAATAATAATAATAATAATAATAATAATAATAATAATAATAATAATAATAAAGTTGGAAGGGACCTTGGAGGTCATCTAGTCCAGCCCCCTGCTCAGGCAGGAAACCCTATACCAGTGGTGGCGAACCATTTAGAGACCGAGTGCCCAAACTGCAACCTGAAACCCACTTATGCATCGCCGGGTGCCGGGGACATGGCCAAGTGGGCGTGGCTATGGTAGTCATGGCAGCATGCGTGGGTGTGGCCAGGGTGGGCGTGACCACCTCGATGTTGCTCCTGGGGAGAGATGCCTGTGGGGGCTGGGCAGGATTGGGGGCGATCCAGGGGTTCTCTGGCGGGTGAGGCAGTGGGTAGGAGTCTCGTCCTGCAGGATGAAGTGAGCAAAGGGAGGGGACAGGGCAGGGGTGCCATTGCCGTGGGGCAAGGCAAGGTGAGGCAGGGGATAGGGCAGGTTGCAGACAAAGGGGGGCTCCGGTGAGGAGGTGGAAGAGGATTTAAGCAAGCTTAGCAACCAGAGTAGGGATCCCCCCCAAAACAAACGTGCTTTGTGGGTAACCTCAAAGCATGACAGAAGAGACCAAAACCTGCTGCAACCACCCGGCAGATGGGAGGGGAATTAAAAACCAAACAGCTTCCCCCGCCAATCCTCAATGAAAGCCTCAGACAGGGGGAAGAGCGCGGGCAGGCAGGCGTCTTGCTTAGCTGATGGCTTGGAGAAGGGTAGCTACACCCCCTCCCCAACGCTGCCCTCTCATGAAAGCAGGATGAAAACTCCAAAAAGCAACAAGGAAAAAAAGTTAAAACAGAAGAGTGTCTCGTGATGGTTTTCTTCCCCACTTCCTTCTAGCTGCTGGCTAAATATGTAAAGACCACAAAAGAAAAAACTTGGCTTTCTCTCGTTTTAATTCAGAAGGAAGGAACGGGAGGATTGGGGGGTTGTTTCAAAGGAAGGGAAAGAGGGGCTGGGGGAGCACAGCAGGAGAACGGCGATGGCGCCGCGAGGCTTCTGGCTATGCAGGGGGGCATTGGGGCACGTTCTTTTTAAAAGAGCAAAACGAGACAAAGTTAAAATCCCCCACTCACTCCACCTCCCAAAAACACAACGGAGCTTTCAATGATACAAACAAATTTTTATTGAAAAGGAAAAGTTTGCATTTGAATGAACCTTTATTATCAAAGTATAACATGTATACAGTGAGATTGGCTGAGCCTCCCTCCGTGCCCCCCACAACTCACAGTGACTACAACCCCCCAACTTATTACACCCTGTGGCATGCTTTTAAAGAATTAATGTGAGTTTTGCTGTTGTATGCCTGCTGATAACTTATCTACCCTTGGCTCATAGTCTGTAATTTTGAGAGCAACACATGCAGCACTCAGGTCATCTGTTAGTCTGCTTCTGGTGTCAGATTTTATATAATTCAAAGCTGAAAACAGCTGCTCACAGGCGTAAGATGATCCAAACAAAGTAAGGAAAGCAATCCCAAGTGCTTTCATGGATTTCAAATTATCTGGCAGAGAATTCCACACTTTGAGGATTTCGTTCTCAGCACTAACTGTGCTGTCCTTTGTCATCCCTTCCATCTTCTCTAGTGTTTCACACAAGTCACAGAATTTATTTTTCCAGATAGTATTTTCCTGAAATTCCAGTAGCTCCATTTCTAGATTTCCTAAATCTAACCACTCTAAGCAGGAAAGATCAAGTTCTCCAAATTTGGCTTTATCTGGAGAAGTAAGAAAACACAGGGTTGTCTCCATCTTACGGAACTGTGAAAATCTGTTACTAAAATTTACCTTTGCAGCTGCTACAATGCTAGAAAATTCCTTGTAAATTTCCTGATGGCTTGTAGGATTGTCTGCAAATGTTGTAGAATTTTCTAAAAGAACTTTTAGACTAGGAAAATATTTCAGCTGCCCACTTTCAAGGTCTCTTTCAAAAACCTCCAGTTTTCTCTCAAATGTTTTGATGTCACAAAACATCCTTTCTGCTGTTTTCCCTGCACCTTGTAATTGTTTGTTGAGCAGACTGAAGTGGTGTGTAAAGTCTGTAAAAAACATGAGGTTGGTAAGCCAGGCCATATCAGTGAGCTGTGGATATTCTTGCCCTTTTTCATGCATAAACAGCTGAATTTCATCAAAGCAGGCCACAAATCTCTCCTCGTCCTCTGCTCAGCCACCGGACATTGTTATACATAAACAAACAATCATACTGTGCCTGAACCTCCTCAAGTAGTACTTGAAACTGCCGATAATTCAGAGCACGAGCCATGATGTAATTCACTATTTTTGTGACGTCTTTGAGGACATTGTCAAATTTTTGGTTGCTTTCCTTGGCACAAAGAGCTTCCTGGTGAATGATGCAGTGGAATTGAATTACTTTATGTTTTGTTTCGTGAAGAAACAACTGTATGAAACCAGATGTTGCCCCCACCATAGAAGGTGCTCCATCACTTGTAATTGAAACCACCTTTTCTGGTCTTATGTCTTGTGACAAAAAAGCTTCCTTCACAGCATTGTAGATATCTACACCTTGTGTTCTTTCAGGCAAAGACATCAGTTTCAGCAGCTCCTCTCTCATGATGTCACCAACAGCATAACGCAAAATTACTGCCAGCCTTGCATGGTTATTGATATCTGTGCTTTCGTCCAAGCACATGGAGTAACAGGCTGCCTTTTGTAAGTCAGTGGTGAGCTGCTAATATCACTTGCCATGCGCTGGACTCTATCTTTAACGGTGTTTCTGCTCAGTGGTATCTGAGAGATGCGTTGAATAATTTTATCCTTGTCTGGGAAATCATGAAAAAGAGAATCACTTCCAGACAACATGTCCGTTTTGAAAATATCCGCATCAGAGAAGGGCTTACCATGCTTTGCTATGCACAGTGAAATTTTAAAACTGGCAGCTGTCAGATGATTCGTTCTGGAAAGATAGTTGGAAAAACTAAGATGCTGGAAATGATAGCTCCTCAATTTCCCTTCAATAAACTCTTTTCTTTCATTATCACCAAGTTCGGCAACATTTCTGTGGTTGGTTTCAAAGTGCCGTCTGACACTTGATGTGCGACACACAACACTTTCGCGCCCAGCGAAACCGGAGAGGCGGCGGCGGCAAGGGAGCCGCGGCCCTTCCCCGTTCTCCCGCCGCCGGCGCTATTCGCGCCCAGCGAAGCCGGAGAGGCGGCGGCGACAAGGCAGCCGTGCCCCTTTCCCGTTCTCCCGCCACCGGCGCTATTCGTGCTCAACGCCGCCGGTGGCGGCGGGAGGACAGCGAAGGGGCGCGGCTCTTTGGCCTCACTCAGCGCCACCGGCAGCAGCAGCAGCAGCAGCGGCAGTGGGAGGACGGCGAAGGGGCGCGGCTGCCCGGTCGTCACTGCGTCTCCGGCCTCGCTCAATGCGAATGGCGGCGGTGGCGGCACCGAAAGAGGCCATGGAGATCCGCCGCCCGCGAGATGGCCGAAAGGTGCAGGCCGAGAGGGGAAGTTTCCAAGACCCCCGGCAACCCCCCCCAGGGCTAGCAGAGGCGGTGGCGGAGCAGGGCGAGGGGAGACCCGCCGGGCAGGGAAGAGGCACCCCGAGACTGGCCGCCCCCACCCGCGGCTCCTTACCCAGATTCTGCCTCCGGAGGACGGCAAAGGGACACCTTTCCAGCCATCCTCCCGGCTCTTCCACCGCTGCCGCCACGTGCAGTCCGAAGAAGGAAAGAGGTTTGTGGGCAGTCCCACAAACCAAAGAAGTTCAACCAATCAATTCAAACTTTGCGAAGTTTTTTTTTGTGAGAAGTTTGAATTGATTGGTTGAACTTTTTTAGTCTCACTTTTTTTTTTTCCGGACTGCACATGGCAGCGGAGGACAGGGAGCCGCAGGAGACGGCTGAAAGAGCCGCATGCGGCTCCGGAGCCGCGGGTTGCCGACCCGTGGTCTAGTCTCTTCTTAAAAATCTCCAGTGACGGAGCGCCCATGATTTCTGGAGGCAAGCTGTTCCACTGGTTCATTGTCCTCACTGTCATGAAGTTTCTCCTTAATTCCAGGTTGCTTCTCTCTTTGATCAGTTTCTTGTCCTGCCCTCTGGTGCTTTGGTGACTAACGTGACCCCCTCTGCCTTGTGGCAGCCCCTCAAATGCTGGAATACCACTATCATGTCTCTCCTCTTTCTTCTTTTCTTTAGACTAGCCAAGCCCAAGTCCTGCAGCTGTTCTTCATATGTTTTAGTCTCCATGCCTTTGATTATCTTTGTTGCTCTTCTCTGAATTTTTTCCAAAGTCTCAACATCTTTTTTGTGATATGGTGACCAAAATTGGCTGCTGTATTCCAGGTGTGGTCTTACTAGGGCTTTGTAAAGCGGTACTAGTACTTCATATGATCTTGATTCTATGCCTCTGTTTATACAACCCAGGATTGTATTAACTTTTTTGGCTGCTGCTGCACACTGCTGGCTCATGGTCAAGTGATCGTCCAATAGGACTCCAAGGTCCCTATCACAGTTACTGTTTTTAAGCCAGGTCTTGCCCAATCTGTACATGTACCTTTGATTTTTTCCTACCTAAATGTAAAACTTTGCTTTTCTCCAGATTGAAACTCATTTTGTTGGATAGGGCCCAATGTTCAAGTTTGTCAAGATCTTTTTGGATCCTGAATTTGTCTTCTGGGGTGTTGGCTACTCCTGCCAGTTTGGTGTCATCTGCAACTTTGATGAGTTCCCCTTCAATTCCCTCATCTAAGTCATTGATGAAGATATTGAAGAGTACTGGGCTGAAGACGGAACCTTCTGATACCCCACTGCTTACTTCTCCCCATGTGGATCTAGTGCCGTTGAGCAGGGCTTTTCAACCTTTTTACTCATTGTATCACTTTTAGGATATGTCAATATTCGAATACCACCTAGCAAGGTGTCAAAAACTTGATGACCAAAAAAAACCCAACCTGTTCAAAGTTGCAATTGCACTGAAATGACTTATGATCATTTTTCACACATATGACCATTACAGCATCCCCAGGCTCATGTGATTTATATTTGGATGCTTGGCAACTGATTCATATTTATGATGGTCACAGTGTCCCAGGGTCATGTGATCCCCTTTTGCAACCTTTTGCTCAAGTCTATCAGGATCCCTTTGGATCTTGAGTCTATCTATTTATGAAGATGTCAAAGTGTACTGGGCCCAAGACCGAATTTTGAGATACCCCACTGCATGCTTCCCTCCATGTAGATGTAGTTCCATTGAGGAATAGCCACTGAATGCGGTTGGTCAGTTAATTGCGAATCCTCCTGGTGGTGATACTATCCCACATTGTTCTATCTTACCAAGAAGTAAGTTGTGATCCACTTTGTCAAATGTCTTGCTGAAGTCCAAGTATACTATCTCCACAGTATTTCGCTGATGTTGTTGTTGTTAGTTGCAAAGTTGTGTCCGACCCATCGCGACCCCATGGACAACGTTCCTCCAGGCCTTCCTGTCCTCTACCATCTTCTGGAGTCCATTTAAGCTCATGCCTACTGCTTCAGTGACTCCATCCAGCCACCTCATTCTCTGTCGTCGCCTTCTTCTATTGCCCTCAATCTTTCCCAGCATTAGGCTCTTCTCCAGTGAGTCCTTCCTTCTCATTAGGTGGCCAAAGTATTTGAGTTTCAACTTCAGGATCTGGCTTTCTAAAGAGCAGTCGGGGTTGATCTCCTCTAGGATTGACCGGTTTGATCGCCTTGCAGTCCAAGGGACTCACAGGAGTCTTCTCCAGCACCATAGTTCAAAGGCCTCAATTCTTTTGCGCTCAGCCTTTCTTATGGTCCAGCTTTCACAGCCATACATTGCAACTGGGAAAACCATGGCCTTGACTATACGTACTTTTGTTGGCAGGGTGATGTCCCTGCTTTTTAGTATGCTGTCTAAATTTGCCATAGCTTTCTGCCCCAGGAGCAAGCGTCTTTTAATTTCTTGGCTGCAGTCCCCATCTGTGGTGATCTTGGAGCCCAGGAAGATAAAATCTGTCACTACCTCCATTTCTTCCCCATCTATTTGCCAGGAATTGAGAGGGCTGGATGCCATGATCTTGGTTTTCTTAATGTTGACTTTCAAACCAACTTTTGCACTCTCCTTCTTCACCCGCATCAAGAGGCTCTTTAGTTTCTCTTCACGTTCTGCCATTAGAGTGGTATCATCTGCATATCTTATGTTGTTGATATTTCTCCCGGCAATCTTAATTCCAACTTTTGATTCATCTAGCCCTGCCTTTCTCATGATGTGCTCTGCATATAAGTTAAATAGACAGGGCGATAGAATACAGCCTTGCCGGACTCCTTTCCCAATTTTGAACCAATCAGTGGTTCCATGTCCAGTTCTCAGTGTTGCTTCTTGACCCGCATATAGGTTTCGCAAGAGAGAAATAAGATGGTCTGGTACTCCCATCTCTTTAAGAACTTGCCACAATTTGTTGTGATCCACACAATTAAAGGCTTTAGCATAATCAATGAAGCAGAAGTAGATGTTTTTCTGGAACTCCCTAGCTTTCTCCATGATCCAGCGTATGTTGGCAATTTGATCTCTAGTTCCTCTGCCTCTTCGAAATCTTGCCTGTACTTCTGGTAGTTCTCGATCCACATACTGCTGGAGTCTAGCTTGTAGTATTTTAAGTATAACTTTACTTGCATGTGAAATGAATGCAATGGTGCGATAGTTTGAACATTCTTTGGCATTGCCTTTCTTTGCAATTGGAATGTAAACTGACCTTTTCCAATCCTGTGGCCACTGTTGAGTTTTCCAAATTTGCTGGCAAATTGAGTGCAGCACTTTTACTGCATCGTCTTTTAAGATTTTGAATAGCTCAGCTGGAATACTGTCACCTCAACTAGCTTTGTTGTTGCTCAGCTTTCCTAAGGCCAATTTCACTTCACAATCTAGGATGTTTGGTTCGAGGTCAGTGACCACCCCATCGTGGTTATCAGGAATGCTAAGCTTGTTCTTGTATAGTTCTTCTGTGTAATTTTGCCACCTTTCCTACATCTCTTCTGCCTCAATAGATGGGGAAGAAATGGAGGTAGTAACAGATTTTATCTTCCTGGGCTACAAGATCACCACAGATGGGGACTGCAGCCAAGAAATTAAAAGACGCTTGCTCCTGGGGAGGAAAGCTATGGCAAATTTAGACAGCATACTAAAAAGCAGAGACATCGCCCTGCCAACAAAAGTACGTATAGTCAAGGCCATGGTTTTCCCAGTTGCAATGTATGGCTGTGAAACTTGGACCATAAGAAAGGCTGAGTGCAAAAGAATTGAGGCCTTTGAACTATGGTGCTGGAGAAGACTCCTGCAAGTCCCCTGGACTGCAAGGCGATCAAACCGGTCAATCCTAGAGGAGATCAACCCTGACTGCTCTTTAGAAGGCCTGATCCTAAAGTTGAAACTCAAGTACTTTGGCCACCTAATGAGAAGGAAGGACTCACTGGAGAAGAGCCTAATGCTGGGAAAGATTGAGGGCAATAGAAGAAGGGGACGACAGAGAATAAGGTGGCTGGATGGAGTCACTGAAGCAGTAGACGTGAGCTTAAATGGACTCCAGAAGATGGTAGAGACAGGAAGGCCTGAAGGAACGTTGTCCATGGGGTCGCGATGGGTTGGACACGACTTCGCAACTAACAACATTGAACCTGAGAGGACATTTGTCAGTGTGTTATGTGATCTCTATCAAGTTGGTTGTGGTTTTTTTATGTTCTTTCATTTAGTGAGCTTGTAAAACGTAATAAAATTAAAGTAATGGTGCAAAGAGTTGACTGGTCGCCCAGAAAGCAATGTAAAATAGTATTATTAAGTGAACAAGGCTACAGTTATAAAGAAATTAGAAGAAAAATTGGTGGAAACTTAACCAAAGGTGGCATTTCTAAGTTTTTGAAGAGGTATAAGGAGACTCAGTCACTACAAAACCACACTGGTAAAGGCAGGAAAAGGTGCACAACAGCAAGTGATGATAGAAGAATTAAGAGACTATGCCTACATGACGGAAGAAAATCATCTGGGTATGTACAAGATGAAATGGCGCAATGCAATGTGAAGTTGAGTGCAAGGATTGTTCAGCACAGACTGCAGGAATTTGGCCTAAAATCTAGAATTCCATGAAAAAAGCCACTTTTATCTCTCAAACAAAGGTTGAAAAGACTAAACTGGGCTAAAACCCATGTTACCTGGACGGAGGAACAATGGGACAGTGTTATTTGGAGTGATGAGACTAAGATCTCCCTGTTTGGTAGTGATGGCATAAAATACGCAAGGAGAAGAATCGGAGAAGATTTGCATCCTGATTGCATTACATGTACCGTGAAACACCCAGTCAGTGTTATGATCTGGGGTTGTATGACATCAAAAGGTGTGGGCAGAATTTGTGTGATTAATGGGAATATAAATGGCCAAAAATACATTAATGAAATACGTGAGCCCAAACTGAAGCCTTCCGCACATGATCTTTTCCAAGACAATGAAGCATTTATATTTCAACAGGATTCAGCTCCATGTCATGTTGCTGCTGTGTGCAAAAGGTGGTTTCAAGATAATCATATTCCACTGCTGGAATGGACTGGGAATAGCCCAGATCTTAACCCAATTGAAAATCTATGGAGCCGACTAAAGAAACCTGTTATCAGAAGCGACCCAGCAATAAAACCCAGTTAATAGAAGCAATCATTCAATCTTGGTTTCACATTATAACAGCTGCAGAACTAAAGGACTTGGTTCACTCCATGGGAAGACGTTGTAAGGCCGCAATTCATGCTAAAGGTTACCCAGCTAAGTATTAACTGACATGGTGATAATTTTTATATATCTCGTTTTTTCTACGTGTTTCACTTTTCTTCTTTATAACTGCTATTCTAATAGCAAATCCTTCATAAAAGTTATTGCATTACATTCTTGATTAAATTAACTTTCCATTGATATAGAATTTTATGGTACTACTCCAAAATAAAAGTGGTGTTATTAGCCATCAAACCTCAAATGTAGACTTTTCTGCAAAGGTTTCCACAATTTTGGCCACTACTGTAACTGATGAAATGATGCTTAAAGCCTCTGCAAGATTTAAAGCACCGGTTTTGCTCATGGAAGTCCTCAGCTGCAAACAAGAGGAGAAAATACTGCCCACAACTACTCTGGTGACATCCCAATTCAAGCAGTCCTCACTTACTGACTGGAACGGGCTTTTATGTCACTAAGCAGCCCGATCATGAAGCATGATGTCACAGGAGAGTGCCAACTTACATCTGTTCCTCTGCAGTTGTAAAGCAAATCCACGTGGGTTGTTAAAGGCAATTTCACATGACTGTCACTTGCAACTTCCTGCCGGCATCCCCAGTGATTTTGCCTGTCAGAATCTAGTTGGGAAGGTCACCCGACGGGGATCATGAGTGTGAGATACTGCAACCATCATAAATGTGCAACAGTTGGCAGAAACCAAATTGGTGCATTTCCTTTTCCTGCACTTTCATAACAACAGGAACGGCTGACGTTCAGGTCACTGAACAGGTGCTACAATGACCACTAATTTGTTTTACGAGGCGTAAGTCTGCTCTTACAATGCCATTGTAACTTTGAAGGCTCAGGGAACAAGTGATAAGCCATGACTACTTATACAAACTGAACATCCCAAAAGCTCTTCAGTAGCTATTTTTTAAAAGTGCTGGGTTAAGAATGGTTGAACCTGGTTAATACATGGATGGGGCACCAATAGGAAATACGTGGAAGTAAAAAAAAAACCCATAAAAATCAGTGGCACCTTCAGTCCCATCTTGTTGCCAAAAAAACAGAAATAATAATAGAATTACAGAGTTGGAAGGGACCTTGGAGGTCTTCTAGTCCAATCCCATGCTCGGGCAGGAGACACAATTACCATTCCTGACAAATGGCTGTCCAATCTCCTCTTAAAAACCTCCAGTGATGCAGCACTCACGACGTCTGAAGGGAAGCCATTCCCAAAGAATCAACCTTCACTTGAAGGAGACTTTTTAAATCTTCCCACCAGCAGAAAATTGCAGCCCCCAGTTTCACAGCCTGCAGCACCAGTGGACTTAAAAGTTGGGGAGGGAAGGGATTTGCAGGAGCAGCAGCTGACATGCTTCAGCCTAGTTCAGGGGTCGGCCACCTGAAACATTGAAAGAGCCGTTTCCCTAAAAAAAAAAAACCCAGGGAGCCTCAAAATGTGCCCGCGCATGCGCGTCGTCCGCGCATGCACGTCGTCCGCGCACGTCCACGCATGCACGGACGGGGGCACATGCGCGGACGGGGTGCGCATGCGCGGACGGGTGCGCATGTGCGCATGCGCTCCCCCCAAATGGCGGAGGAGGCTCCGGAGCCGCAGGTGATAGCTCAAAGAGCCGCATGCGGCTCCGGAGCCGCGGGTTGCCGACCCGTGGCCTAGTTGCTTCTCTGCTTGGACGCCATGAAGGAAACCAAACAGCCCCGCTTGCTCCCGGCTTCTCCTCCGACCTGCCCTCCACTCACCTTCCAGCTGCTGCTTCTACCCTGGGAAGAGCACAAAAGCCACTTTGCACACCAACTTCCTCCCATGAATGATCAGGAAGAGGAGGTTCCTCTGCTTCTCATCTCTTCCCATCCTTTCTAGCAATACAGTACTCCATGGTTTTAACTCCTTTAAACTCAAAAACAGATGCGGCCTGCTGCATTTTCAGCTTTCTAAACACAGAGGTTGCCTATTTGACCACAGATAGGTGGCAAAAAAACACGCTTGTCTCATCTCTACCTAAGCCGTTTGCAAGATTTCCCCCCCTCTGATTAATAGCTATGAAGTTAGATAGATATAGATAGATAGATAGATAGATAGATAGATAGATAGATAGATAGATAGATAGATAGATAGATAGATAGATAGATAGATAGATAGATAGATAGATAGATAGATAGATAGATAGATAGATAGATAGATAGATAGATAGATAGATAGATAGATAGATAGATAGATAGATAACCTTTATTTTCATTTTTATATTGTGGGCACAATGGCAAACATAAAAAATGAAATTTAGTTGCCCGCTCTCAAAGTGAAACATATACATGACACACACCTAAACATACTATGTACAACATATATATAGACCCACATCCCTACATATACATAGCAAATATATATTAAATACTGTCCATCTTGAATTTATAACGCAAGGAGGAAGTTTGAGAGTTCGCAAGGTTAATGCTGTATGGAATGAAACTATGGCTGAATCTGGATGTTCTGCTATGGATACCACGAAGCCTCCTCCCAGAAGGTAACAAGGAAAACAGGTCGTGAAGAGGATGTGTAGTGTCCCAGTTGTTTTTAACTTCTAGCAACCGATCTTTGCAATTGATCCAAGTGAAATAGTGAAATGTGATGCTACTTAGCTTGTGAAGATTCGCTGTGTGCTGAGCCCTAAAAGTTCATGACCATTTTTCAGAATTACAGAATAAGCTTTTTAAAGGGTGACTCTCAGTGGTGATCAAAACCTCTCTACATCCCAAATCTTTATGACCGATTTCCTGTGGCTTCCAAGGATTTAGGCCATGGCAACACCATCAGGCCAGATCCTCCAGGGGAGGCAACGTCTGCTGGCCAGGGCTGCATCCAAGGGCACCCAGCATGCCAGCATCATTCCTGAAGGAGGACAATGTATATCTGCTAAATGTTAAATGCCATGAACTTCTGTAAATCTTCTTGCACAGAAGTCACAGAAATCATTAGGTCACAGAGAGGGAAAAATATGCAGCGGGGTCAAGAAAATGCGGGGCTAAGACTAAGGCTAAGACTGTCAATATATGGTAGAAGAAATATTTCTAAAATACAGTTTTAAAAAGAAAACAAAAGAGAAGAATAGAATATCCCACCAAAGCACATGGCCGACTGATCACCAGGCTAACCTTTTTAGAGGGACACCCTGCACTGCCGTTTTTAATGTACATCTCTAAAGTTTTGGGTGGCGATAGTGGCCATTTCAGCTATCGGATCTGAGCTCTGTTGCATGGAGGAATCTGGAATAAAATAACCACACGGTATATTTTATTGATTCCCTTTTATTCAGGAACTCAAGATGGCATACAAATATGTGTTCTTGTTTTTCCACCGAGGTTTATTTATCTATTTTTAAGAACTGCTAAGGACCAGATGACTTTACTATGTCCTGACATGTAAAAACCATAGAACTAGAACTCTTTTTCATATGATCCTATGAGCGCACATGAATGGATGGCTCTGCCCAAATGGACCCAGGTGACTTTGTGAGCTGAGCTCTTCCCAAGAAGCTGCGACTGGGAGCACAGCCTTCTCAGAAGCCCCCCGACCACGGATGGAAACTGCGGGCTGGTTGGAGAAGGCTGAAGTGGATGTGGATTCCAAAGATTTGGAGTTACAGACTCAATGCATGATAAACTGGACTTTCTTAAGAAGATTGGGGAATGGACACAATTGTTGGGAAAATCCTCAATCAAAATCTTAAGGAAAAGTTTTATTATTAAGAATCAAACAAGTATATTTGATCCTGGACGGATCAGAGACAATGATTGGGGTGGCTTATCATAAATAACAAGCCATTGTAGTTAAATACAATAGATGGTTAAGAGAGGGCTTTGATGTTACTATTGGTTCATCTGTTCAGCACTTTGCCTTTACACACAGTAGATAGATGAAGGACAAATTGATTCTAACTAGAGGTAGAAATTCACAAATTTTGGGGCTGCTTTGCAAGGGTTAGAAACTTATATTGTTACAATATACTTATCAACATTCAACTGGTTTACTATATGTCAATCTGTTTTGGTCTTTTGTCTTTTTTAATACACATTTTTTCTTTTTTAATGTTTTGGCTATCCTTGTTTTGTTGTATTCTTTTTTCTTCGGAGTGTGTATTCTATCATAATTTTCCATTTTTTTTTTTTTAAAAGGGACCGTTACCAGAAGCAGGTTTATGGGGTTGCTCTTCAGCTATTTTCTAAGCTGCCTCTATACTCATAGAATCATAGCATCAGTGGTCTTCTAGTCCAACCCGCTGCTCAAGGCAGGTGCCTTATATAACCTGAGTCAAATGACTGTCTGGTCTATTCTTGAAAACCTCCAGTGATGGAGCATCCACAATGCCAGGAGGACAGCTATTCGCTTGATCAATTGCACTCACTGACAGAAAATTTCTCCTTATTTCTAGGTTGGATCATTCTTTAACAACCTTCCACCCATGAACTTCTTGTTCTGCCTTCTGTTGCCCTAGAGAATAAATCGATCTCTTCTTTGTGACAGCCCCTGAAATAGTGGAAGACAGCTATCAGGCCCCCCTACTCCTTCTCTTCCATGGCCAGACATACCGAGCTCTCTCAACCACTTGTCATTTAGTGTCCAGATGATTTATCACCTTTCTTCTTCTCTGCATATTTTCCAGTGTCTCAACATCTATACTGTATCATGGGACCAAAACAGGGAGCAGTATCCTAAGTGTGGTCTCATCCGCATGGTGTAAAGTGACACTATCTGTTGATGCAGACTAGGATTGCATTGGCTTTTTTTTTTGGCAGCTGAAGCACACTCCTGTCTTATACTTGTCCGTTGGACACCTAGATTCCTCTGTTGAGCCATGTGTTACCTATTTTATCCCTGTGCTTTTGGTTTTTCCTGCCTAAGTGCAGACATTACTTTCCTTATCATTGAACTACACTTTGTTGGATAGATCCCAATGCTCAAGTCTATCAGGATCCCTTTGGATCTTGAGCCTATCTATTTATGAAGATGTTGAAGTGTACTGGGCCCAAGACCAAACCTTGAGGTACCCGACTGCATGCTTCTCTCCATGTAGATATAGTTCCATTGATGAATACCCCGAGTGTGGTTGGTCAGTCAATTGCGAATCCACCTAAGACTGGTTCTGTCTATCCCATGTTGTTCTATCTTACCAAAAAGTTGACTTGTGCTCTACCTTGTCAAATGTCTTGCTGATGTCCAAGTATACTATCTCCAAAACATTTTGCAAATCCACTAATTAAGTTACTTCATAAAAAAAGGCAATAATGTTTGTCTGGCATCACGTTCTTAACAAACCCATTCTGGCTTGTTACAGCTGCCCATCATTTCTGTTTCTCCAGAAGCATTAGTGGAAACAGAACTTTACTTTAATTAAATAACTTGTGGAATTCTCAATCTTTTAAAAGAAGGAATAAAATCAGGGGGACGGGACCCAGAAGAACCAAGAGGGGTCACAGGCACCTTCAAACGCTCTGAGTGCCACACTCAGGACCAGCTTTCAGACTGATCAGCGGACATATACTTAAGTTAAAGGAATTCATTCCCGGGTTTTTTCAAACATTTGTGTCTACTCATTGTCGCCATCCACGGGGACCTGAACTTCCATGATGTCTGTCGAATCTGGTTCAGAATTTGGAGAATCATCAGGGAAATCAGAGAGATCCTCTGGGATTCTTTGATTTTCTTTTTTTTTATAACAAGTTTTATTAATTTTCCATTTTTACAAAGCTTCAGGTGTTAAGGAAGCAACATGGTGGTTGGGTAATAGATAGTCCAATAACAAGCTTTTCCATAAATATGTCAGTTTACATCATCAAAAATTTCCTCTCTGTTTCCCTTAATTATTATATCAAATTCAAATTAATACATTGCTAGTTATAACTCTAATCCTTTAAGACATTTATCAACAAATTTTGACTTATATGCCTCCAGATCCTGTTTTTAACTTTTATCTAATTTCAGTTACCATATTCCAGTTAGCTTAATGTCCATAGTATTTAGGTTTCGGATAACCCACGGTTCCCTTACTTCACTACAGAAGTTATCATATCTAAAATACACTTATTATTTATTCAACTAAATTCTTAGTTTGTTTCATAATCATACTCTACTTCTCATTCTAATACCATCGCTTACTAATAAAATAACCTTTATCCTCTGAATGCATCTTCTATATTACAATTCAAAACTATTATTCTAATAACTAATTTATTTCCCTTATAGATATAAATCCTAAATGTTAAATCCATTAATATCTTTTAAGATCTCCTTATCCCATTAAGTGAGATTTAAGGCTCTTCCATTAAAGGTCACATAAAGAAAACCATTTTTTTAGGTCTAACTCTAGCCTTCCTTTTGTGCGAGACAGGCTTCCATAACAAAGCCTTTGAATCCTTGGGTGGATCTCCCCTCATTCCCGCATATATACTTGAATCAAGGGAGACCATCCAGTCATCAGCCTGTCAAGGAAGCTAGTCCCTTCACGATCATTAGATTGTTGGCCAAATGGTTTGGATCTCCATATTTGATTTAATATATTTGTCATGCGTTCAGGC
Source organism: Azemiops feae (assembly GCA_023970755.1). Classification (NCBI taxonomy): domain Eukaryota; kingdom Metazoa; phylum Chordata; class Lepidosauria; order Squamata; family Viperidae; genus Azemiops; species Azemiops feae. Next base: position 194,650 of record JALGBA010000913.1, on the reverse strand, counting down.
TGGTCTTCTTCTTCTTCTTCTGATTTCAGCTGGTTTAAATGAAAAGTCATATTCAATGTTGTAGTTGTTTTTTGATCATCTGGATTATCTAGATTCTCAATATATTGTGTATGTAAGTCCTCAACAAGTTCCGTCTTAATATTGGTGTCTTCAGTTTCTGTTACTGTTGTGGTTGTAGAGTCTTTAAATGAGCTCAAAGTTTGGGTATCAGAGTTCTGAGTAAGTTGTAGCTGACATTCTTTAAAATCCACTTTGATATTAATTCCTTCTTCTTCTGTTGCTTTTTGGGTTGTAAGTCAAAGTCAAAGCTGCTTTTTGTAGCTTTAAGGTGGCGCGTATATCTTTCAGTCTAGAATTCGTTAGCTCAGTAGCCTCTAAGACTTTTTCAAGTATAAGTTTGAAATTAAGCTGTGGGTGGTGTTCCTCCATTTCTGTGGTGTTTACGAATAATCCTTTAGTGGAGGCTATTTTTAATAAAAGTCAATAACTGTCCACCTCCACTATAGAGAGTTATTTTCACCACCCAGCTGTTTCAAGTTCTTATCTTTTTGTTAATGTCAAGGACAAATTTTAGTCTCAGAAATCTTCCAGTCAGAAAAAAAAAATTCACTTGCTGTACCAAATTTCACCAGAAGATGTCCCCAGTAACATAAAAAGTGAAGCTTTTATCCGGTTCAGAGAAGGAAAAAGGAAATATTCCTTTTTTTTCCAGCTTAGCAAAGAAATAAAACAATAGGTTTTTGTGAAAATGAAAAACTTTTTGGGAGCCCAGGTATCCAATAATTACAAGTCCAAGTATTTGGTCATTTAGTCTTCTTGTCCTTTTTTTTCCCCCTTAGCTTTATATTCCCGGAGTAGGCAAAAACCGCAGAATTAAGCTGGGGGAAAACGGTATTTAAAAGGCTTTTACAGGATAATAGTTGGGGAACAGAAAGGGTAAGGTAAGGTCTCACCCAACTCCTCCAGTTGCTTTCATTGTGCTTGGTAGTGCTTTGGGCTTTCGGCTGGTGCTACTTGATGAGCGGCCATGTTAATGGCCGCTCTTTTCTTCTTCGGTCCTGAGGAGCTGCCTCGGATCAAATGGAGAGGCTGCTGCCCCTCCGCGATCTAGCAAGAGTCCTCCCCAACGGTGGTCACCCCTCCAGGGTCTCCCGAAGAAAGGAAACTGGACGGCGGGGAGAGCAGTCTCTCCGCACGTCCGCTAGCACCGTGATCTGGAACCGGAAGCCGATTCTTTGATTTTCAAAGGCTACAAACCAACTGGCAAAACAAATGGCTGTTTTAGAGGGAAACCATAGCTTACTTGTCCGGTTTGAAATGTCCTACTTTCCCTCTGTCAGACTGGCAGTGATGGAGAAGACAATCGCTGAATCTGAGAAGGATGCCAATCAAAACATATCCAGTTAGCCGTTCTAATTTTTAAACTATACCTAATGAATTGCTGTATTTTCATAGAATTGAGGACTAGGGCAGCTAGCAATACAACAATAAATTAAGAGGCAGAAGCCTAACTGCAGCTCACGTCATCAGAGGCAGAGAGTGGCAGGACTGATGTATGATTGAAACTGAAATTTTAAATTTATAAATGAGGAGGGAAGGGAAGCTGAGTAAAACAGATTATTTAGAGATGCAGATTGCACAAGAGACAGATTACAAATTAACAATTGTATATGTTAGAAACCCACCGTATGTATCACTGAGCAAGAGTTGGGTAATGAGCTTTACATTATCTTTTTATTATTAAATTCATTCATTATTAAACTTAATCACTGCCCATCTTGCCGTTTGAGGCAACTCTGAGCAACGTCCATTGACCTAATGTCCATAGCAACACTGAAAATACCCATTTTTTCCCTTATTAACAATGAAACCTTTTCAACTGTACATTTTTTTTCTCGTGTTAGCAAAACAGAGAGGTTTGTCTCTCTTCTGCATGACAGTATGGCCAAATGGCAGCCGCTTCCACAAGTCCACCGCATGGCCCAGGGACGAACCCAGGGCCCACTGAAAATAACGGCTGCTTCCAGGACACAGTCCCAAGGGCCAGGGATGCATGCCCTCCCCTCCTTCCCCAACATGAGGATCAGAAATCTTAAAAAGAAAGAGGAGGGTGTGAGGTGTGCAGGGACCCAGTGGGAGGGAGAAAAAGCCTGTGGAGACCCTGGGGTAGGAAAGAACTGGGCGGCACAAGGGTTGGGAAAGGCCTAGAGATGCTTACAACAGGCAAACCTGGGCCTGCACTAGGCCTCCAAGACTTTCCCCCAAACCTGAGGTAGCCAGTGTTCCACTTAGTGGCTGACACATTCAATTAATGGCTGCATCAGAGAGATCAGGGTAGTTTAGAAAAGAAATCTCACTTAATGGCCGTTGCAACATGCAACCATAATTGCAAGGCCCATGACAGTTATATCTTGAGGACCTTTTCTACGCTGGCTGAGGAATTCTGCGCCTCAAAACCTGGAGGAAACCAAGGTAGAAGACCTGAAACTCCACATGTGGTAATTATACAATCAATATACAAAACTACCACCCAGAAGCCTTTTTGAGGAAATCCACGACTTCTACAAAAGGAAATATCCAGTAGCTGCTGCTGCTAACCAGAAATTGGTAGTTAGCCTTTTTCCATTTTCCTTTTCTCTCCACCTACAAGTCTAGTCCTCAGACATGTTTGAATAAAAAGATTCAGACCACAGTTCAAATAGTCAATTTCTCAACTACAGTTTCAATGGGAGATCACAAATTAATTTAAAGCCTTTTCTAAATTCTTCAACTTTTGCCTCATGTGGATTTCCTCGTGTGCAATAAGGGATGATTTATGAGTGAAGTAACGTCCACACACTGGACATTTGAAAGATTTCTCCCCTGTGTGAGTCCTCTGGTGTTTCACAAGGCTGTATTTCTGACTGAACCTTTTCCCACAATCAGGACATTCAAAGGGTTTCTCTCCTGTGTGAGTCCTCTGGTGTGTCACAAGGCTGGAATTCTCACTGAAACCTTTCCCACAATCAGGACATTCAAAGGGTTTCTCCCCTGTGTGAGTCCTCTGGTGCGTCACAAGGGTGGAAGAGCAACTGAAACTTTTCCCACAATCAGGACATTCAAAGGGTTTCTCTCCTGTGTGAGTCCTCATGTTCCCTCTTTGGCTCCCTGGAAGTATATTCATTTATCTATTGATACTTATTCAGGAACGCTTTGGGCCACACCTCAAGGAGGAGAAACAGCTAATCATGTTATTTCTCATCTTTCTTCAGCCATTACAGCCTTGGGCAAGCCCTCTTCTTTAAAAACTGATAATGGGCCAGCCTATTCTTCATCGGCCTTTTTGCAATTTTGTACAACCTGGAATATTGTTCTTACTCATGGTCTCGTCTATAATTCCACAGGTCAAGCCATAGTGGAACGTGCTAATCGCTCCTTAAGGACTGCCTCCACAAACAAATAAAAAAGGCGGGCTGTCGAGTACCTAATTTGTCGTGGGTAACGCAACAGGTTCAAAAAGTATTATTTACCTTAAATCAATTGAATGTTTCCATTGAAAATTTGACTGCTTATCAGAGACACTTTCAACAGAAAACAAGCTTGCCTCCATCTCTGGTATATTATTGGGCATTACCAGATAAAACATGGTTGGGGCCGGTCCCTCTAATTACGTGGGGGCGAGAATATGCTGCTGTGCTTGCTCCTACAGGACCTTTGTGGATTCCAGCGCGTTGCGTCTGCCCAGCCAAGGATGTCGTGGCATCAGTCCCTGGATCCAGTCCCAGAAATGGCAAGGGTGACTCTCCAGACGGCACAGCGACCAGTCCAATTCCGTCGTGCCAGTCATCCAGTGACATGGGGAGATGTGAAGAACTTGACCACCAAAGCGCAGGCAATGCTTCAGCAGCAGCAAGTGGAGCAAACCCCCGAGAACTTATGCGCTGCCATTTTTGCGGTTTTAACTGAAAAATTCCTTAGCCATCATTTGTTTGTGTTTGATTATTAACAGCTGCCCTTTGGCAACAGCAGCTGTCATCCCACCCAAACATTCACTCGAACAACGAATGAAGCAAAACCTATGGGTGCAGCTAGCTAACATCACACAAAATGATGTCTCTTGCTTATCTGAAGTGTATGATATGGAAAATTTGCTTTCTACATGTTTAGTCCCTGTTTGCACCCCTTCTGCAGTAATTCAAAACTTCACTGGCTTGGGTGGATATCTATTAAATGGGAACTTTAATTATGGGACTATATCTAGTTGGGGGTTCGCTGCCTATTATCTACCCCCTGATGCAATTGCTTTGCACACCCCGGTGGTAGCAATCCCTGCAAATATAACATGTGCTAAAGTAGTTAATTGTACATCTTCAAGAAAAAAAAAACCTCACTGTCTTCGCATTAACTCACCTATTTTAAACTGCACTGCTTTTGAGGAGACTTCCTTTAATTTTGCCCATGTTTGGCTACCGCAAGGATGGTTTTTTACATGTGGTCAAGAAACTTTTAATTATATTCCTGCTAATATTAGTGAAGCGCAGTCTGATTCCTGTTTTGTTTTCCAGACAACAACTTCACTCTAGCCGTTCTCGATGTGGGGTCACGCTAGATAGCACTTGTGACTCCGAAACAGCCTTACTTAATAAAGCAGAATACGTAGCACTGGCTGTATCTATAGTGGGTGTGCCAGCACTTGCTGCACGCGCTCACCTTAACATTAACGCTGTTGCGTGTAATTTAGCAAAAACAATTAATGCTACTTCTTCAGCTATCTCAGCAATCAATCCTGAGCTTCAAGCTTTGAGAAAGGCTATTTTACAAAATCGTGCTGCTATTGATTATTTGCTTCTGCGGCAGCATTTGGGTTGTGAAAGTTTTGAAGGAATGTGTTGTTTCAACATTTCGGATGAATCACGGACCATCCAGCACCAGCTCAATATTTTACACAATTTGGCCTCTGATTTGAAAATTGATACTTTAGGATCTTGGTGGAACACCCTTTGGGCTTGGTTGCCCACAGGCTTATTGGGAAATGTCATATGTTCTTTAATCATTATTTGTGTTATTTTGATTGGTGGATGCTGCTTTGTTCAGTGTCTTCCTTCCTTTTTGCAACATACGTATCACAGCTTTTCGCCCCAAACCCCCTCCCACATTGCCTCAGGGTCAGGTTTATGCCCTGTATAAGCAATTACAAGGATTTTCCTATCCTGATTATGAGGAGTCAGTGAGATGTAGAGATAGAGGTCACGTAGAGGTCGTGTGCAGAAAACTGCCTACCTTTCTGCATGCATCGAATGCTATGATCTCACCCTGTTCACATCGTTAGTATAAGATGAGACACTTCACTCTGGCTGGTACATGATCTCACCTAAGTTTTGCAACAACAGGAAGATTGGCGTGGAGTATTAACCAATAAAATGCTGTTGCTCTCTTCTACCTTTTGCTGCTTGTAAAACTGTATAAAAGAAATAAATACTGCGAAGGCAGTCAGACATCTTTGCATCCTGCTATGACTGGTCACAAACTGCAACAGTTTCTCTCCTGTGTGAGTCCTCTGGTGTCTCCACGTGGGACTTCCTCCTGATTTTTTTCTCACAAACAGGGTACTCGTACACTTTTTTTTCTGTGTGAGTCCTCTGGTGTATCACCAGGTGGAAATTCTGACTGAAACCTTTCCCACAATCAGGACATTCAAAGGGTTTCTCTCATGTGTGAGTCCTCTGGTGTTTCACAAGGCTGGAATTCTCACTGAAACCTTTCCCACAATCAGGACATTCAAAGGGTTTCTCCCCTGTGTGAGTCCTCTGGTGTGTCACAAGGCTGGAATTCTCACTGAAACTTTTCCCACAATCAAGACATTCAAAGGGTTTCTCTCCTGTGTGAGTCCTCTGGTGTATGACCAGGGTGGAATAGCAACTGAAACTTTTCCCACAATCAGGACATTAAAAGGGTTTCTCTCCTGTGTGAGTCCTCTGGTGCGTCACAAGGGTGGAAGAGCAACTGAAACTTTTCCCACATTCAGAACATTCAAAGGGTTTCTCCCCTGTGTGAGTCCTCTGGTGTCTCACCAGGTGGAAATAGCGACTGAAACTTTTCCCACAATCAGGACATTCAAAGGGTTTCTCTCCTGTGTGAGTCCTCTGGTGTTTCATCAGGTCAGAACGTGCAATGAAACTTTTCCCACAAAGTGGACACTCATGTGGTTTCTCTCCTGTGTGAATCCTCTGGTGTATCACCAGGTTGGACTGGTGACTGAAACTTTTCCCACAATAAGGACATTCAAAGGGTTTCTCTCCTGTGTGAGTCCTCTGGTGCGTCACAAGGGTGGAAGAGCAACTGAAACTTTTCCCACAATCAGGACATTCAAAGGGTTTCTCTCCTGTGTGAGTCCTCTGGTGCGTCACAAGGGTGGAAGAGCAACTGAAACTTTTCCCACATTCAGGACATTCAAAGGGTTTCTCCCCTGTGTGAGTCCTCTGGTGTTTCACAAGGCTGGAGGAGCAACTGAAACTTTTCCCACAATCAGGACATTCAAAGGGTTTCTCTCCTGTGTGAGTCCTCTGGTGTGTCACCAGGTGGAAATAACGACTGAAACTTTTCCCACAATCAGGACATTCAAAGGGTTTCTCTCCTGTGTGAGTCCTCTGGTGTTTCATCAGGTCAGAACGTGCAATGAAACTTTTCCCACAAAGTGGACACTCATATGGTTTCTTTCCTGTGTGAATCCTCTGGTGTATCACCAGGTTGGACTGGTGACTGAAACTTTTCCCACAATCGGGACATTCAAAGGGTTTCTCTCCTGCGTGAGTCCTCTGGTGTGTTACAAGGTTGGAATTCTGACTGAAACTTTTCCCACAATCAGGACATTCAAAGGGTTTCTCTCCTGTGTGACTCCTCTGGTGTTTCACCAGGGGGGAATTCTGACTGAAACCTTTCCCACATTCAGGACATTCAAAGGGTTTCTCCCCTGTGTGAGTCCTCTGGTGTTTCACAAGGCTGGAAGAGCAACTGAAACGTTTCCCACAATCAGGACATTCAAAGGGTTTTTCTCCTGTGTGAGTCCTCTGGTGTGTCACCAGGTGGAAATAGCGACTGAAACTTTTCCCACAATCAGAACATTCAAAGGGTTTGTCTCCTGTGTGAGTCCTCTGGTGTTTCATCAGGTCAGAACGTGCAATGAAACTTTTCCCACAAAGTGGACACTCATATGGTTTCTCTCCTGTGTGAATCCTCTGGTGTATCACCAGGTTGGACTGGTGACTGAAACTTTTCCCACAATCAGGACATTCAAAGGGTTTCTCTCCTGTGTGAGTCCTCTGGTGTGTCACAAGGTTGGAATTCTGACTGAAACTTTTCCCACAATCAGGACATTCAAACGGTTTCTCTCCTGTGTGACTCCTCTGGTGTTTCACCAGGGAGGAATTCTGACTGAAACCTTTCCCACATTCAGGACATTCAAAGGGTTTCTCCCCTGTGTGAGTCCTCTGGTGTTTCACAAGGCTGGAAGAGCAACTGAAACTTTTCCCACAATCAGGACATTCAAAGGGTTTCTCTCCTGTGTGAATCTTCCGGTGTGTCACCAGGTTGGAATAGCAACTGAAACGTTTTCCACAATGAGGACATTCAAAGGGTTTCTCTCCTGTGTGAGTCCTCTGGTGTGTCACAAGGCTGGAATTCTGACTGAAACTTTTCCCACAATCAGGACATTCAAAGGGTTTCTCTCTCGTGTGAGTCCTCTGGTGTTTAACCAGGTGGGAATTCTGACTGAAACCTTTCCCACAATCAGGACATTCAAAGGGTTTCTCTCCTGTGTGAGTCCTCTGGTGTATGACCAGGGTGGAATAGCAACTGAAACTTTTCCCACAATCAGGACATTCAAAGGGTTTCTCTCCTGTGTGAGTCCTCTGGTGTGTCACAAGGCTGGAATTCTGACTGAAACTTTTCCCACATTCAGGACATTCAAAGGGTTTGTCCCCTGTGTGAGTCCTCTGGTGTTTCACAAGGCTGGAATTCTGACTGAAATTTTTCCCACAATCAGGACATTCAAAGGGTTTCTGTCCTGTGTGAGTCCTCTGGTGTTTCACCAGGTGGAAATAGCGACTGAAACTTTTCATACAATCAGGACATTCAAAGGGTTTCTCTCCTGTGTGAGTCCTCTGGTGTGTCACAAGGCTGGAATTCTGACTGAAACTTTTCCCACAATCAGGACATTCAAAGGGTTTCTCTCCTGTGTGAGTCCTCTGGTGTGTCACCAGGTGGGAATTCTGACTGAAACCTTTCCCACAAACAGGACATTCGAAGGGTTTCTCTCCTGTGTGAGTCCTCTGGTGTTTCACAAGGTGGGAATTCTGACTGAAACCTTTCCCACAATCAGGACATTCAAAGGGTTTCTCTCCTGTGTGAGTCCTCTGGTGTGTCACCAGTCTGCAATAGTGACTGAAACCTTTTCCACAATCAGGACATTCAAATTGTTTCTCTCCTGTGTGAGTCCTCTGGTGTCTCATGACATGGGAATTTCTAATGATACTTTCACACAATCAGTACAGTCATAGGTTTTCTCCCTGTTGTGAATCCTCTGATGTATCACCATGTTGCCATGCTCACTAAAGCATTTACTGCACTAGGAGTGCTTTTATGGCTTTTCTCGTGTGTGGGTCCTTCCATGAACCACAAGGGAGCTGATCTGACTAAAGCTTTTGCCACAATCAGATGATTTATATGACATTTCTCCTGTGTGGCTCCTTTTGTGCATAATCAGTTGTGATTTGCAATCCGTGCTTTTCCAACAATAGACACAAGTACGGAGCTTTTCAACAGCTGATATCGTTCAGGAAGTCAAAAATATGGACAATCCGTTGTTTAGTCGTGCTTTCATTCAATCCGTTTTCTTCCTCACAGGGCGAGGCCTGCATGGCTCTCTGCTGTACGTGATTTTCCTACTCACCTTTTCCTACAATTGACTTCCAGATATTTCCCTCTTTTACTGAATGAAAAATAATCTCCCTTCACTTTTCATGTAAGGTATCCTTGAGTTCTGAATAATCTACTTATTCCAGTTTGAAATCTTTCTTGATTTTCTCTTTTTTTCTAAGAGCTGCTGGAGGAGAATTGTGTGGTTTTCTGAAGGAAATGGAAAATATTTTGATTTCTGGCTCGGTTTTCTTCCCTTTTCAATGTTGCTTGTTATTCTTAGCTGTCCAGAGTTCTTTTATTGCCATCCTCTTTGTCTATAAGATTCAAAGAAAAGTGTCATTAAATGGTTAGAGATGTGGAAAAAAGAAAAACTATATAGATTACGATGAAAAAGGAAACATGCTACAATACTAGAATAATCTCGTACATTAATTATGATTCATTTGAGACATGGAAGACTACCTACATCCAAGTTGAGATATCCGTTCAATCATGAAATTCTCTTGTTCACTTGGATCAATCACAAATTCTTAACAATGCAAAGGGTTATCATCAAATATATCTGGAAGTGCTGAAGCTAGATTTTATCATTGCAGATATATGCATACAGAGAAAAATATAGACACACACCTACAAGTGTGTATATGGAGAAAATCTATGTCTTTCAAGCCTGGAAAAATGTCCCAAAATAGTTTACAGTCAAAGCTTTTGAGCTAATTTTTAGATATGTGGCGGCTTTAACTGATGGATAATAGAATAACAGAGTTGGAAGGGACCTTGAAGGAAGAAGGAAGAATTTTAATGGTGGAAATGACGATAAATCAAAAAAAAGATGTTGACAATAGCAATATATTAATAATAGCAATAAATTAAGAACTAATATACATGAGGTTGAGATAGAACCCAATATTTGGGTTGACCATAATCCAATAAAGCTGAGTTGGACAGGAGTAAAGAAGAAATCAAGGTGGACATTGAATCAACTCTTATTAAAGGAGAAAGAATTTCAGAAATAGCAGTAAAGGAAATGGAATTATTTTTCAAAGAAAATAAATAAGAAGACATTTCACTCCAGTACATATGGGATACAGCCAAAGCATACTTCAGAGGATTAGCTATAACTTATACGGCTGAAAAAAATAAAGAGAAAAAGTTACATTGTACAAGGTTAAGGGAAGAGTTTAAAAAATTGGAGCTAGAACTTCAAAAAGATCCACAAAAAAAATCTGAAAAGAAAAATGGAGATAATTAAACATAAACTAAACCTAATAGAGTCAAAAGAATTGGCTCAACAAATCAGAAGGGCAAAACAATTTTTTCCCGAAAATGCAAATAATTTAGGAAGATAGCTGGCTTACAAATTGAATAAAGAAAGAGAGATAAAGTTGATAAACAAATGGCAAGATGAGAAGGGAGATGTGCAAGTCCAAAATGAGACAATAAAAAAATAGTTAAAGAATATTATGAAAAACTATACGATATAGAAAAAGAATGTCTCTGGAAAAAAACAACACAATATATGGAAAAAGCCAATCTACCAAAAATTCCAGAAAACTTTAAAAACATGCTAAACGAAAAAATGATAATGATGGAACTGATGGAAGCTATAAAAAGACAAAAAAAACGATAAAACGCCAGGACCGGATGGACTACCTGCTTCTTCTTCTTGTTGTGCCATATCCCTTATCGGACGTTGGCGATTATGTTGGCGATCATGTTTTTATCAACAGCCGCATGAAAAAGTGCTGCTGAGTTTTGTCCAAAGCAGTCCCTTAGATTTTGAAGCCATGATGTTCTTCTCCTGCCTGGACCACGTTTGCCTTCAATCTTTCCCTGGAGGATTCAATGGAGTATGCCGTATTTTTCTGGGTGTCGCATCACATGTCCAAAATATTCTAACTTTCGTTTTTTAATTGTTCTGATGATTTCCCTTGGCTTTCCCAGGCGGCTTATCACTTCCTCATTTCTGACCTTGTCAACCCAGCTTATACGTAACAGCCGCCTGTAAATCCACATTTCAAATGCTTCTAGTCTCTTCAGGTGGCCTTCTGTCAGAGACCAACTCTCTACTCCATAGAGCAGGATAGAAAAAATATAACACCTGACAAGCCTGATTTTCAGTCTTAGGCTTATGTTGTGACTGCAGAAGACCTTTTTCATTTTGAAGAATGCTGTTCGAGCTTTCTCTATCCTTGTCTTTACTTCAGTGGTCATGTCCCAGCTTTCATGTAAATTAGAACCGAGGTGCGTGATCCTTTCAACTTTTTCTAGTGGTGTTCCTTCTGAATTTACTGGTAGTAAGTTAACGGCTTGTTTGCTGACGACCATGATCTTGGTTTTTGAGGTGTTAAGCTTCAAGCCGTATTTTCCAGATGTTTCTGTGACTCTGTTGATGAGGAGCTGAAGGTCTTCATGCTTACTGGCAAGCAGAACTGTATCGTCAGCATATCTTAAGTTGTTGCTCCAAACACCATTTACTTTTATGCCAGCATCGATGTTCTCCAGTGCCTCGTTGAAGATTGACTCAGAGTAGATATTGAACAACAGTGGAGACAGAATACATCCCTGTCTGACCCCTCTTCTTATTTCTGCATCAGCTGAGTATTTTTGGCCTAGTCTCACATTTGCTACCTGATGCCAATACAGATTCTTTATTATTTGGATGTCTTTGTCATCTAGCCCCCTTGTTTCAGGATTTCTAATAGTTTGCTGTGTCTTATTTTATCAAAAGCTTTTTCAAAATCAATGAAGCACATGTAAACACTGTGGTTGACATCTCTACAACGCTGTACAAGAACCTGAATGCTGAACAGCGCATCTCGTGTACCAAGATTGTTTCTGAAACCAAATTGTGTGTTACCTAGACGCTCTTCAATTTTGTTGTATATACTTGTGTGAATTATTCTCAGGAATATTTTCAGGGCATGACTCATTAAGCATATTGTTCTGTATTCGGTACACTTCTTTGCATTTATTTTTTTGGGGATTGTCACAAAGGTTGATTTTAGCCAATCATTTGGTATCTTTCCTGTTTCATATATCTGATTGAAGAGCTGCAGTAAAAAAAAATTCCCATTGTCTTCCAGCAATTTTAAAATTTCTACTGGGATATCATCAGGTCCTGTGGCTTTTCTTGTTTTTGCTATTTTTATTGCATGTTCAACCTCCTCCATAGTGATGTTTGGTCCAGTTGTTATACTTCCCATATCTATATCATCCCTAGTGTCCTCAAAAAGTTCTTCAATATATTCCTTCCATCTCTTTAGTTTTTCATCCTCATCTAAGATAATTTCCTCCTCTTTGTCAACTAAATTGTTGGTTTTCTTTTTGTAGAGGCCTGCTGCTTCTTTCACTATTTTGTGTAAATTGAAATTATCATGCATACGTTCTGTCTCTTCTATTTCCTTGCATCTCTTTGCAAACTACTTTTCTTTTGCCAGTCGAATTTTTCTTCTAATTGTTTTCTGCAATTCATTGTATTTTACTTTGTTTTTATTTTTATAAGATCTTCTTTCATCCATGAGATGAAGAATTTCCTCCGTTATCCACTGTTGTTTCTTGTGGTACCCCTCTCTCTGTTTTGAATTTGTTACCTCTATTATTGCATTTTTAAATTTATTCCAGTTCACTTCTACATCATCATCATTCAGGTTGTTGGTTTCCCTTAAATGATTTTCTAGTTCTTCTTTAATCTTCCCTCCATGTTTAATGATGAAGTCTCTGTCGATTCTTGGTTTAGCAGGGTTTGGATTTTTCATCCTTTTTAGTTTCAGCTGGACTTCAGCAAGTAGTAGATTATGATCGGATGGTACACCTGCACCTGGGTATGTCTTTACTGATTTTACTGAGTTTCTAAATCTTTTGTTTATTGTAAAATAGTCAATTTGGTTCCTTACTACATTATTTCGCGTATCTGCTGGTGATCTCCAAGTGTAGAGGCGTCTTTTTGGCAACTTAAAAAAAGTATTCATCACACATTGCCTATGTTCCTTGCAGAAGTCTACAAATCTGTCACCTCTACCATTTCTGGTTCCTAAGCCAAAGTTTCCAACTACAGGAGCATCACTTCCTTCTCCCACTTTTGCATTGAAGTCCCCCATGAGTATTGTGATATCATTACTTTTTAGGGTTCTCAGTACACTGCTTATATCTTCGTAGAACTTCTCTAAATCCTCCTCATCACTGTCAGCTGTGGGAGCATAAACTTGTATAACATTCATATTTACTGGAGTACTATTTATTTGGATCATTATCACTCTATTGGATACAGGAATAAAGGACTTGATGCATTTATTTACACGATTGTTTACGATTATAGCTACTCCATTTCGATGGTGTTTGCTGTTCTCACCAGAGTAGTAGATAATTTCCTATTCTACACATTCCATTTTCAGGCCAGTGCATTTCACTCACTCCCAATATAGAGATATTGTATTTGGACATTTCTTGGATAGTGTTGTGTGTTTTCCCAGCTTCGTATAGGCTTCTCAGATTCCACGTACCAATTCGTAGTTTTGGGTTTATCATGCTTCTAGCGGACCGGGAGATTCTTAGCACCCCTGCCCCATTTAAGGGGCGCCTGTACTCGGGGCCATTGTTAGGTTTTGCTGCCATTAACATGATTTTCCTGGGAAATATATAGTGTAGTAGTCTTCCCTTTGCTTTCTACACCGCTGTGCACACGCTGTTCAAGTGGCTGCCACCACACCATGCGCTGTTCTTCTGAATCCGTTCCAACCAATATGGTCTCCGCCTTCAGTCGATACTGGGGAGCCAGCTGCCACTCACCAGGCCTGTTGGTCCACGGGAGGTATTTCATTCCCTCCAACCTGCCATTACAGTATAAAAACCATAATGGGTAGGGCTAAATTATCAAATACATGGATGGAAGCAAATATTACCTTAATACCAAAAGAGCACTCAGATTTATTACAAATAAAAAAATTATAGACCAATGTCATTATTGAATGTGGATTACAAAATGTTTGCTTCAATAATAGAAGAGAGATTGAAAAGATTTTTGACTGAATTTATTCATCCAGATCAAAATGGATTTTTACCAAAAAGACATATAAAACACAACGTAAGGATTATTTTTCATACATTAGATTAGAATACTATGAAATGCACCCAGCAAAACAAATCATTTAATTTTTTTAGATGCTCAAAAAGCCTTTGATAATGTAAGTTGGTAATTTATGACACAACAATTAAACTGCATGGATTTTGGGGAAAAGTTTATAAATATAGTTAAGACAATATATCATAAGCAAACAGCAAAAGTAATTGTAAATGGGAACTACACAGGGAATTTTAACATAAAGAAAGGCACAAGACAAGTATGTCCGTTATCCCCATTGCTATTTATATTGACATTGGAAGTTTTGAACAGGAACATCAGACAAGACTCAGAAATTAAAGGAATGGAGATAAAAGATGAAAGCTATAAATTTGTGATGATAACTCAAATAAGCAGGGGATCTTGGTCCAAGATGAAGAACTTGTTTTCAACAGGGAGAAGTGCGAATCAGATATTACACATCAGTCATGCAAGAACAGAAAGGCACCCAAAAAGAGAAGCCACCTTCTGGTTGGTGATTCAATTATAAGGGATGTAAATTTAGGAAAGGACACAGAGGTTTCAAAAGAGGTCAGGTGTCTTCCAGGTGCTACTGCCAATAGGGACAAGAAGCGTATTTGTAAAATAATCAAGAATGCCAGCAAGGACTGTGATGTGGAGGCTATTGTACATCTTGGCACTAACGATCTGTATCAAAAAGATGTACTCTCTGTGCAGAATGATTTCCAGAGCCTGGGGCAGGAACTTAGCAGAATAGGCTTATTTTTTCAGAGGTTCTACCAGTGCATAAGGAGCAAAATGGAAAAGGCCAGCGTATAGCACAATTCAATATGTGGCTAAAGGAGTGGAGTAAAGGGGAAGGCTTTAGATATATTAGTCACGATGTCAGCAGCTGGTCCAATGATAAAATGTACAAAAGAGATGGTTTGCATCCATCAAAGAAAGGGACTGAGTTACCCGGCTATAAATTCACAGATTTTCTGGAGGAATATTTAAACTAAACAGCAGGGACAGTGAGCTAATTGATAAAGAACATCCCTGTCCCCGGAAATCTAAAAATTATAGGGCTAGCAGTGCATGTAACATAGATGTGTGTGTGGACAAGAACATCAACCTTGCTGTCAAGCAAAATCAAGTTTCTAATAGCGAGTGCCACACAAAGTGCACTAACCAAACAGGTGGTAAGACAATAGGGGAACTCAGGCACCACACAGGTTATGTAGAAAGTAAACACAGGTCCGGTCATAAAGGACTCAAATGTCTATACACCAATGCACAGAGTATGAACAGCAAACAGGGTGAATTAGAAATTCACGTTAATGAGGGCAGATATGATATTGTTGCCATTACAGAAACATGGTGGGATGAAACCCACAAATGGAACACACAGCTAGAGGGCTTTAAATTATTTAAAAGAAACAGACCAAATAAAAGAGAAGGTGGAGTTGCTCTCTATATAAGAAATAACTACATCTCTACAGAAATAGAGCACAACAATGATGAAAACTGTTTTGAATGCATTTGGGTCAATATAAAAGGGGGGGGGGATGACATTGCCATAGGTGTATACTATAGGCCACCCAACCAAACAGAGGAAATAGACGAACTTTTTGCTAGTCAGCTAACTAAGGTATGTAGGAAGCACATCACAATAGTAATGGGGGACTTTAACTACCCTGACATCAACTGGGAGACAAACTCTGCACCAAGTGGAAGATCAAACAGATTCCTGACAAACCTAGCAGACAACTTTGTCTCCCAAAAAGTATAGAAGAGAACTAGGGGATTAGCCATTTTGGATCTAATTCTCACTAACAGAGATGAAATGACAGAAGGTGTTGCAGCCATAGGAACCTTGGGAGGAAGTGATCATGCAATATTGGAATTCAACATTATGGAAGCACAAGCAATAGAACACAGTCAAACTAGAGTCTTGGACTTCAAGAGAGCTAATTTCAATAAACTTAGAGAGGGTTTGGGAAGGATTCCATGGATGAGAATCCTCCAGGGGAAAATAACACAAGATGCTTGGGAAATTTTGAAAAGCGAGATAATAAAAGCCCAGTCTAGCACAATACCAACAAAGAGGAAAAATAACAGCTCTCAAAAGAAACCAGCATGGCTGCACAAAGAACTCTCTGATAAATTGAAAGATAAAAAGGACAAGTATAGAAAGTGGAAAAAGGGACACATAACTAAGTCAGAATATCAGCAAATAGCCTGAGACTGCAAAGATGAAGTGAGGAAAGCTAAGGCTCAAAATGAACTAAGGCTTGCGACCAAAGTCAAAAATAACAAAAAAAGCTTCTTTCAACATGTAAAAAACAAGAAAAAAGTGAAGGAAACGATTGGTCCATTAGTGGGTGAAAGTGGCAAGAAGGTGACAAGCAACAGGGAGAAAGCAGAACCATTTAACTCATTTTTTGCATCTGTCTTTACACAAAGGGAAAAAGCAGACCAACCTATCAAAAATAGTGCCATAAAAAACAGAATAGAAACACAAGTTAAGATAGGCAAAAAAATGGTAAGTGAGCACCTGTCCAGCCTAGACGAGTTTAAATCACCGGGACTAGATGGATTACATCCCAATGTTCTCAAGGAACTGGCAGATGTGATCTCAGAACCACTGAACTATATTTTTCAAAGATCCTGGAGCACTGGGGAACTACCAGAGGACTGGAAAAGAGCTGATGTAGTTCCCATCTTCAAAAAAGGGGAAAAAATGGATCCAGGAAATTACAGACCTATCAGCCTGACCTCAATACCTGGGAAGATTCTGGAAAAGATAATCAAACAACGAATCAGCGAACACCTACAGGCAAACCAAGTCATTACTAAAAGCCAACACAGGTTTGTCAAAAACAGATGTCAGACAAACCTTATTGCATTCTTTGACCAAGTGACAAAATTAGTGGACCAGAGGAATGCTGTGGATATAATTTACTTGGACTTCAGTAAGGCATTTGACAAAGTAGATCACAACCTACTACTTGATAAGATAGAAAAATGCGGGTTAGACAACATCACCACCAGATGGATCCGTAGCTGGCTGACCGGCCGTACTCAGCATGTGGTCCTCAATGGAACCACATCTACATGGAGGGAAGTGTGTAGTGGGGTGCCCCAGGGCTCTGTTCTGGGCCCAGTGCTCTTCAACATCTTCATCAATGATTTGGATGAGGGGATAGATGGGGAACTCATCAAATTTGCAGACGACACCAAGCTGGCAGGAATAGCCAACATTCCAGAAGACAGGCTTAGGATACAGGAGGATCTGGACAGACTTGAACACTGGGCACTATCTAACAAAATGAAATTCAATGGTGAAAAAAGTAAGGTTCTACATTTAGGCAAGAAAAACCAAATGTATACGTATAGTATAGGGGATACCTTGCTCAATAGTAGTAACTGTGAGAGGGATCTCGGAGTCCTAGTGGACAATCATTTAAATATGAGCCAGCAGTGTGCTGCAGCTGCCAAAAAAGCCAACACAGTGCTAGGCTGCATTAACAGAGGGATAGAATCAAGATCACGCGAAGTATTAATACCACTCTACAATGCCTTGGTAAGGTCACACTTGGAATACTGCATCCAGTTTTGGTCATCACGATGTAAAAAAGATGTTGAGACTCTAGAAAGAGTACAGAGAAGAGCAACAAAGATGATTAGGGGACTAATATCTCAGGGGCTGCCACAGAGAAGAGGGAGTCAAGCTATTTTCCAAAGCGCCTGAAGGCAGGACAAGAAGCAACGGATGGAAACTAATCAAGGAGAGAAGCAACCTAGAACTAAGGAGAAACTTCCTGACAGTTAGAACAATTAACCAGTGGAACAACCTGCCTCGAGAAGCGGTGAACACTGGAAGTTTTTAAGAAGAAACTGGACAGCCATTTGTCCGAAATGGTATAGGGTTACCTGCCTGAGCAGGGGTTGGACTTGATGACCTCCAAGGTCCCTTCCAACTTTATTATTATTATTATTATTATTATTATTATTATTATTATTATTATTATTATTATTATTATTATTATTATTATTATTATTATTATTATTATTATTATTATTTACAAGCATTTGCAGATGACTTGGTATTTATCACAGAAGAAACATTGGAGACAACCCCAGTAGATATATATAGTGTATACCTTTTTTTAATGAAAATTATCAACACTTTTGATCAGTGACATCATCAAAGTAATCAAACCCACGTGCTGATTACGTCACCAGGTCATGGCCCTAAGCGGAAGTGACGTGTTGGCCTAATCCCATCAAGATAAGCATGAGTAGCCCTAACAGCCCTATTTTCAGATAAGGCGTGTTGAACCTAACCCCATCAAGAAAGATGTGGCAGTCAATCCTCTGGGTACATGATTAGCTTAACCCTAGACTAATTCTATGGACATTCAAAACCAAAAAAAGCTAAGTAAAGTGAATAATTAGCAGAGGCCTGTGCTTTTGGGAAACAAACCCCTACTTTGGGGAGCTGTGAAATTTAAAAAAAAAAGATTTTTATTTCTAATCATTCTAGCCTAATGATGCTTTTAATTTTTGTGGAGTTTTAAAAATCAGTGCCTCAAAAGCTGGGAAAAAAGGAGCCCCTAAAAGGCAGCCAGGACCTGCATTTAACCCCCTTTTTTCTAAAAGGTATTTATTTCCAGGCGGTTTTAAAATCATTTCCTCGAATGCAGGGGGAAAAAAACAAACCACAGCCCTTTTAAAACCCTGCAGCTGGTTTTTACCTTTGTAAAAATCTAAAGACACATATTTTGCCAATTGCACCTTCAATTCCTCATGTACACGTAACCGTTCGAAGCACGGCCTTAATAAAATTTATTCTGGCCCCCTACAGCAAAAGACAAGGAATATTAACAGGAATTAAAATGCTCACAAGCGGCAAGCGGCCAAGTAGGGGTTAAGTCTTGTTCACGCATGTCAGGGTTGGGGTTCCGGGCATGCGTGTTTGTGTCTACTAGTAAAAAAGGGGGTTAGGCCTTGTTCGGGACATGCATGTCATACCCCCCATGATTCTGGGCATGTGCAATGCTCAAGGGCGTGTCATTGCAAGGGGGAGGGGAGTTTGTGTGGGCAGGCCTGAACAGCTAGCGATTTAATTCCAGCAGTCTTTTGAAGATGGCAAATACTGATGGAGTTTTCTTTGATGTAAATTTGACCCCCAAACCTCCCAAGCGTGGGCGTAGAATAAGAAAAGGACCTGAGCTATATGGCTTCATTGAAGAGAACAAATTTATAAAGCCTTGTTATTGCAGGTTCTGCAAAACATCAAATGGTAAGTAAATATAGAAAAATTAAGAAAACAGTATTTTGATTAGTTGAAACAGCTAGCCTAAATCTACCTTATTTCCTGCTTTAGAAACAGTGGAGTCTCAAAATGTCAGCATGCCTCAGATTCTGAAAGCGTGTATCATTAAAATATCACACCATTGTTTAATGGGATGTCTACAATCAGATGAAGATCATGTGGATAGTACCAGTGAAACAGAGCTTATTAACAGCTTATGCCCGTGGTGGCGAACCTATGGCACGCGTGCCACAGGTGGCACGCGGAGCCACCCCTGATGGCACGCGAACCATTGCTGGCCGAGCTGCTTCCCCCCTCTTCGCAGATGCGCAGAGCTTTGTGCTCTCTGTGCATGCGCAGCCTGGGAATAGGCGAGAGTGTACTATAAAAGGAACTTTCGGAGCATGCGGCATTCGTGGCAGAAAATGAGAGAGAGAGCACGAGCGAACAGCAAACAGCGAAAGCGGTAAGTTATAGCGGCGGGGGCAGAGCGGTAGGGGGGCGGTGGGGCTGTCTTGGCTCGTATGCTCCGCTGCCGTCTCCTTGGCCTGCTGCTGCTTCTGCAGCGAGATCTCTTTGAACTTGCGCCGCTTGGCCGCAGCAGACGAGGCGGCGGCCACCGGGGAGACGAAGCCGAAGCCCTCGGCGCAGCGGCCCCGGAACACCCTGCTGGCGCCATCTTGCAGCACCCGGTGCCACCATCTTGCAGTGCCCGGCGCCACCATCTTGCATCACCTCACGCCTCGCACAGCCCTGCAACATCTCTGGCCTGCCGCTGCTAACTTGCGCTGCTTGGTCGCAGCGGCCAAGGTCACAGCCAACGGGGGAGACGAGGCCGAGGCCAAAGAGTCCAGCGCAGCGGCCCCGGAACACTCCGCCAGCGCCATCTTGCAGCGCCCGGTGCCATTTTGCATCACCTCATGCCCCGCCTCGCGCTGCCCACATCGCGCCTTCTCTGGCTTGCCGCTGCTTCTGCAGCACGATCGCGTTTAACTTACGCTGCTTGGCCGCAACGGCCGAGGCTGCGGCTACCGGGGGAGCTGAGCCCAAAGAGCCTGGCGCAGCGGCCCCGGAACATCTCGCCGGCGCCACATTTTGTGTCACCTCATGCCCCACCTTGCACAGCCCGCCTGTCGAGCCCCCATGGGCTCGACGTTCCCGGGGGGCAGGCGAGTGGTCCCAGCCAAGCCAGCGAGCTCCGGACGGCGGCCGCCGCACAGCTGATCACTGGGAGCACCACGCACTGCCGCGCGGCCCCAGCCACACCAGCAGGCTCCGAGAGGGAGAAGCACCTACCAGGGCCCCCACTCGGCCCTGAAGCAGCCACGTGAAGCCTTCCAGATCCACTAAGATACTTACAGTGCATTGATGCTGTGAGGCAAAGGCAGCAGCAGGCCTGGTTGTAAGCTCCGACCGGACAATGCTGAGGTGGCTGCAATCCAGTACACTTCACAGGCAAGAAGGCGCGGCGGCGCAAGTTTCCCCCACAGCCTCCCGGAGCACTACCAGCATCAAAGGTAAGAGCAGCCTGAACGCCCCTGGGCCAATCTCCTCGGCTCGCCGCATTCTCCTTCCGCAGCGTCTGCCGGCCCGGAGATCTAGTCGGGCTGCGCAGCTGCGAACTGCGAGTTTGTGGGGAAGGTGGATGGTGGGAGATTCTCGCATATGGTCGGATTTCAAATGATGGTTTGTAATGGTCTTTAGTTTGGAGCAAGTGTGAACTGGCTGTACTCTGCCTGTAGAAGAGCCATTTGCTGTCCTTCCATCCGTCCCAACTTACTCCTTGAGTCTCCCGCACTTTTTGGATCCTTAAACTTATTCAAAAATACCATCCTTGTTATATCCAGATTATGCCTAAGGAAAGTTTATAACTTTAGCTTTAAGTATTCTTGCTTAAAGAAACATCAGTAAATTGTGATAACGAACAGTTTGGATCCTCACAGTTTTGCATTGCTATACTGTTTATCAATTGCACAATAGACTTCCGGTTCTGGGTCGCGGCGCTGGCGGTCGTGCGAAGTCTCCTCTCTTCGCCGGCCAGTTTCCCTCCGCCGGTAGACCCTGGACAGGGTCGAAAGTCGCAGGGTAAACATGCATTAAAATACATGCAGCGGCGCCACAGCATTAATGGCGGCCGGGGCTGTCTTTCTTGCCTCAGCTGGCTGCCCAGCCTCATAGGCGGTGGCAATGGTGGGGGGGGGGCGACCTGGTATTTGAAGCTGCCTCAGCAGGCCCCAACGAGGCAGCATTCACACTCACCGACTGCCAGGCCTCATGGCAGCAGCGAGGGGTGGGCGTGCATGTGCCAGAGTGTGAAAAATGGTCTTAAGTCACTTTTTTAAATGCCGTTGTCACTTCAAACCATCACTAAGTGAACTGTTGTAAGGTGAGGACTACTGTACTATATCACTTTTTTCCTTTTTTTGGGGGGGGGGTCATCAAGTTTACATCAAGTTTTTGGCACCTTGCCAGGCGATTGGAAAAGCCCTGTTACAGTACCCGGATTGCAGCTGCTTTCTTGCAGGTATGTGGAATGGCGTGGGACCCACAGGGTTTGCAAAGTTAGGTGAGGAAGTTGGTTACAGCTTTTTAAGAAAGATAAAATAGACAACCAAGAATGCTTTATTGACCATTCTTTGTCCAGATTTTATATCAGTTGCATCTGCTAATACAGGCATCTGCTTCAGATTTCTCTGCTATTTTCAGTATCTGGTAAAATGAATGAGTACTTTTCCAACAACCTGTAAAATCTAAGACACTGCTTTCATTGTTTAATTCCCCCCTCCTAGATTTTTGATTCAGGGAATATCAATTTCTTTAGTGTTAATTAATAGTGTTAGTTATTTAAAGATAGATTTGTATTGGTTGCTTCATTTCTTTTTAAATTTTGTGTTTTTTAGACTCCAAGTCTTGTACACCCACCCAAAAATGACTACAGCCAAAAAACCAAAAACAGATAGTGGAAGATCATTCCAAGAGGCCTGGACACAGTCATTTGGAGTGATTGAATGCAGTGGGAAAGCATTAGGTGTTATATGCAACGAAAGTGTTGTGTGTCGCACATCAAGTGTCAGACGGCACTTTGAAACCAACCACAGAAATGTTGCCGAACTTGGTGATAATGAAAGGAAAGAGTTTATTGAGGGAAATTGAGGAGCTATCATTCCCAGCATCTTAGTTTTTCCAACTATCTTTCCAGAACGAATCATCTGACAGCTGCCAGTTTTAAAATTTCACTGTGCATAGCAAAGCATGGTAAGCCCTTCTCTGATGGGGATATTTTCAAAACGGACATGTTTTCTGGAAGTGATTCTCTTTTTCATGATTTCCCAGACAAGGATAAAATTATTCAACACATCTCTCAGATACCACTGAGCAGAAACACCGTTAAAGACAGAGTCCAGCGCATGGCAACTGATGTTAGCAGCTCACCACTGACTTACAAAAGGCAGAATGTTACTCCATGTGCTTGGACGAAAGCACAGATATCAATAACCATGCAAGGCTGGCAGTAATTTTGTGTTATGCTGTTGGTGACATCATGAGAGAGGAGCTGCTGAAACTGATGTCTTTGCCTGAAAGAACACAAGGTGTAGATATCTACAATGCTGTGAAGAAAGCTTTTTTGTCACAAAACATAAGACCAGAAAAGGTGGTTTCAATTACAAGTGATGGAGCACCTTCTATGGTGGGGGCAACATCTGGTTTCATACAGTTGTTTCTTCAAGAAACAAAACATAAAGTAATTCAATTCCACTGCATCATTCACCAGGAAGCTCTTTGTGTCAAGGAAAGCAACAAAAAATTTGACAATGTCCTCAAAGACGTCACAAAAATAGTGAATTACATCATGGCTCGTGCTCTGAATTGTCGGCAGTTATGCATGAAAAAGGGCAAGAATATCCACAGCTCACTGATATGGCCTGGCTTACCAACCTCATGTTTTTTACAGACTTTACACACCACTTCAGTCTGCTCAACAAACAATTACAAGGTGCAGGGAATTACAAGGTTGCTCCCCAGGAGCAACATCGACCTGGCCACGCCCACTTGGCCATGCCCACCCACGCTGCCATGACTGCCGTGGCAATGCCCACTTGGCCACACCCATTCGGTGGCCATGCCCACTTGGCCACACCCATTCGGTGGTCACGCCTCTGGCACCCGGCGATGCATAAGTGGGTTTCAGGTTGCAGTTTGGGCACTCGGTCTCTAAAAGGTTCGCCACCACTGGCTTATGCTTAGACTTTCTATGCCTCATGTTCTCTGGATCATCATCAGTATAAATAGCTTATATTTCTACCGGGATTCCCTTGGTGAGCTCAAGACATTCATACAGCGTATCGAGAAGAACAGTAAACCACTGTCATTAATGTCAAAGATTGAAGCTGAATTGCCATTGTCTCTGAAGAGGTTCATATGCCAGAATGTAACAGAAATTAATTACAAGAAACTGTTAATGCTATGAAATTTATAATAAAATGTGCTTTACAAATCACATGAAAGATGTATTATGTTTTTTCTTTTGCTGACCCCGTTTAACCTTGTCAAATGTTAAACACAGATACAATTTAATCAAAGCTCATGTGATATTATTCAATCGGATTTTTCCTGATGATGTGGGGCTGGCCAGTTTTGCAAAAGGTGTGAAGAACTCCCCTCCTCTGATGTGATTAATTTGTGACATCACCAGTGTGTATAAAAGTGGGGCCATACTGATCTAGTCACGTTTGCTGGTTTCTGGCATATCCATACCTCCGGAGCCATTTGATCTGCTAAGAAGACCCTTTTCAGAATGGAAGCTACTATTGTAAGTAGTTTTATGCCTAATTTTTGAAATGCTTAGATGCAAAATGGAGTTTTATAACATTCTTGTCTGCTTGCTTGTTTGATTGATTGATTGATTGTTTTTTTCACTAGAATGAATTGAGACTCAGAATGTTTGAGGGTATATGAAGGTATTTGTCTTTCATACTTTCATACATTTAGATTCTTATAAACATTTCTGCAACAATTCTGACCATTGGGATTTTTCTTTTCCTTCAGAATGGGAGGACGATCAGCCATTTGCGGATCTCACAATCCCCACAGAGCACCAAGGGGCCCAGCATGACAGGAGCCCTCAGCCTTCCACAAGCCACACAACACGAATGCTGTTAGAAGGTATAATACCTAGCATTTTATCCAACTACAAAACCATTAGTATTACTTTTTAGAAACTAAAAGGGGGGGGGGTTGGTATTACATTATTAGGAATGTTGCTGATAGCCTTTTGTTTGTTTGTTTGTTTAACCAGAGCCGGCCTGCAAAATTGCACGGAGGTGGACTTCCCGCATCCCCAGCAGACAGTCATAATTGTGATTCTATACCTGTATCTCAATCAGAAGGAGAGATATGTCATTCTATGCCACAGCTACAAGTCCCTAACTCTGCAAACTCTCAGAATATGAACAATGTTTATCTGGATATGGTGCAGGCATGGGAGAAGCCTATCCGAAATTTCAGGGCTGTGGAATACTATCATCGATATAGATTTGTTAATCTTGACCAAATCCAGTCTTTTGTAGATGCTATAGAGGCTATTCATAATGCGATACAGACTCTTTTGAATAATGTTGCTAGGGACATAGGTCCAAATGATTTTGTTCAACTCCGGTTGGATGCAGAGGGGTTAAATCATCCTCTCTTTTCTCTTAGGAGGCATGTGAATGATTTAAATGCTGATGATTTTCTGACCAGTGTTGAAAATCTGCTTCAAAGTAAGGCAGAGATATTGTGGGGGGGTAATTTACAATTAGTTGTTACCTTCGTGAAGAACAAGGAGGGGGGAGGGCTTAGGAAGTTAAACACTGTGCTGCTCAACAGAGTGCTGGAGAAAAAAAGACAACACCTAGTAGATTTCAATGTGGAAGGTGAATTTCTGTGTTTTGCTATCTGTTTGCTCTGCCTGATTGGTGTGGATGTTAGAAATAAAGAAATTATTACCAGGGCCAGGGAACTTCACAGCAGACTGAGTGTTTCCACAAAAAACAGGATTGACTTTTCTCAGAAACACCTCTTTGAAGATGATTTAAGGGTCACTATAAAGATCTTGTTTTATATCCTGTCGGGTCACGGCGTCTTGCCTCTGTCCGTTTCTTAGCAGATCTGGAAGGCTTCACGTGATTGCTTCAGGGCCGAGTGGGGGCCCTGGTAGGTGCTTCTCGCTCTCAGAGCCTGCTGGTGTGGCTGGGGCCGCGCAGCAGCGCGTGGTGCTCCCAGTGATCAGCTATGTGGCGGCCGCCGTCTGGAGCTCGCTGGCTTGGCTCAGACCACTAGCCTCCCCCCTGGAAATGTCGAGCCCATAGGCGGGCTGTGCGAGGCGGGGCATGAGGTGACGCAAAGTGCGGCGCTCGCAGGATGTTCCGGGGCCGCTCGCTGGGCTCTTCGGGCTCGGCTCCCCCAGTAGCTGCGGCCTCGGTCGCAGCGACCAAGTGGCGCAAGTTAAACGCGATCGTGCTGCGGACGCACCGGCAGGCCAGAGACGGCGCGGGCGGCGCAAGGCGGGGCGTGAGGTGATGCAAAATGGCGGCGCCGGGCGCTGCAAGATGGCAGCGCTGGCGGGGTGTTCCGGGGCTGCTGCGCCGGGCTCTTCGGCTTCGGCCTCGTCTCCCCGGTGGCGGCCGCCTCGTCTGCTGCGGCCAAGCAACGCAAGTTCAAAGAGATCGCGCTGCAGAAGCAGCGGCAGGCCGAGGAGACGGCGGCGGGGCATACGAGCCAGGACAGTCCGCCCGCCTCCCCACCGTTCTGCCCCCGCCGCTATAACTTACCGATTTCGCTTTCTGCCACGAATGCCGCGTGCTCCGAAAGTTTCTTTTATAGTACCCTCTCGCCTATTCCCAGACTGCGCATGTGCAGAGAGCACAAAGCTCTGCGCATGTGCGAAGAGGAGGGGGGAAGCAGCTCGGCCAGCAATGGTTCGCGTGCCATCAGGGATGGCTCCGCGTGCCACCTATGGCACGCGTGCCATAGGTTCGCCACCACGGGCATAAGCTGTTAATAAGCTCTGTTTCACTGGTACTATCCACATGATCTTCATCTGATTGTAGACATCCCATTAAACAATGGTGTGATATTTTAATGATACACGCTTTCAGAATCTGAGGCATGCTGTCATTTTGAGACTCCACTGTTTCTAAAGCAGGAAATAAGGTAGATTTAGGCTAGCTGTTTCAACTAATCAAAATACTGTTTTCTTAATTTTTCTATATTTACTTACCATTTGATGTTTTGCAGAACCTGCAATAACAAGGCTTTATAAATTTGTTCTCTTCAATGAAGCCATATAGCTCAGGTCCTTTTCTTATTCTACGCCCACGCTTGGGAGGTTTGGGGGTCAAATTTACATCAAACAAAACTCCATCAGTATTTGCCATCTTCAAAAGACTGCTGGAATTAAATCGCTAGCTGTTCAGACCTGCCCACACAAACTCCCCTCCCCCTTGCAATGACACGCCCTTGAGCATTGCGCATGCCCAGAA
The DNA here is from genome assembly GCA_023970755.1 of Azemiops feae. Taxonomy (NCBI): domain Eukaryota; kingdom Metazoa; phylum Chordata; class Lepidosauria; order Squamata; family Viperidae; genus Azemiops; species Azemiops feae. The sequence goes on along the minus strand of JALGBA010000913.1, from coordinate 167,856 downwards.
TCACGGGGGGTATGACATGCCCGGGCATGTCCCGAACAAGGCCTAACCCCCTTTTTTACTAGTAGACACAAACACGCATGCCCGGAACCCCAACCCTGACATGCCTGAACAAGGCTTAACCCCTACTTGGCTGCTTGCCTCTTGTGAGCATTTTAATTCCTGTTAATATTCCTTGTCTTTTGTTGTAGGCGGCCAGAATAAATTTTATTAAGGCCGTGCTTCGAAAGGTTACGTGTACATGAGGAATTGAAGGTGCCATTGGCAAAATATGTGTCTTTAGATTTTTACAAAGGTAAAAACCAGCTGCAGGATTTTAAAAGGGCTGTGGTTTGTTTTTTCCCCCCTGCATTCGAGGAAATAATTTTAAAACCGCCTAGAAATAAATACCTTTTAGAAAAAAGGGTGTTAAATGCAGGTCCTGGCTGCCTTTTAGGGGCTCCTTTTTCCCCAGCTTTTGAGGCACTGATTTTTAAAACTCCACAAAAATTAAAAGCATCATTAGGCTAGAATGATTAGAAATAAAAAGATTTTTTTTTTAAATTTCACAGCTCCCCAAAGTAGGGGTTTGTTTCCCAAAAGCACAGGCCTCTGCTAATTATTCACTTTACTTAGCTTTTTTTGGTTTTGAATGTCCATAGAATTAATCTAGGGTTAAGCTAATCATGTGCCCAGAGGATTGACTGCCACATCTTTCTTGATGGGGTTAGGTTCAACACGCCTTATCTGAAAATAGGGCTGTTAGGGCTACTCATGCTTATCTTGATGGGATTAGGCCAACACGTCACTTTCGCTTAGGGCCATGACCTGGTGACGTAATCAGCACGTGGGTTTGATGACGTCACTGATCAAAAGTGCTGATAATTTTCATTAAAAAAAGGTATACACTATATCTACTAACCCCTAAACCAGGGGTGTCAAACTGCTAGCCCACAGGCCGGATGCGTCACCCGGAAGCCGTGCCCGCCCCATTGCCGGCAATGGCAAAAAAGTCACGATACGTCATGCGACGTCACATGATGTCTCAAGTTTAACATGTCTGCCCTAAACTATTGAAAAGGATTGAGCAATTTGGAGAAGTAGTAGGATTGAAGATAAATAAAGAAAAAACAAAAGTTATAGTTAAAACCTTACATCTAAGAAAAAAGAACAATTGTCAGAAAAAATGGATTTTCAAATAGTTAGGAAAGTTAAATATTAGGGAATATACCTAACAGCAAGATGTGCAATGATAAAAGATAACTATATAAAATTACTTAATCAAATAAAATTAGATCTAGAAAAACGGATAAACTTACAACTATCAGTGTTAGGAAGAATAGCTACTGTGAAAATGAAGAGTTTACCAAAACTGCTCTTCTTGTTCCAAACAGCACCTATAAAAATAGAGAAGAAATTTTTTGATGATTTAAATACTTTGATTTTGAAATTTATTTGGCAAGGAAGGAAAGCCAGAATTAAACTGAAAATGCTACAACAATCCAAAGAAAATGGAGGATATGGATTACTAGATTGGGTCTTATATTATCAAGCATGCGTCTTAATATGGCTAAAAGAATGGATAACTCTCAGATATAAAAGACTGTTATATCTAGAAGGACATGATCCGCAACTTGGATGGCATGCATTTCTATGGCATGAGAAGAATAAAATTCATAGATACTTTCAAAATCATTATATAAGAAATACACTACTTCTTGTGTGTGAAAAGATAAAAGCTAAAATCTATTTAAGAATGCCAGGATGGCTTTCAACGATGGAAGCGTTTGTTTACCCGAAACAAGTGAAATATGAAAAAAAATGGACATATAAAGATATTTTGGATAATGAAGGGAAATTAAAATCTAAACCAGAGCTTGTAGACCAGGGTACTGAATTATCATGGTGGCCTCGGTTGCAAATGCAATCGAGCTATGATAAAGATGCGAAAATATATGGGTTTTATAAAGAACAGACAATGTTTGATCAGATACTGTTGACCTCTGATAAAAAACTGATTAAGAAACTATATAACTTTCTATTAAATTCAAAAATGGAGGATGAACAAGTGAAAGAAACAATGATACAGTGGGCAGAAAACTTTGGATATAATATAGAATTAGAGAAATGGCAAAATCTTTGGGAAAGAAATTATAAATTGACCACGGCAACTTCTTGTAAAGAAAACTGACATAAAATGTTCTATAGATGGAATTTACCACCTGCTAGATTAGCAAAAATGTTTAAAAATATGTCCAGTAAATGTTGGAAATGTAATCAAACCCAGGGGCTGTATTACCATATGTGGTGGCCTTGTGTTAAAGAAAAATAAATTGGGCCAAAAGACACACTTGGTTAGAAAAGATGTTAGGGAAACATGTAGATTTTAAACCTGAACTTTTTATTAGGTATAATATCAGAAAAATGTAATAAGCCAAGTGTATATTTAACATTGGATATATAAACAGCAGCAGGAATTGTATTTGCTCAGCACTGGAAGAATGAAGAAACACCACTAGACAAAGAGATAATCAAGAAGATATTGGACTGTGCTGAAATGGACAGACTTATACAGAATATTTTCAAACATGGTATTTAATCAATGGTTGGAGAAAAGGGGTAGACACTAAGAATGTAACTTGTATTATTAAGCAAACAAATTGGACCAGACAACACGATATTTATTAAGCACTAATCAACTGTAATAATAGACAATTAGTTTTAAAAAATTGTAAAAATAATAATAACAGAGTTGGAAGGCACCTTGGAGGTCTTCTAGTCCAACCCACTGCTCAGGCAGGAGACCCTATTACTATTCCTGAAAATGGCTGTCCAGTCTCCTCTTAAAAACCTCCAGTGATGCAGCACTCATAACGTCTGGAGGGAAGCCATTCCCAAAGAATCAACCTTCAGTTGAAGGATACATTTTAAATCTTCCCACCAGCAGAAAATTGCAGCCCTCAGTTTAACGGCGTGCAGCACCAGTGGACTTAAAAGTTGGGGAGGGAAGGGATTTGCAGCAGGAGCAGCAGCTGACATGCTTCAGCCTGGTTGCTTCTCTGCTTGGACTCCGTGGAGGAAACCAAACAGCCCCGCTTGCTCCCGGCTTCTCCTCCTACCTGCCCTCCACTCACCTTCCAGCTGCTGCTTCAATCTGGGAAGAGCACAAAATCCTCCCTACACACCATCTTCCTCCTATTAGTGATCAAGAAGAGGAAGTTCCTCGCCGATTCCCCTCTCCTCCACTCCTTTCTAGCAATATAGTACTCGATGGTTTTAACTCCTTTAAACTCAACCACAGATGCCACCTTCTGTATTGTCCGCTTGCTAAACACAGATGTTGCCTGTTTGACCGTGGATAGGAGGCGAAATACACGCTTGTCTCGTCTCTGCCTGGCGTTTGCACGATTTCCCCCGATTAAAAGCTATCAAGTCGTTTCTGACTTCTAGCAACTGACCTTTGAAACAGAGCCTAGTGAAATGTGATGCTAGTTAGATTAGTTAGATTAGAAGATTAGCTATGTGCTGAGCCCCGAATGTTCATGACGGTTTTACACAATTACACAATCAGCTTTCCTAGGGGTGACTCTCAGTGGAGACCAAAATCTCTCTATACCCGAAATCTTTATTACTTATTTAATGTGGCTCCCAAGGTTTTAGGACATAGCAGGAACATCAGGCCAGATGCTCCAGGGGAGCCAACTTCACTCCTGCTGACCAGGGCTGCATCCAAGAGCACCCAGCATACCATTCCTGAAGGAGGACAACCTATATCTGCTAAATGCTAAATGCCATGTACTTCTGTCAATTTGCTTGCACAGAAGTCTCCATTAGGTCACAGAGAGAAAAATATGCAGCAGGGCCTCGAAAATGGGGGCTAAGAAAGAGGGGGCGATTGTGAATATATGGTAGAAGAAATATTTCTAAAATACATTTAAAAAAAGAAAACAGAAAGAATAGAATATCCCACCAAAGCACATGGCCGACTGATCACCAGGCTAAGCTTTTTAGAGAGACACCCTGCACTGCCGTTTTTAATGTACATCTCGTAGGTTTTGGATGGGGATAGTGGCCATTTCAGCTATTGGATCTGAGCTCTGTTGCATGGAGGAATCTGGAATAAAAGAACTGCAAGGTATATTTTATTGATTCCCTTTTCATTCAGGAATTAAAGATGGCGTACAAAGCACTTCCTGTGTAGCGTGCTGTAATTTCCTCTGAATTGTGTTAGTGAAATGAAGAAATGTACAATTCTTTGGTTTCTTTTAAATTCAGGATTATTCATCTGCAGACTTTAAATATCAATTCATTGCTCCAAATATTGTTTCTCTCTTGTAGGCATAAATACAATAATAGATGGTTAACAGAGGGCTTTGATGTTTAACATTACTGTTGGTTCATCTGTTCAGCACTTTGCCTTTATACACAGTAGATTAAGGTCAAATTGATTCCAACTAGAGGTAGAAATTCACAAATTTTGGGCCTGCTTTGCAAGGGTATGAAATTAATAATTGTTACAATATGTTTATCAACATTCAACTTATTTACTATATGTAAATCTGTTTCTTTTTTTTAATAATAATTTTTCTTTCTTTTTTAATGTTTTGCCTGTCCTTGTTTTGTTATTGTAATTTTTTTCTTTTTTCTTTGGAGTTTGTATTCTATCTTAATTTGCCTAATATTTTTTTTTAAAAAGGGACCCTTACCAGAAGCAAGTTCATGAGGCTGCTCTGTACCTATTTTCTAAGCTGCCTCTAAGCCCATAGAATCATAGCCTCATAGCTTTGGAAGGCACCTCAGGGGTCTTCTAGTCCAACCCGCTGCTCAAGGCAGGAGCCTTATATAACCACAGTCAAATGACTGTCCGGTCTATTCTTGAAAACCTCCAGTGATGGAGCATCCACAATGCCGGGAAGCCAGCTATTCGCTTCATCAATTGCATCCACTGACAGAAATTTTCTCCTGACTTCTAGGTTGAATCTTCCTTTGACAACCTTCTACCCATTACTTCTCCTTCTGCCCTCTGGTGCTCTAGAGAAGAAGTCCATCTCCTCTTCTTTTGACAATCCCTCATATAGTGGAAGATAGCTATCTTGCCCCGCCAATCCTTCTCTTCCATGGCCTAGACCAGGGGTAGGGAATCCAAAACACTCAAAGAGCCACTTGGACCCGTTTCCCACTGAAAACAAAACACTGGGAGCCGCAAAACCCTTTGGATATCTAAAATGAAGATAACACCGCATATATCCTTTTTTACCTTTATTATATATATATATACAGGGCTTTTTTTTCTCATAGAACGCTCAGAACGGAGTTCCGGCACCTTTTTTGGATGGAACTTTATAGGGTAGGCAAAGTGGGTTGTATGAGATGTGTGAGTTCCGGCACCTTTTTGTTTTACAAAAAAAGCACTGTATATATATTGACTTTAAATGTCCATACCTGGGATTCCAATATTTAAAATTATTTAAAATTAAAATATTAAATCCCAGGTATGGACATTTAAAGTCAATTAAATAAAATAATGAACTCCGGGATGTTAGAAAAAGGCTTCTTTATTGCTGAGCTTTCGTTAACAACCTGTTAACATCATCAGAGCAAAGGGCTAAATGGCAAGGGAGCATGTGCATAAATTCACATAACAGCTGGAAAAAAACCCGGTTACATTGTGGCATGTGCACATAGCGTGCTTAAGAAGCTCGTTTAGAAAAAAAATCACATTGACAATAGCAGGTATACAGCAGTAAGTCTCCCAACAAGATTTAAAAGTCACGCTTATCAGCTGTTAGGTGCGCAAGCCGGATCGTGCCTGTCAGCTGTTTGGCACGAGGTTAACGGGGCTGCGCGAAGTCTTGTGCCGGCTGGATTCTTTCAGTGGAGAGCAGCTTGGATGTTCGTCTTGCCCTCTCACGTGCAGGTGCTGTGGGACCGGATCTGCAGGGAGAGAAAGTAGATGCCCTCGTAGGGCATGTAAGTGGTTTGCTCGTCCTCACTCCCTCCCCTTTTTTTTGGACGTTGTGAAATCGTCACTGTTGTAGGAGTCACTCTTTTGGATTTTATAGTTTTTTTAGAGTAAGGTTGCTGCGTGTGTATGTCTTGTTGTGTATAATCAATTGGAATGTTTGTGTGTGGTTGTTGTGTTTCTCTGTTGTGGGTGGTTTTGCAGAATTTTGGAATTGGGTTGTAACAGCTTGTTTTATTGCAGGTGTCAATTCTGGTCTAGGTCTTAATATTCTGCTTCTATTCAGGTCTTGTGTGTGTATGTTTTGTTGTGTGTGAGTGTCTTGTGAGATTGGATTTATGTTTTGGATGTTTGTGTCATGGATGCTGTGGTCAGTAGTGTTGTTGCTTCTGTGTGTGAAAGTGTCAGAATGTGTTGTGTTGGTTGTGCAAGTTGTCATGGTTGCGTTAGAGTTGTGTTCTTTATTTGGATTAGATGAAAAGTGTTGTGTTGAAGAAAGGATGCCTGTGATGTTGGTTAGGGGTTCGGCATGTGGGTGAGGTGGTGTTATTGTGTTGTTGTTGGTTGAGTTGAAGTGTTTAGTTGTTTTGTGTTGCTGTAAGTGACTTTTTAGGGTTTGGTAACGGGGTAGTAGGTCAATGTGTCTGTTGATGGAATGACAGTCTGAAAACCAAGCTTCTTTTAAAAGACGGCCGCCTTTGGTGGAATCTTGAGCTATGACTTTTGCCTCTTTAAGTTGAAAGTGTGGCCATGTTCGGATATATGGGTCCAGACTTGGGAGCGTTGTTCCTGCCTTTTTATTGCTAGAATATGCTCGTGTATTCTTGTTTTAAGTCTTTTTGATGTTTCTCCAATGTAGTTACATTGGCATATATTGCATTCGATTTTGTATATGATGGAGGATAAATCACTGGTTGGTAATGGTAATGGTTCTTTGGGCCGCATCAGCTTGGAGCGTAATGTTTGGTTGGGTTTGTGTGCGATGTTGATGTTATACGGGGCAAGAATCCTGGCAGTAGCTTCTGAGACTCCATTGATATACGGGATTGTTGCCCAAGTCGTAGTAGCTGGAGAATTGTGGATTGAGTGGGGTGTCCTATCCTTGCAGCAACGCCTAATGAAACTTAGTGGGTAATCATTCTGTTTACATATGCGGAGTAGGTGGGCTTTGTTGTGCTCGGATTAGTCTGAGTTGCAGGGGGGATTTGAGATGGAGAGCTGCGTTGCTGTTGTTTAGCTTCGCGTTCGTGGTCGTGCCATATCATCAAGGTGGGTGTCAGTTTGCTTCATGTATGGATTGGAGGGGTTTGAAATGGCTAATGCCATTATCCATCTCAAATCCCCCCTGCAACTCAGACTAATCCGAGCACAACAAAGCCCCCACCCAAACAGAACACACCCCCATCCAATCAGAGCACAGCCAACCCCCCATCCAATCAGAGCACAGCCAAGCCCCTAACCAATCAGAACACACCTCCACCCAAACAGAACACAGCCAAGCTCCCACCCAATCAGTTCATACCCCCACTGGCAGTTAAAAGGAAGAAACAGCTGTGATCACACATTGCTCCTAGAAGCACGAGGCCGAAGACACCAGCCTGAAGATGACGAATGAGACTTCGTCGAAACGTCGCCAAGACACTTCCAATTTTACGCGGGAGAAAACCCGAATTACCAAAGACCTACATATATATATATAAAAGGATATATGCAGTGTTATCTTCATTTTAGATGTCAAAAGGGTCTCTCTCTCTCTTTCTCTCTCTCTTTCTCTCTCTCTCTGTCCCTCCCTCCCTCTCTCTCTCTCCCTCTTTCTGCCCTTGGTCTGCCAGTCCTCTTCCCCCACTCAGTGTGTGTGTGTGTGTGTGTGAGAGAGAGAGAGAGAGGCACTTGCAATTCCCCCCTTCTCTCTCTCTCTTTCCTCTCTCTCTCCTCTCTCTCCCTTTCTCTCTCTGCCTTTCTCTTTCCTCTCTCCCTTTCTCTTTCCTCTCCCTCTTTTGTCTCCCTCCCTTTCTCTTTCTTTCCTCTTTCTCTTTCCTCTCCCTTTCTCTTTCTTTCCTCTCTCTCTCTTTCTTTCCTCTCCCTCTCTTTCTTTCTCCCTCTCTTTCCTCTCTTTCTCTCTTTTCTCTCTTTCCTCTCTTTCTCTTTCCTCTCTCTCTGCCCTCTCCCTCTTTTTTTCTCTTCACCCCCCCCTTTACTAACAGAACCAGTTCACCTACCAAATCGTTTAACTTCCTCCATTAGAGATGGGCAATCGGGGATTCATCACATTCTGACAAAGAGAATTGCCAGCATCTCTCACTTAGCATCGATCCTGCTGCCGGGACGGCAAATGCTGTATGTTAGCAATATCTGGAGAGCTGCAGTTCATCCGCACCCTCCTGAAAGGCTCTCCCATCCGTTGCAATGTCACACTTTGAAAGGCCCCTAACCCTTCTCCGCTTCAGGCCGTGCCTAGCAGGGAGCCTCAGTAGCCAGGGAGGAAGGGAGACAGACCATCTCCTCGCCGCTCACTTCCAATCCCAATGTGGTGAATCCTGCTTGGGATTTGGGACTGAGAGGGGGAAGATCCTGACTCCCAAGCCTTGACTTCCAACCACAGAGCTTGCTTGGCTCTGTTCCCAGCCAGCGCCACACGCGCAAAACAACAACAGCAATAAAATGCTGCGGTCGAGACTTGCCTGCCTGCCTGGCTTCCGGGCCTTGGTAGCCAATCATTTGAAGCGAGCAGCCTCGTCCATAGAGAGAGGAGAGGAGAGAGTGAGGGCGGATGAGCCGAGTCTGTGGCAGGGATAACAAGGGTTCAGGAGATGTTAGCACAAAAGTTCCGCGTCTTTTGACTTACCTCGCCTTACCCCCACTGGTTCTTCACCAGAACAAGTCACCCTCTCTCTCTCTCTTTCCTCTCCCTCTCTAGAGATGAGGAGAGAGAGAGAGAGAACGAAAGGGAGATGGCGCCGTCTCCATGTCTGCTGTGCGAACAGAACATTGGTGACGAAGGTGGGATTCGCCGTTTGGAATCCCGAAGAAGTAAGTTAGGCCTACTCACCTAGGTCCTGAAGAGAAGAGAAGCGTGGTGTCCAGGAGGAGCAACCGCCTGCCAGTACGCATACACTGGAGGTGGGCTTGGCTTCGTCGGACCCCTTCTCCATTCCTTGCGGCGAGAGACGAGGACGAGGCCATCGGTAAAAAAGATGTCCAAGCTGGGCCGTCTCGGCGAATTCAACATTTCACACCCGGAACGCTGGAGCTCGTATGCAGCTCGCGTTGAAAACTATTTCCGGGTAAATAGAGTCCAGGAAGATGCCCTGAAAGCGGCTACCTTGCTGTGTGTCTGTGGGCAAGAGACTTTTGAAATTGCTGAAAATCTTGTCGCCCCAGCACCGTTGGAATCGATCGCGTATGCCGATCTCAAGAAGATGCTGCGTGAACACTTCGAGCCCAAGCTCTCAATAATAGCTTGGAGGCATAAGTTCGAGCAGAGGGACCAGCGGCCTGGTGAATCAGCTGCAGATTTTGTCACAGCCTTGAGGCAGGCCGCATGACCATGTGCGTTTCAAGATTTGGAGGAAAGGCTCCGAGATAGACTTGTGTGCGGGTTGCGAAGCCGCGAGGTGCAGCAGAAGCTGTTTGCGAAGGCTGACGTAACATTCCAAGATGCCTTAAGAGAAATTGCAGCGGAAGAAGCAGCCAGCGGTGCGGTGAAGGCCTACGGTGAAGGCCTGCGGTCTATGAAGATTCATCCAGCGGCCGTCCCTGTCCACCAAGAAGCCGCGCATGAGGCCTCGGGAGAAGACTCCGAGGAAGAAGAGGTGGACAGACTTCAACTGTCGGTGGAGAGACGACTGCTGGATCGCAGAGGGCCACCGCCTGCATCCCTTCATTGTTTCGGCTGTGGGGGTCGCCACAGGAGGGCCGATTGCCGTTTTCGTTCTGCTGTCTGCCGAGCATGTGGCAGGCAAGGCACCATAGCATCAGCCTGCATGGGTCGTCCAAAGAACAAGTCCCCTGAATTGCCTCTGAAAGGTACCAAGGTCCCCAGCCAAAACAGGGTGGGTTTTTGCGCGTCCCGTAGGGGGGTGTTTAAGACAGGGACTCACAGGCCCCTTAAGAAAAAGCTGCGCATAGATGTACAGTTGCAGGGAGTTCCCCTGGCTATGGAGCTGGACACAGGGTCCGCTCTTTCCATTATTTCAGTGGACACCTTTAACAAGGTTTGCTCCAGGAGTGGCTCACGAGTCAAACTCAGGCCCTCCAATCTCATTCTCATGGATTTTCAGAACTCGAGAGTAAGTGTGAAGGGGGAGGCCACGCTCAGAGTGCAGCGTAAAGGCTTCAACGGATTATTTGATGTGGGGGTGATCGAACGAGTCTTATAGGACTCGATTGGTTCGAGGCACTTGGGATCCAGGTGACTGGTCTGAATCATCTGCAAACAGCCAGCCTTACAAGAGTCTGTAAGGAGTTTGCTGATGTATTCAGCCCAGAACTTGGCTCATACAAGGGGCCTCCCATTGCGTTAAAGTTGGATCCAAACATTGCACCCATCAGGGTCAAGCCAAGGAGGGTGCCTTTTGCCCTAAAGAGCAAAATTGATGCTGAGTTGGACAAATTGCTCCAACAAGACATTCTGGAACCTGTGGACTCTAGTCCATGGGAAACCCCCATAGTAACACCACTGAAATCCAATGGTGAAGTCCGAATATGTGCGGACTATAAATGCACTTTAAATAAGGCTTTGCAGCAGCACGCATATCCTGTGCCAGTGGTGAGCCACATTCTGGCCTCACTGAAAGGAGGAAAGCTTTTTGCTAAGCTTGACTTAGCTCAGGCCTATCAACAGTTACCTGTTGGTGAGGCAACAACTGAGGCACAAACTATAGTTACTCACAGAGGGGCTTTCAAAGTAAAGAGGCTGCAGTTTGGGGTCAATGTAGCCCCTGGCATCTTTCAAGGGGTGATGGAGCGAATGCTCAGGGGTATTCCGGGGGTCTGCCCCTATTTTGATGACGTCCTCATTGCAGGAGAGTCATCAGGGAACTTGGCTGAAAGGCTGTCTTGCTGCGTTTCCGCCAAGCGGGGCTGAAGCTACAGCAAGACAAATGCAAAATAGGTGTAACATCCACCGAATTTCTAGGGTTTCGTATTGATGCAGAAGGCATCCACCCCGCAGAGTCCAAATTCCAGGCCATCCAACTGGCCCCTAGTCCCAAGTCAAAAACGGAACTTCAGGCTTTTCTGGGCCTCCTTAATTTTTACCATTCATTTCTCCCCCACAAGGCTGCTGTGGCTGAGCCGCTACACCGGCTCTTAGACAAGCAGGCTCCATGGGCATGGACAAGGGTCCATGAAAAGAGGTCAAGGCCTTACTATCCTCCAATGCTGTACTGGCTCACTTCAATGAGCAATTGCCTGTGTGCATCGCATGTGATGCTTCCCCTTATGGGGTAGGAGCAGTGTTAAGTCATCTCAAGGAAGATGGAACTCAGGTCCCTGTGGCCTACTATTCTAGGACCCTCTCATCTGCAGAGCGTAATTACGCGCAGATTGACAGGAAAGCCTTGGCAATAATCTCAGGCATCAAGAAATTTCATGATTTCTTGTATGGATGCCATTTCACGGTCTATACTGACCACAAGCCTTTGCTGGGGTTGTTTACAACCAATAAACAAACTCCTCAGATCATATCTCCTAGAATGCTGAGATGGTCTATTTTCTTAGCAGCTTATGATTACACCCTGGTTCACAAACCAGGTACTGAGATGGGTCATGCTGATGGCCTAAGCAGGTTACCTCTTAAACAAATAGAGGCAGACCCTGCTCCTGCTGTACACATTCTGTCTATTCAGGACTTACCTGAATCTCCCCTCAATGCTAGGGATGTGGCTGCTGAAACTGCCACTGATCACACGCTTGCACGCGTGCTGACATGGGTGTTGTCAGGATGGCCTGACACGTGTCCTGGTACAGATTTCCAAAGCTTCTGGCATAGGAAGCATGAATTGTCCACATTCAAGGGGTGTATCCTGTGGGGCAACAGAGTAGTCATCCCGGCCTCATTGAGGACTAGAGTCTTGCTCTCTCTCCATGAGGGACATCCGGGAATAGTGAGAATGAAGGCGCTTGCGCGCAGCCATCTGTGGTGGCCTGGACTCGATAAGGACATCGAGGCCCAGGTTCATGGATGTCAAGTGTGCCAGCAATCATGGCCAGAAATGCCCCAGGCCCCTGTACATAGGTGGGAGGAGACACTCACTCCATGGTCACGCGTCCATATAGATTATGCTGGGCCCTTTCAGGGCCAATTCTTCCTCCTCCTTGTGGATAGCCATTCCAAGTGGCTAGAGGTTGTTCCTGTGTCCTCCACTACTACTGCCAGGACCATCCAGGTGCTCAGAGGAATCTTCGCTTCCCATGGCCTTCCTGATGTTTTAGTATCAGACAATGGTCCACAATTTACCTCTTCTGAGTTTCAGGCATTTCTCCAAGCCAACATGATCCGGCATGCTACGTCTGCTCCTTTTCACCCTGCCACCAACGGTCAGGCTGAACGCATGGTGCGCACCACAAAGGACGCATTAAAGAGAATCACTCAAGGACCCTGGCCTCACAGATTAGCTGATTTTCTCCTTACACACCGCATCACACCATGCACAGCTACTGGAAAGAGCCCAGCTGAACTCCGCTGGGGTCGCAGACTTATTATGAAGCTGGACAGGCTGCACCCAGACCGGGTGGCTTCACAGGTGTTGCAACCGCGGGCACCTAGGAGACTTCAAGTGGGTGACCCGGTTTGGACCAGGAACTATGGGCATGGGCATCTCTGGGTACCTGCTGTACTCTGTAAGGTCTCTGGGCCACTGTCATACGAAGTGGCCTTAGAGTATGGTCGTGTGCTTCGATGTCACATTGACCAACTGCGCTGGAGGCTTCCAGGCCACGTTTCCTCCCCTGACTCCGCTTGGGGGGGAGGGGGACCCCAATTACGATTGTGGTTCACAGTCTCTCCAAGCGGGGGGGTCTCCAAATGCTCCAGATGAGGGTTTTGCGATGGAGGCAGCTCCTGACTCTGGCAGAGGTCCCTGGCTTAGGGCAAATGGCCGTAAATTGGCTACTCAGGGCACCCCTGCTGCTGGCCTTGGGCCTGAAGGACATTGCTCCCAAGGGGAGTTCCAAGGGTTTTCGGGGAACTCCACCCCACCAAGGAACTCGGGGAACCTGACCCCTCCAAGGAAATCTGGTTTGGGTTTAGCGGATCCAACCAGTCAGCAGTCAGGGGGAACCCGAGTCTTCTGGGCGACAAAGTCCTGGTTTCTTGTGCACAAGCCGGGAGCAAGCACTCCAGGCACCCAATACACTTCCCCCAAATACCATCACACCCATCCCTCACATGGATCCATGAAGATCTGGGCGGCTTAAGGGTCCGCCTAAGTATTTGCAAGAATATGTGAGGTCCTGCGAGGCCCATGTTTTCAAAGAGTGAAAGAACATGGATTGCACAGAACTCAAAAGGAATGGGAGGTGCTAGGAGCATGGGGTGACCACCGGTCGTTGCTGGACTGACTTAGGCTTAGGGCTGTCAAATGACAGGGACAGCATTGTCTAAGCCAAGGGGGGAGGGGTGTTGTTCCTGGGCCTTGCTGAGTCATTCAACAAGGCTCAGGAACTCTGAAGATGGTTGCAGAGACCCGGGCAGACCACGTGTCTGCCTGGGACCCAGACAGGCTGTGTCCAGCCTGCAATCATTGGTCGAGCATCCCCTTGCAAAGGGAGTTAAAAGGGCTTGTTGCCATTGTTCGCTTGCTTCTGTTCAGTGAATGTACCGAATAAAGAAACATCTTTTGGACACACTGCCTCGTCTCCATGTCTGCTGTGCGAACAGAACACTGCCAAAGCACATGGCCGACTGATCACCAGGCTAACCTTTTTAGAGGGACACCCTGCACTGCTGTATTTAATGTACATCTCGTAGGTTTTGGATGGGGATAGTGGCCATTTTAGCTATCGGATCTGAGCTCTGTTGCATGGAGGAATCTGGAATAAAAGAACCGCAAGGTATATTTTATCGATTCCCTTTTCATTCAGTAACTCAAGATGGCATACAAAGCACTTCCTGTGTAACGTGCTGTAATTTACAAGGTAAATATACCCCCAGACAACCTGTCTACCTACCTCCAATGTGATCCACTAGAAAAAAAATGTAACCAGTCCTCTGAATTGTGTTAGTGAAATGAACAAATGTACAATTCTTTGGTTTCTTCTAAATTCAGGATCATTCATCTTCAGACTTTAAATATCAGTTCATTGCTCCAAATATTGTTTCTTTCTTTACTTGTAGGCATTCCTTGGAAAACCTTAAAGAAAATTTGACTTTTAGAATAGAATAGAGCTGGAAGGGACCTTGGAGGTCTTCTAGTCCACCCCCCTGCTCAAGTAGGAGAACCTATACCATTTCAGACAAGTGACTGTCTAGTCTCTTCTTAAAAAATCTCCAGTGATGGAGCGCCCATGATTTCTGGAGGCAAGCTGTTCCAGTGGTTGATTGTCCTCACTGTCATGACGTTTTTCCTTAATTCCAGGTTGCTTCTCTCTTTGATCAGTTTCTTGTCCTGCCCTCTGCTGCTTTGGTGACTAATGTGACCCCCTCTGCCTTGTGGCAGCCCCTCAAATGCTGGAATACCGCTATCATGTCTCCCTCTTTCTTCTTTTCTTTAGACTAGCCAAACCCAAGTCCTGCAGCCGTTCTTCGTATGTTTTAGTCTCCATGCCTTTGATCATCTTAGTTGCTCTTCTCTGAATTTTTTCCAAAGTCTCAACATCTTTTTTGTGATATGGTGACCAAAATTGGCTGCAGTATTCCAGGTGTGGTCTTACTAGGGCTTTGTAAAGCGGTACTAGTACTTTGCGTGATCTTGATTCTATGCCTCTGTTTATACAACCCAGGATTGTATTAACTATTTTGGCTGCTGCTGCACACTGCTGGCTCATGGTCAAGTGATTGTCCAATAGGACTCTAAGGTCCCTATCACAGTTACTGTTTTTAAGCCAGGTCTTGCCCAAGCTGTACTTTTACCTTTGATTTTTTCCTGCCTAAATGTAAAACTTTGCTTTTCTCCAGATTGGAACCCATTTTGTTGGATAGGGCCCAATGTTCAAGTTTGTCAAGATCTTTTTGGATCCTGAGTTTGTCTTCTGGGGTGTTGGCTACTCCTGCCAGATTGGTGTCATCTGCAACTTTGATGAGTTCCCCTTCAATTCCCTCATCTAAGTCATTGATGAAGATATTGAAGAGTACTGGGCTGAAGACGGAACCTTCTGGTACCCCACTGCTTACTTCTCTCCATGTGGATCTAGTGCCATTGAGCAGGGCTTTTCAACCTTTTTACTGATTGTATCACTTTTAGGATATGTCAATATTCGAGTACCACCTAGCAAGGTGTCAAAAACTTGATGACCCCCCAAAAAACCTGTTCAAAGTTGCAATTGCACTGAAACGACTTATGATCATTTTTCATACTTATGACCATTACAGCATCCCCAGGGTCATGTGATTTATATTTGGATGCTTGGCAACTGATTCATATTTATGATGGTCACAGTGTCCCAGGGTCATGTGATCCCCTTTTGCAACCTTTTGCTCAAGTCTATCAGGATCCCTTTGGATCTTGAGCCTATCTATTTATGAAGATGTCAAAGTGTACTGGGCCCAAGACCGAATTTTGAGATACCCCACTCCATGCTTCCCTCCATGTAAATGTAGTTCCATTGAGGAATAGCCACTGAATGCGGTTGGTCAGTTAATTGCGAATCCTCCTGGTGGTGATACTATCCCACATTGATCTATCTTAGATGTCAGATGTCTTGCTGAAGTCCAAGTCTAGTATCTCCACAGTATTTCGCTGATACATTAATTTAATTGCTTTATCAAAAAGGCAGTAAGTTTTATCTGGCCTGATCTGTTTTTAACAAACCCATTCTGGGTTCAGTCACAGATGCCCATCATTTTTGTTTCTTCAGAGATATTATTGGAAACAGAAACAAAAGTTTGCTTCAATTAAATCAGTTGGGAAATTCACAATCTTTTAAAAGGAGAAATAAAACCGGGGGGCACAGCCCAGAAGAACCAAGAGGGGGTCACAGGCACCTTCAAATACCCCAAGTGCCATACTCAGGACCAGCTTTCAGACAGTCAAATTCTTATGTTAAAAGAATTTATTCCCAGATTTTTCAAAACATTTGTGTCTAACTCACTTTCTCCATCCATGGGGACTTCATAAGATAAGATAAGATAACCTTTATTGTCATTTTTTTACTGTGGGCACAACGGCACACATCAAAAATGAAATTTAGTTGCCCGCTCTCAAAGTGAAACACATATACGACACACACTTAAACATACTATGAACAACATATGTATAGACCCACACCCCTATATATACATAGCAAATAAATATTAAATACTGTCCATCTTGAATATATAACAGAAGGAGGAAGCTTGAGAGTTCGCAAGGTTAATGCTGTGTGGAATGAAACTATGGCTGAATCTGGATGTTCTGCTACGGATACCACGAAGCCTCCTCCCAGAAGGTAACAAGGAAAACAGGTCGTGAAGAGGATGTGTAGTGTCCCAGATAATCTTACGGACCCTGCTCAAGCAACGCTTCTGTGCTATGTCCTGGATGGGAGGGAGGGAACTGCCAATGATCTTTTCGGCCATTCTCACCACTCTTTGCACCGCCTTCCTGTCCGAAGCAGTGATGCTTCCAAACCAGACTGTGATACTGCATGACAAGATGCTCTCGATCGTCCCCCTGTAGAAAGTGGTCAGGACAGGGGAAGGAAGATGTGCTTTTCTCATGCAACACAGAAAATGCAGGCGCTGCTGTGCCCGCTTCACCAGTTTCTCACTGTTGAGCGACCAAGTCAGCCTACTCGTTAGCTGCACACCCAGGAATTTGATGCTGGTAACCATCTCCACAGGTGAATCATTAATGCACAGAGAAGTGTGGCTGTGCCTGCCTTTTCTGAAATCAACAATGATCTCTTTGGTTTTTCTGGTATTTAAAACTAGGCTGTTTTCCTTACACCAGTTCACCAACCCCTCAACCTCCTTGTAGTAAGCTTCCATCTTGTCATCCTGAATAAGGCCCACTACTGCTGTATCATCTGCGAACTTCACAATATGGTTGGTGTCAAACCTAGCACAACAGTCATGGGTCAACAGGGTGAACAGCAGCGGACTTAAGACGCAGCCCTGAGGAGAACCTGTGCTCAAGAAAATGGTATTAGAGGTATTTGTTCCAACTCGCACATATTGGGGCCTGTTTGTAAGAAAATCAAGAATCCAGTTGCACAAAGGAGTGTTTAAGCCTAAAAGGCCCAGTTTGTCTACTAGATGCTGGGGAATGATTGTGTTAAATGCCGAACTGAAGTCGACAAACAGCAAACGCACGAGTATTTCTTTTCTCTAAGTCAGTGGTGGCGAACCTATGGCACGGGTGCCACAGGCGGCACGCAGAGCCCTCTCTGTGGGCACGCGCACCATCGCCCCAGTCCTAGGCCTTCAGCTGGGTTTTATAAAACCTTTTCGCTTTAGGCCTCTGCTGCCATGTGCAAAAAAATATCAATCAATCAATTTTGCAGGAAATTGCGGGGAAAAAAAAGATCTTGCAGAGTTGGAATTGATTGATTAAACTTTTTAGTCCCATCCAGTCTGCCGTTACCACCGCAGCCACACCCACCCAATGGGCCACACCCACCCAATGGGCCACGCCCACCCGGTACCCGACGATGCATAAGTGGGTTTTGGGTTGCAGTTTGGGCACGGTCTCTAAAAGGTTCGCCATCACTGCTCTAAGTGCTTCAGGCTCAGATGGAGAACAGAAGAAATAGCATCCGCCGTAGAGCGATTTGGTCGGTAGGCAAACTGAAGCGGGTCAAATGCTGGCAGGAGGCTAGATACAATAGTGTCATTTATCAGCTTCTCAAAGCATTTCATGATGGTGGATGTCAGTGCAACCGGACGGTAATCATTGAGGCCTGTAATTGTGGACTTTTTTTGGCACTGGCAAGATGATGGCTGTCTTAAAACACAGACTTCCTAAACAAACTGAACTGCCTGCTGCAATAAGAGGTTGAAAATATCTGTGAGAACACAAGCCAGCTCCTCTGCGCATTCCCTGAGGACACGTCCAGGGATGTTATCTGGGCCTGCTGTTTTCCGAATGTTAACTGTCTGCAGTGTTTTCCGGACAGAGGTGACATCAAAGCTTGGCACTTGCTCATCAGGATGGGGCACAGCTTTCCTAGCAGGAGTGCTATTTGATGCCTCAAATCTACCAAAAAATGCATTCAGTTTTTTAGGAAGTCTGTGTCATCCTTGCATCTCGATGGAGCCACCTTATAATCTGTAATGGCCTGGATCCCTTGCCACATTTGCCTGGTGTTTGTTGGGTCCTGAAAAAAGTTCTGAATTTTCTGGCAATGGGCTTGCTTTGCACCTTTTATGGCACTTTTCAGATTTGCTCTGGCTGTTCTAAGTGCCAGCATGTCACCAGATTTAAAAGCCATATTCCGTGCTTTCAGCATCTTGCGGACCTCATAAGTCAGCCATGGTTTTTCATTCGCCCTCACGACAATGCTTTTCAGGACACAGACATCTTCTATGCACTTTTGGATATATGCAGACACTGTGGTGGCATACTCCTCCACATTTGTATGTTGGTTATCAGTAGCTGCTTCCTTAAACATGCCCCAATCTGTGCACTCAAAGCAGTCTTGTAATGCTTCTATAGCTCCCTCTGTCCACACCCTCACCTGCTTTACTGTAGGTTTCACTCTGACTAATAAAGGTTTATATGCTGGAATAAGCAGCACTGAGAGATGATCAGAGGAACCCAGGTGAGGGCGGGGGATAGCTTTGAAAGCCTTCTTGATGTTGGAATAAGCAAGATCCAGTGTATTGTCCCCTCCGGTTGCAAAATCCACATATTGATGGAAATGTGGCAGGGTACTTTCAAATCCACTTGGTTAAACTTTCCCATTGTCTGTCGGATCTGGTTCAGAATTGGGAGAATTATCAGGGAAGTCAGAGAGATCCTCTCTAATTTTATAATTTTCAAAGGCTACAAACCCAGTGGCAGAATCTAAGGCTGTTTAGAGTTTGTAAAGTTACAAGGGAAATCATAGCTTAGTTGTCCAGTTTGAAATGTCCTAATTTGATCTCTAAGACTGGTAGTCATGGAGAAGACCATCACTGAATCTGAGAAGAATGCAAATCAAAACAGATCAAGTTTAGTCATTTTAATTTTTAACTGTACATAAAGAAATATTGTACTTTCATAGAATTTAGGACTGGGGCAGATATCAAGGCAACAAATAAATTAAGAGGCAGAAGTCTAACTGCAATTAGAATGGCTAAACTTCATCTGTTCTCGTTGGCGCTTTTCTCAGATTCAGGGATGGTCTTTTTATCACTGCGAGTCTGAGAGATGGAAATTAGGACATTTCAAGCAGGGCAAATAAGCTAGAGTTTACCTTGTAACTTTACAATCTCTGTACATTTTTTTCTCATGTTAAGGTAGCAAAACAGAGAGGATTGGCCCTCTTCTGAGTGACACTGCAGACAGTGTGGCAAAATGGCAGCCGCTTCCACAAGTCCACTGCATGGCCCTGGGACGAATCCAGGGCCCACTGAAAATGACAGCTGCTTCCTGGAGACAGTCTTGAGGCCCAGGGATGTGTGCCCACTCCTCCTTCCCCAACATGAGGTTCACAGATGAGGAGGGTGGTGTGAGGCCTGGTGGGGTTGGAGTCAGGCCTAAGGACTGCAGGGACGCAGTGCGAGTGGGAAAAAGGCTGTAGGGACCCAGTGGGGGGGGAAGGGAAAGGACTGGGGGGATGCTGTGGGGGGAAGAAGGGCTAGGGAGACCCAAGGATTGGGAAACAGAGCACAGGGTATCACAGAGCGTGGGGGAGGCCTAGGGATGCCTGAGGCAGGCAAACCTGTGCTAGGCCTCCAAGAGTTTCCCCCAACCCTGAGAAAGCTTAGTGACTCACACATTTGATTAATGGCTGCATCAGGGAGATCAGGGTACTTAAGGAAAGCAGTCTCACTTAACGACTGTTGCAACATGCAACCATAATTGGCAGGCCATGACAGGTGTATCTTGAGGACCTTTTCTATGCTGGCTGAGGAATTCTGGGCCTCAAAATCTGGAGGAATCCAGGGCAGAAGACTGAAACTCCACATGTGGGAATTATATAATCAATATACAAAACTACTACCCCAGCATTTTTGAGGAATTCCACTTCTGCAAAAAAATATCCAATAACTGCTGCTGATAACATGAAACAGGGAGTTAGCCTTTTTCCATTTTCCTTTTCACTTACAAGAGAAATCCCGAGAAATGTTTGAGTAAAAAGGTCTGCCTTATGTGATTGTCCAAGTGACCTTTTCCTTCCCACTGAGTCCTAGATATTTCCCTCTTTTTCTGAACTAGAAAATGATCTCCCTTGATGTTCGATATATTTTTTCCAGAGTCTGTTTTGCCCAGCTCAAAACTCTTTTCCCGCCTTTCTCTTTCTTGTCTGTCAAGAAGACAGACTTTTGGGGAAGAAGAAGACTTTTGTAGTTTTCCAGAGGAGCTAATAAGATTTTGATTGCTGCCTTGACTTGCTTTGCATTTTAATGCTTCTTGTGATTCTCAGGTCTCCACAGTGCTCCCTTTGACATTCAGAGAATCATCAGGGAAGTTGGACAGATCCTCTGTAACGTCATGATTTTCAAAACTACAAGTCCACTGGGGTCCAGGGAGCAATGATGTCACACAACTGAACGCTGCTTTAGAGGTTGTAAAGTTACGAGGGAAATCCTAGCTTAGTTTTCCAGTTTCAAATGTCCTAATTTCCTTCTCTCAAAGTGGCAGGGATGGAGAAGACCATCCCTGAATCTGAAAAGAATGTCAGTCAAAACAGATCCAATTTCACCACTCAAATTTTTTAACTGTGCCTAAAGAAATGCCGTACTTTTATAGAATTTAGGACTGGGGCAGATTGCAAGGCAACAATAAATTTTCTACTGTACATTTTCCCCCTCAGGTTAAGGTGGCAAAACAGAGAGGTTTGTCACTCTTCTGTGTGACAGTGCAGAGAGAATGACAAAATGGCAGCCGCTTCCAAAAGTCCACCGCATGGCCCACGGATGAATCCAGGACCCACTGAAAATGATGGATGCTTCCAGGTTGCAGTCATGAGGCCCAGGGATGGGTGCCCTCCCCTCCTTTCCCAACATGAGGATCAGAAAAGGTGAGGAGGGTGTGAGGCCTGGTGGGGTGGTAGTCAGGATAAAGTGGATTCTGGGGGAAACTAGACGCCTGTGGTGACCCTGGGGGGAGGGGGAGGGAAATGACTGGGGGACCCTGTGGAGGAGGGAAGGGCCGAGGAGACACAAAGGATGGGAAACAGGGCACAGAGTTTCTTGGAAGGTTGGGGAGGCCTAGGATGCCTGAGGTAGTGAAGCCTGGGCCTGCGCTAGGCCTCCAAAAGTTTTCCCCAATCCTGAGGTAGCCAGTATTCCCCTTAGTGACTTGCACATTCGATTAATGGCTGCATCAGGGACATCAGGGTAGTTAAGGAAAGCAGTTAAGGAAAGCAGTTTCACTTAACGGCCGTTGCAGCATGCAACTGTAATTGGCAGGCCATGACAGTTGTATCTTGAGGACTACTTGTATGTTGGCTGAGGAATTCTGGGCCTCAAAATCTGGAGGAAACCAAGGCAGAAGACTGAAACTTCACATGTGGGAATTACATAATCAATATTCAAAACTACCACCCAGAAGCCTTTTTGAGGAATTCCACTACTTCTGCAAAAGGAAATATCCAGCAATTGCTGCTGATAACAAGAAACTAGTAGTTAGCCTTTTTCCAATTTTCTTTTCTCTCCACCTACAAGTCTAATTCTGAGACATGTTTCACTAGAAAGAATCAGGCCAGAATTCAAATAGTCAATTTCTCACCTACATTTTCAATGGGAGATCACAAATTAAATTAAGCTGTTTCTAAACTCTTCAACTTTTGCCTCATGTGGGTTTCCTCATGTGCAATAAGGGATGATTTATGAGTGAAGTAACGTCCACAGACTGGATATTTGAAAAGTTTCTCCCCCATGTGAGTCCTCTGGTGTTTCACCAGGTTTGAATTCAGACTGAAACTTTTCCAACAATCTGATACAATTTCTCTCCTGTGTGAGTCCTCTGGTGTTTCACCAGGCTGGAATTATAACTGAAACCTTTCCCATAATCAGGACATTCAAAGGGTTTCTCTCCTGTGTGAGTCTTCTGGTGTGTCACCAGGCTGGACTTCTGACTGAAACTTTTCTCACAGACAGGACATTCAAAGGGTTTCTATCCTGTGTTGACTCCTCTGGTGTCTCATGACTTGGGAATTTCTAATGAAACTTTCACATAATCATGACATTCAAAGGGTTTCTCTCCTGTGTGAGTCCTCTGGTTACTCTCTTATGTGGGCCCTTCCATTAACCACAAGTATCCTTGAGTTCTGAATAATCTACTTTTCCAGTTTGAAATCTTTGTTGATTTTCTCTCTTTTTTTCTAAGAGCTGCTGGAGGAGAATTGTGTGGTTTTCTGAAGGAAATGGAAAATATTTTGATTTCTGGCTCGGTTTGCTTTCCTTTTTCAATGTTGCTTGTTATTCTTTTATTATAGAATAATATTATAGAATTATAGTCCTTTTATTGCCATCCTCTTTGTCTATATGATTCAAAGAAAAGTGTCATTAAATGGTTAGAGATGTGAAAAAAAGAAAAATAAATACATTACAATGAAAAAGCAAACATGCCACAATACTAGAATAATCTCGTACATTAATTATGATTCATTTGACACATGGAAGACTACAGACATACAAATTCAGATATCCGTTCAATCATGAAATTCTCTTGTTGACTTGGATCAATCACAAATTCTTAGCAATGCAAAGGGTTATCATGAAATATATCTGGAAGTGCTGGGAATAGATTTTATAATTGCAGATTTACACATACAGAGAGAAATACAGACACACACCTACAAATGTGTATATGGAGAAAATCTATGTCTTTCAAGCCTGGAAAAATCTCTCAAAATGGTTAAAATCAAAGCTTTTGAGCTAATTTTAGAGATGTGGGGGCTTTAACTGATGAATAACAGAATAATAGAGTTGGAAGGGACCTAAGAGGTCTTCTAGTCCAACTCCCTGCTCAGGTAGGGAACCCTATACCATTTCAGAAAACGGTTGTCCAAACTCTTAACAACATCCAGTGATGGAGCATCCATTTCTTCTGTCTAACTGTCAATAAATTTCTTCTTAGCTCTAGGTTGGTCCTGTCCTTGATAGGTTTCTTGTCAAGACGTTCTCCTCGGTGCCCACACAAAATGAGCTAGCAGGCAGGTACGGGTGACAAACGGTTGGTTTATTCCGTGCGGAAACAAAGTCAGCGCTGGGAGTGAACTGCTCCCAGCGCTTTACATAGCCTCTCAGCCCCAGAGCCCCACCCCCCAGCTCGCAAGCCAGCATCCGGCGTGCATATTACATAAGTGGCCATATGGACCGTCGCCTCCCTTCCCCTCAGGCATGCAGCGGACCGCCTGCCGGTGCGGACTCCAAGCAGGGCTTCAGCGCCTTCGTCCGGCCTCCAGCCGTTGTCGGGGTCCGGGTATGTACTGCCAAGAGTTCCTTTTCCCCACGTGGAAGGGTTCCTTTTCCCCACGCGGAAGCGTCGCCACTCCCCCCGCCCCGCCGCCTGCCGCGGCACCAAGCCGTCTGACTTTTCTTCGCACCCCGGTGCCTCTCCTCTCGGCCTCCACAGGGGTTCCCCTTGTCGGCATGCTTTGGGGGGTTCCCTCCTTGCTTCCGTGCTCTGGGGAAGTCCCTGCCCTGCACTCGTCGCCTACGTCTGACGTCGTCCTGATGCCGGTCGTGACGTCGGTTGCCTTGCCCCGGTCCACTGGCAGTCCCGGAGATGGCTCCGGAGGGCGAGGAAGGTGGACGGGTGACCGAGGTGCCGTCAGGCTCCAGCGCCGAACAGCTGGCGTTCTCCCGGGGTCGGACTGTGGTTTTGGCAGGCAAGCGGGAGGCGGCGGCTGGGCGAGCGGATGCCCGCCCGCCCAGGGATGTCGGGCCCACGGGGCTCGACAGGCGGCCCCCTCTACCAGGGCTCCACCTGGAAGGCAAAAAGAGCTACATGAGTGGTCGCGCACCTTAGCAGACAACCCGGCAGTCCCCCTCCCACCCGGCTTCTTTGGGCACCGGCGATGGAACGCCCACATCAGGCGGGGCGCGTGGACATCTGCCTCCCGCACCCATGATACCTCTGTGATGGGGTACCCTTTCCAGTATACCAGGGAGTATAGGATCCCCCGTCGGACGCGGGAGTCAAGGATCTCCTGAACCTCATATTGGTCGTGTGTGACAGACCCTGGTTCCCTCTCCGCGGGCCTGCGGGAGGATTCCTCAACTGGCTTCAACAGGCTGCTATGGAACACTGGGTGTATTTTACCCAGGAACCCGGGCAAATGTAGCACAGCTACTGGGTTAATCACCTGAGCGACCCGGATAGGCCCAAGGAACTTCGGCGCCAGCTTCCTGCAGGGCACCCGTAGCCGGAGGTATTTGGTGGACAGGTAGACCAGATCGCCTACCTGAAAGGGCTTCTGGGGCCTCCGTTTCTTATTGGCTTGTGCTTTCACAGCGTTCCCTGCTTTTACCAGGGCCTCCTTAACCGCCCCCCAAACCCCCCTCACACATGCCATCCACTCGCCGGGTGGACACGGTGAGGATGTCCCTTGGCTATATTAAGGTATAGGCACAAACTCCTGACCATATACCACCCGGAAGGGGGTGTACCCAGTGCTACTGTGCACCGCGTTATTGTAGGCCACCTCCGCAAATGCCACTAGGTCCACCCAATCCGTTTGCTGGTGGGATATATAGCTCCGCAGGAATCGCTCCACAGCGGCGTTTGCCCGTTCTGCGGCCCCGTTGGTACTGGAATGGTACATCGAGCTGAGCCCCTGAGACGAACCGATGAAACGGACGAACTCGCGCCAAAAGCGAGCCGTAAACTGTACCCCTCGGTCTGAGATGATTCGACGAGGTACCTTGTGCAGACGGTAGATGTGCGTTACGAACAGTCTGGCCAGTCTCCGAGCCGACGGCAACCCCTTACACGGGATAAAGTGTGCCTGTTTGGAGAACAGGTCCACAACGGTCCAGAGTACGGTATACCCCCGGCTCTCCGGCAGCTCAACGATGAAATCCATCACAATGTCTTCCCAGGGTCTGGACGGGTCCGCCACCGGCTGCAGCAATCCGGGCAGCCTCCCCGTCCAGGGCTTGGCAGTGGCACAGACATGACACCCCCGGACATAGGTCTCTATGTCCACCTTCATCCCGGACCACCAGAATTGACGCTTGGCCAGATGTAGGGTCTTGAGGAACCCAAAGTGTCCTGCCTGTTTCGTGTCATGGCAGCGTTGCAGCACTGCCAGCCTCAATGTCTGTGGGATGTAGAGCTTATCCCCACGCCAGGCCAGGCCATCCCGTGTTGTCAGCAGGCCTGGATTGTCCCATAACCAGGGGTTGTCCTGGAGTGCCGTCCTCAGTTCCTGTTCCAGGCCAACAGCCGCCATCCGGGGTACCACTCTTGCCACAGTCTGGTGGTAGGGGGGCATGATTGCCTGCACCACCTCCTCCCGCTTGCTGTTGTATTGCGGCTGCCGCGACAAGGCATCAGCTAGGAAGTTCCTCCCCCCCCGGTACGTACTTCAGCTGGAACCGGAACCGCCGGAAGTACTGCGCCCACTGGACGTGTTTGGGGGACAGACGTCTTGGGGTTTGCAGTACTTCCAGGTTCTTATGATCGGTCCAGACCTCGAACGGCTCTTTAGCCCCTTCCAGGAGGTGCTGCCATGTGGAAAGCACCCACCGCACCGTAAACGCCTCCTTCTCCCAGAATGCCCATGCCGTTCGGTCTCTGTCAGCTTCCGGGAGGTATAGGCGCAGGGTTGCAGGACTCCTTGGCCGTTCCTCTGGAGCAACACTGCCCCCACCGTGACATCACTGGCGTCCGCCTGTATCACAAACGCCTTGTCGGGGTCCGGGTGGAGTAAAACCGGCTCCCTCGCAAACAGGGCTTTCAGGTTCTCGAAGGATTTCTGGCACTCCATCATCCACGCTAATGGCTGCCCAGGACGTGGCTTGGTCACAGCTTGCCGGGTGCGAAGCAAACGAGGGGATGAACTGCCTGTAGAAATTGGCAAACCCCAGGAAGCTCTGCAGCTGGTGGCAAGTTTTTGGCGCCTGCCACTCCAGAACACTCTTAACCTTACCGGGGTCCATCTCCACTCCTGACCCTGAGACCCGGTACCCCAGGTAGTCCAGCCGGGACCGATGGAACTCCACTTTGAGAGTTTCACGTACAGCTGGGCCCGCAACAGCTTCTCCAATACCTGCCATACCAACCTGACATGGTTCTCCATAGTGGTGGTATAGATGAGGATATCATCGAGATACACAAGTACGGTACAGGTGTTCATGCAACACTTCATGCATCACCCGAAATTGGTAACTACCGAGCAGGCAGTTGAAGGCTGTCTTCCATTCGTCACCCTGCTTGATCCGGACCCGGTAGTATGCCTCCCGCAGGTCCAGCTTGGTGAAGATCGTACCCCGTGCCAAATGTGCCAAGAGGTCCTTCATCAAGGGCAGGGGATACATATGCTTGATGCACACTGCGTTGATGCCCCGGAAGTCCACACACAATCGAAGGGAACCGTCCTTTTTCTCTTTGAACAGGACCGGTGCCACTATCCGTGAGCGGGCGGGCCGGATGAAACCCCTGGCCAGATTCTGGTCGATGTACCGATGCAACTCATCCAGTTCCTGGGATGTCATAGCATACATACGGGGCTTAGGCAGTTTTGCCCCTGGCACAAGGTCAATGGCGCAGTCTGTCGACCGATGGGGCGGCAACACATCGCATTCATGTTCGCCAAAAACCTCAGCGAGGTCGGCGTAAACCGGCGGAAAGCTGGTCCCCTGGCCGGGATTGCCGAGGGCCGCCTTCACCATTCTACTGTCCTCCACAGCGCCCTTGGGGTCCTGGGTTGGTGGCCGAGGACCAACACCCAGGCATAGATGGCGATACCCGCCCTCCCACCAAATTGTTGGACCCCACTTGTCCAGCCATGCAAGGCCCGGGATCACTGCCTCGGTCATGGAGGGGACCACGATGAACCGGAGGACCTCCCAATGGCCTCCCATGTCCATCCTTGTAGGCTCCGTGACATGAGTGGCCGGAGCTCCTCCCAGGAGGGACCCGTCCACCTGCTCAAAGCGGATCGGCTTAGCCAACCGCTTAACCCCAATCCCAACCTTGGCTACCACGTGCTTACTGATGAGGCAACGGGTGCACCCTGAGTTGATCAAGGCCTTATAGACCCCCCTATGGCCCGTTTGGGGACTTGTCAGGGTGACAGGGATGGCAAAGGGACACACCGGCTGACTCACCATGGGATCGTCGGCAGAGTCGTCCGTGCTGTCAAACTCTGCCGGCTGGAACCTGGTGGGTGCAGTTGCTTCCTCTTCCCATTGTGGTGAGCGTCGGGGTTTGTCTTCATCAGGCTGCTGCGCCACCTGCGACCGTTCCGTGGGCCTCTTGGGGGTGGCACCAATGCTCCCGGGGGTTGCTGGGCTGCCACATGGCACAGGGGCCAGACACTCTGCTACCCGGTGGCCTGGCTGATTACACCGGAAACAACGGAACCCCGACCGACGGGAAGGACCAGAGGGCCCTGGCGTCGGGATTTGGCTTCTACGGCCGTCATCTCTGGGCCTCTCCCCTGCCCTCCGGGGTGCAGGCAGTTCCTCCCCCCACTTCCGGTACTCCTGCAGACCTGCGTCCAGTTCCACCGCCACCCGAAACCACTCCTGCAACCGGTTTGGAACACCCCGAACAACGCATGCCTGGCGTAACTCACGGTCCAGGCCTGCTCGAAAGTGATGGACCAGGAGACGCTCTGGTCAGGAACGAAGCCTCCCAGCCACCTGTCAGAAGTCTCTGGCGGACCGGCCTCGCTGCTTCAATGCCAGCACCTCCGGCTCGGCCCATGGACCTAGGACGGGTCCTCGAATCTAGCCCGTAAAGTGTCCAGGAACAAGCCAGCATCCACCAACTCCCGTGCGTGGTCGCTATACAGGTCCACCGCCCACGATGCCACCTCGTCCTGCAGGCTTGCTGTCACCACTGCCACCATCGCCCATTGAGAGGTGTAAAACTGGGCATAATGGTCCAGGTGGATGATGACATGACTCAGGAACATGGCGAGGCATTCTGGGTGGCCGCCAAACATCACCGGTATCGGCGGTGGGCCCCAAGCTGGCCCCGGAGGCCACGGGGCCATAAGCGGCCCTGCTCCCCGTTTACCGTCAACGACTGGGGAGGCCCGGCGATCCCTGGGGCCAGCCATCCGCCAGTCCAGAGCCCCGGCTGACCCCGCCGTTCCCCTACCGGGTGGCCCACCTGACTCCACCATCGGTCTTCCCTCCCGACGTTTCCGTGACGGGGCCGGTAAGTTGCTCAGGGCAGGAGCCCCTGCCTGGGAGGGGTTGCTACCGGGAGGACCTCAGAACCGTGGACCAGCCAGCTGGAAACGGGGTGGTCCCACTGGAGCCAGCTGCATCCCGGCGCTTGACCAAGAAGCCACCCTATGGCTGGCCTCCATGCGTGGCCATGAGGGGGGTTCCAGGCACCCCACCTCGCCGTAACGGTCCCTTAGGATGTCCATCTGCCGGCTGCCGGGTGCCGTGGAATAGCTCCACTCCTCATCACTGTCTTCCATCCACCGCCTCTCTCTCCAGCCAGTTAGAGGACCCCCGGTGCCCGAGGCAATCACCTGGCCGGGGTCTGAGCGATGGAGAGCAGGACTCAGCCACCAGTCCCCTGACGACTCTGGGGCCAGACAACATAAGCGGCCATATGGGCCGTCGCCTCCCTTCCCCTCAGGTATGCAACGGACCGCCTGCCGGTGCGGACACCAAGCAGGGCTTCAGCGCCTTCGTCCGGCCTCCAGCCGTTGTCGGGGTCCGGGTACGTACTGCCAAGGGTTCCTTTTCCCCACGCGGAAGCGTCGCCACCCCCCCCCCCGCCCCGCCGCCTCCTGCGGCACCAAGCTGTCCGACTTTTCTTCGCACCCCGGTGCCTCTCTTCTTGGCCTCCGCAGGGGTTCCACTTGTCAGCACGCTTCGGGGCGTCCCCTCCTTACCCCTCCTTACTTCTGTGGGGATTCCCCTCTTCAGCGTGCTCTGGGGAAGTCCCTGCCCTGTACTCGTCGCCTACGTCTGACGTCGTCCTGACGCCGGTCCTGACATCGGTTGCCTCGCCCCGGTCCACCGGCAGTCCCGGCGATGGCTCCGGAGGGAGAGGAAAGCGGACGGGTGACCGCGGCACCGTCGGGCTCCAGCGCCGAACAGCTGGCGTTCTCCTGCGGTCGGACTGCGGTTTCGACAGGCAAGCGGGAGATGGTGGCTGGGCGTCCGGATCCCCGCCTGCCCAGGGATGTCGGGCCCACAGGGCTCGACATTTCTAGCCATTGCTTCTTGTCTTGCCTTCAGGTGCTTTGCAAAATTGGTTGACCCTCTCCTCTTTGTGGCTGACCCTCAAATATTGGAACACTGCTATCATGTCATCCCTAGTCTTTCTTTTAATTAAACTAGACATAACACATTCCTGCATCCGTTCTTTATATGCTTTATACAGTAGTGGCCAAAACTGTGGAAATCTTTTGGGAAAAGTCTACATTTGAGATTTGATGGCTAATAACACCACTTCTTTTTGGAGTAGTAGCATAAACCTATATATCAATGGAAAGATAATTTAATCAAGAATGTAATGCAACAAAGATTGTTCAGTTATCTGTATTCTACAAAAAGGTATAGCCATACAACCAGAAAAAGGAAGCACAACTTGCTTAGCATTCCTTCATCTGATTGTAGCCAATGAGCATGAGTGTTTAGAGAGCCAATCAGGTGTCATCTTGTTTTGGCAATGAGCCAATCAGATCACAGGATTCAGTTATTGATGTCATGTATTGAAGCTGACTCCTTCATGGATTACTGCCTTCTCGTGGCGAAGGGGATTGCATAACTCAATGAAGCTATGAGCTATGCCGTGCAGGGCCACCCAAGACGGACAGGTCATAGCAGAGAGTTCTGACAAAATGTGATCCACTGGAGAAGGAAAGGGCAACCCATTTGCCATGAAAACCCCATGGACAGTACCAAAAGGCAAAAAGATATGATGCTGGAAGTTGAGCCCCTCAGGTCGGAAGGTGTCCAATATGCTACTGAGGAAGAGCAGAGGGCTAGTACTAGTAGTGCCAGAAAGAGTGAAGCGACTGGGCCAAAGCCGAAAGGACGCTCATCTGTGGATGCATCTGGTGGTGAAAGGAAAGTCCGATGCTGTAAAGATTTTTTCTCCATAGGAACCTGGAATGTAAGATCCATGAATCAAGGCAAACTGGACATGGTCAAAGAAGAGATGACAAGACTGAACATCGACATCTTAGGAATCAGCGAACTAAAATGGACAAGAATGGGTGAATTTAATTCAGAGGACCATCAGGTATACTACTGCGGGCAAGAATCCCTCAGAAGAAATGGAGTAGCCTTCATAGTCAAGAAAAGAGTAGGAAAAGCAATACTGGGATACAATCCCCAAAATGACAGAATGATCTCAGTGCGAATCCAAGGCAAACCATTCAATATCACAGTAGTCCAACTCTATGCCTCAACCACTGGTACTGAAGAGGATGAAATTGACCGGTTCTATGAAGCCCTACAGCACCTTATAGAATCAACACCAAAAAATGACTTCCTTATCATCATGGGGGATTGGAACGCTAAAGTAGGAAGCCGAAAGATAAACGGAATAACAGGCAAGTTTGGCCTTGGAGTACAAAATGAAGCCTGGCACAGGCTGATAGAATTTTGTCAAGAGAATACGATGGTCATAGCAAACACTCTTTTCCAACAACCCAAGAGACGGCTCTACACATGGACATCACCAGACGGTCAGCACAGAAATCAGATTGACTATGTGCTCTGCAGCCAAAGATGGAGAAGCTCTATACAGTCAGTAAAAACAAGACCAGGAGCTGACTGTGGGTCAGATCATAAGCTTCTTGTTGCAAAATTTAGGCTTAAATTGAAGAAAGTAGGGAAAAACACTAGGCCACTCAGGTATGAACTAAATCATATCCCTGATGAATATACAGTAGAGGTGACAAATAGATTTAAGGAATTAGATCTGATAGACAGAGTGCCTGAAGAACTATGGATGGAGGTTCGCAACATTGTACAAGAGGTAGCAACTAAAACCATCCCAAAGAAAAAGAAATGCAAGAAAGCAAAATGGCTGTCTGAGGAAGCTTTGCAAATAGCTGAGGAAAGAAGGGAAGCGAAAGGCAAGGGAGAAAGAGAAAGATACACCCAATTGAATGCAGAATTCCAGAGAATAGCTAGAAGAGATAAAAATGCCCTCTAAAATGAACAGTGCAAAGAAATAGAAGAAAACAATAGAATAGGGAGAACCAGAGATCTCTTCAAGAAAATTGGAGATATGAAGGGAACGTTTCATGCAAAGATGGGCATGATAAAGGACCAAAATGGCAGGGACCTAACAGAGGCAGAAGAGATTAAGAAGAGGTGGCAAAATTACACAGAAGAACTATACAAGAACGAGCTTAGCGTCCCTGATAACCACGATGGGGTGGTCACTGACCTCGAGCCAGACATCCTAGAATGTGAAGTGAAATAGGCCTTAGGAAAGCTGAGCAACAACAAAGTTAGTGGAGGTGACAGTATTCCAGCTGAGCTATTCAAAATCTTAAAGGACGATGCAGTAAAAGTGCTACACTCAATTTGCCAGCAAATTTGGAAAACTCAACAGTGGCCACAGGATTGGAAAAGGTCAGTTTACATTCCAATTCCAAAGAAAGGCAATGCCAAAGAATGTTCAAACTATCGCACCATTGCATTCATTTCACATGCAAGTAAAGTTATGCTTAAAATCCTACAAGCTAGACTCAAGCAGTATATGGATCGAGAACTTCCAGAAGTACAGGCAGGATTTCGAAGAGGCAGAGGAACTAGAGATCAAATTACCAACATACGCTGGATCATGGGAGTTCCAGAAAAACATCTACTTCTGCTTCATCGACTATGCTAAAGCCTTTGATTGTGTGGATCACAACAAATTGTGGCAAGTTCTTAAAGAGATGGGAGAACAAGATCATCTTATTTGTCTCTTGAGAAACCTATATGCGGGTCAAGAAGCAACAGTGAGAACTGGACACCGGACCACGGATTGGTTCAAAATTGGGAAAGGAGTCCGGCAAGGCTGTATTCTGTTGCCCTGCCTATTTAACTTATATGCAGAGCACATCATGAGGAAGGCAGGGCTAGATGAATCAAAAGTTGGAATTAAGATTGCCAGGAGAAATATCAACTGCCTAAGATATGCAGATGATACCAGTCTAATGGCAGAAAGTGAAGAGGAACTAAAGAGCCTCTTGATGCGGGTGAAGAAGGAGAGTGCAAAAGTTGGCTTGAAACTCAACATTAAGAAAACTAAGATCATGGCATCCGGCCCTCTCAATTCCTGGCAAATAGATGGGAAAGAAATGGAGGTAGTGACAGATTTTATCTTCCTAGGCTCCAAGATCACCACAGATGGGGACTGCAGCCAAGAAATTAAAAGACGCTTGCTCTTGGGGAGGAAGGCTATGGCAAATCTAGACAGCATACTAAAAAGCAGAGACATCACCTGCCAACAAAAGTACGTATAGTCAAGGCCATGGTTTTCCAAGTTGCAATGTATGGCTGTGAAGGTTGGACCATGAGAAAGGCTGAGCGCAAAAGAATTGAAGCCTTAGAACTATGGTGCTGGAGAAGATTCCTGCGAGTCCCCTGGACTGCAAGGCGATCAAACCGGTCAGTCCTGGAGGAGATCAACCTTGATTGCTCTTTAGAAGGCGGAATCCTGAAGTTGAAACTCAAGTACTTTGGCCATCGAATGAGAAGGAAGGACTCACTGGAGAAGAGCCTAATGCTGGGAAAGATTGAGGGCAATAGAAGAAGGGGACAACAGAGATTGAGGTGGCTGGATGGAGTCACTGAAGCAGTAGACGTGAACTTAAATGGACTCCAGAAGATGGTAGAGGACAGGAAGGCTTGGAGGAATGTTGTCCATGGGGCCGCGATGGGTCGGACACGACTTCGCAACTAACAACATTGAAGCTGAGAGGAGGACATTTGTCAGTGTGTTATGTGATCTCTATCAAGTTGGTTGTGGTTGTTTTATGTTCTTTCATTTAATGAGTTTGTAAAACGTAATAAAATTAAAGTAATGGTGCAAAGAGTTGACTGGTCGCCCAGAAAGCAATGTAAAATAGTATTATTAAGTGAACAAGGCTACAGTTATAAAGAAATTAGAAGAAAAATTGGTGGAAACTTAACCAAAGGTGGCATTTCTAAGTTTTTGAAGAGGTATAAGGAGACTCAGTCACTAAAAAACCACACTAGTAAAGGCAGGAAAAGGTGCACAACAGCAAGTGATGATAGAGGAATGAAGAGACTGTGGCTACGTGACAGAAGAAAATCATCTGGGTGTATACAAGATGAAATGGCGCAATGCAATGTGAAGTTGAGTGCAAGGACTGTTCGGCGCAGAGTGCAGGAATTTGGCGTAAAATCTAGAATTCCATGAAAAAAGCCACTTTTATCTCTCAAACAAAGGTTGAAAAGACTAAACTGGGCTAAAACCCATGTTACCTGGACAGAGGAACAATGGGACAGTGTTATTTGGAGTGATGAGACCAAGATCTCCCTGTTTGGTAGTGATGGCATAAAATACGCAAGGAGAAGAATCGGAGATGATTTGCATCCTGATTGCATTACATGTACCGTGAAACACCCAGTCAGTGTTATGATCTGGGGTTGTACGACATCAAAAGGTATGGGCAGAATTTGTGTGATTAATGGAAATATAAATGGCCAAAAATACATTAATGAAATACTTGAGCCCAAACTGAAGCCTTCCGCACATGATCTTTTCCAAGACAATGAAGCATTTATATTTCAACAGGATTCAGCTCCATGTCATGTTGCTGCTGTGTGCAAAAGGTGGTTTCAAGATAATCATATTCCACTGCTGGAATGGACTGGGAATAGCCCAGATCTTAACTCAATTGAAAATCTATGGAGCCGACTAAAGAAACGTGTTAGTCAGAAGCGACCCAGCAATAAAACCCAATTAATAGAAGCAATCATTCAATCTTGGTTTCACATTATAACAGCTGCAGAACTAAAGGACTTGGTTCACTCCATGGGAAGACGTTGTAAGGCCGTAATTCATGCTAAAGGTTACCCAACTAAGTATTAACTGACATGGTGATAATTTTTATATATCTTGTTTTTTCTACGTCTTTCACTTTTCTTCTTTATAACTGCTATTCTAATAGCAAATCCTTCACAAAAGTTATTGCATTACATTCTTGATTAAATTATCTTTCCATTGATATATAATTTTATGGTACTACTCCAAAACAAAAAGTGGTTATTAGCCATCAAACCTCAAATGTAGACTTTTCCCAAAAGGTTTCCACAATTTTGGCCACTACTGTAACTGATGAAATGATGCCTAAAGCCTCTGCAAGATTTAAAGCACCAGTTTTGCTCATGGAAGTCCTCAGCTGCAAATAAGAGGAGAAAATACTGCCCACAACTACTCTGGTGACATCCCAATTCAAGGAGTCCTCACTTACTGACTGCAACGGGCTTTTATGTCACGAAGCAGCCATATCATGAAGCATGATGTCACATGAGAGTGCCAACTTACATCTGTTCCTCTGCAGTTGTAAAGCAAATCCACGTGGGTTGTTAAAGGCAATTTCACTTGCAACTTCCTGCCGGCATCCCCAGTGATTTTGCCTGTCAGAATCTAGTTGGGAAGGTCACAAACGGGGATCATGAGTGTGAGATACTGCAACCATCATAAATGTGCAACGGTTGGCAGAAACCAAATTGGTGCATTTCCTTTTCCGGCACTTTCATAACGACAGGAACTGCTGATGTTCAGGTCACTGAACAGGTGCTACAATGACCACTAATTTGTTTTACCAGGCGTAAGTCTGCTCTTACAATGCCATTGTAACTTTGAAGGCTCAGGGAACAAGTGATAAGCCATGACTACTTATACAAACTGAACATCCCAAAAGCTCTTCAGTAGCTATTTTTAAAAAGTGCTGGGTTAACAATGGTTGAACCTGGTTAATACATGGATGGGGCACCAATAGGAAATACCATGTTTATTGGCAATATGTGGAAGTAAAAAAAAAAATCCCATAAAAATCAGTGGCACCTTCAGTCCCATCTTGTTGCCAAGAAAACAGAAAGAATAATAGAATTACAGAGTTGGAAGGGACCTTGGAGGTCTTCTAGTCCAATCCCCTGCTCGGGCAGAAGACCCTATTACTATTCCTGAAAATGGCTGTCCGGTCTCCTCTTAAAAACCTCCAGTGATGCAGCACTCACGACGTCTGGAGGGAAGCCATTCCCAAAGAATCAACCTTCACTTGAAGGAGACTTTTTAAATCTTCCCACCAGCAGAAAATCGCAGCCCCCAGTTTCACAGCCTGCAGCACCAGTGGACTTAAAAGTTGGAGAGGGAAGGAAAATGCAGCAGGAGCAGCAGCTGACATGCTTCAGCCTAGTTGCTTCTCTGCTTGGACGCCATGAAGGAAACCAAACAGCCCCGCTTGCTCCCGGCTTCTCCTCCGACCTGCCCTCCACTCACCTTCCAGCTGCTGCTTCAATCTGGGAAGAGCACAAAATCCTCCCTACACACCATCTTCCTCCTATTAGTGATCAAGAAGAGGAAGTTCCTCGGCGTTTCCCCTCTCCTGCTCTCCTTTCTAGCAATATAGTACTCGATGGTTTTAACTCCTTTAAACTGAACCAGATGCGGCCTGCTGCATTTTCAGCTTTCAGCTTTGCCTATTTGACCAGGGATAGGTGGCAAAAAAACACGCTTGTCTCATCTCTACCTAAGCCGTTTGCAAGATTTTTTCCCCTGATTAAAAGCTATGAAGTCGTTTTTGACTTCTAGCAACCAATCTTTGCAACTGATCCAAGTGAAATGTGATGCTACTTAGCTTGTGAAGATTCGCTGTGCTGAGCCCTAAAAGTTCATGATCGTTTTTTCAGAATTATACAATAAGCTTTTTAAAGGGTGACTCTCAGTGGTGATCAAAACCGCTCTACATCCCAAATTTAATGATCGATTTCCTGTGGCTCCCAAGGATTTAGGCCATGGCAACCCCATCAGGCCAGATCCTCCAGGGGAGGCAACTTCTGCTGGCCAGGGCTGCATCCAAGGGCACCCAGCATCATTCCTGAAGGAGGACAATGTATATCTGCTAAATGTTAAATGCCATGAACCTCTGTAAATTTTCTTGCACACAGGTCACAGTAATCATTAGGTCACAGAGAGAAAAATATGCAGCAGGGTCCAGAAAATGTGGGGCTAAACCTAAGGCTAAGATTGTCAATATATGGTAGAAGAAATATTTCTAAAATACATTTTTAAAAAGAAAACAAAAGAGAAGAATAGAATATCCCACCAAAGCACATAGCCAACTGATCACCAGGCTAACCTTTTTAGAGGGACACCCTGCACTGCCATTTTTAATGTACATCTCTAAAGTTTTGGATGGGGATAGTGGCCATTTCAGCTATTGGATCTGAGCTCTGTTGCATGGAGGAATCTGGAGTAAACGAACCGCAAGGTATATTTTACTGATTCCCTTTTCATTCAGGAACTCAAGATGGCATACAAATATGTGTTCTTGTTTTTCCTCTGAGGTTATCTATTTTTAAGAACTGCTAAGGACCAGATGACTGGTGTCGACACTGTCTATCCCACATTGTTCTATCTTACCAAGATAAATAGATAATTTTTAACTAAGGACCAGATGACTTTACTATGTCCTGATATGTAAAAACCATAGAACTTTTTTTCATATGATTCTATGAGCGCACATGAATGGATGGCTCTGCCCAAATGGACCCAGGTGACTTTGTGAGCTGAGCTCTTCCCAAGAAGCTGCGACTGGGAGCACAGCCGCTTCTCAGAAGCCGTCTGACCATGGATGGAAACTGTCGGCTGGTTGGAGAAGGCTGAAGTGGATGTGGATTCCAAAGATTTGGAGCTAAACAGACTCGATGCATGATGAACTGGACTTTCTTAAAAAGATTGGGGAATGGACTTATTTTATTTAACTGGAAAACAATTTAGACTGAACTTTTTTGATAAAATGGATCGACAACAGAGGTTTATGATTTTTGGGAATAAGACACAATTGTTGGGAAAGTCCTCAATCAAAATCTTAAGGAAACGCTTTATTATTAAGAATCAAACGAGTATATTTGACCTGGACGGATCAGAGACAATGATCGGGGTGACTTACCGTAAATAACAAGCCATTGTAGTTAAATACAATAGATGGTTAAGAGAGGGCTTTGATGAGGGATCCCCCCCATCATTCAATGTTTTAAAGTGTTCCCAAGCAGCCCCCACCCCACAGTTCTCCTGGGTGATTCAATCTGGCAGACTTCTAGGTGTTAAGTCCAGGAAACATATCGTCAGTCCGCTCCGTCGGCACGATCATTCATTCTCTCTCTACCCAGATCCCAGGCGTTGCATTCCCCCCCCCCTTTTCCCTCGCTGCCGGTAAAGGGGAGAAATTCAGAGGGAGTAGGATGAAAGGCAGATGGCCTCATTGTTATGGTTAGTACTCTCAAAAGAGAATCAACAAAAGGTTACTTTGTAGTGTAGGAAGTGAAAGTCATAAAACCCCCATCCTTACCCTCCTCCCCCTTAGTAGTATGACAGAATCCAGAAGGGAGTAAGAATTGATTTTATATCAGAGTAGGTATATAGAAAATAAGTATAACTGGATTCTGACACACATTTTTTGTTTTTTTATGTTTGGGCTATCCTTGTTTTGTTGTTGTATTCTTTTTTCTTTGGAGTGTGTATTCTATCTTAATTTTCCTTTTTTTTTTTAAAAGGGACCCTTACCAGAAGCAGGTTTATGGGTTTGCTCTTCAGCTATTTTCTAAGCTGCCTCTAAACTCATAGAATCATAGCATTAGTGGTCTTCTAGTCCAACCCGCTGCTCAAGGCAGGTGCCTTATATAACCTGAGTCAAATGACTGTCTGGTCTATTCTTGAAAACCTCCAGTGATGGAGCATCCACAATGGCAGGAGGACAGCTATTCGCTTGATCAATTGTACTCACTGACAGAAAATTTCTCCTTATTTCTAGGTTGGAACATTCTTTGACAACCTTCCACCCATGAACTTCTTGTTCTGCCTTCTGTTGCCCTAGAGAATAAATCGATCTCCTCTTCTTTGTGACAGCCCCTCAAATAGTGGAAGACAGCTATCAGGTCCCCCTAATCCTTCTCTTCCATGGCCAGACATACCTAGCTCTCTCAACCACTTGTCATTTAGTGTCCAGATGATTTATCATCTTTCTTCTTTTCTGCATATTTTCCAGGGTCTCAACATCTATACTGTATCATGGGACCAAAACAGGGAGCAGTATCCTAAAAGCCAACATGGGTTTGTCAAAAACAGATCATGCCAGACAAATCTTATTGCATTCTTTGACCAAGTGACAAAATTAGTGGATCAGAGGAATGCTGTGGATATAATTTACTTGGACTTCAGTAAGGCATTTGATAAAGTAGATCACAACCTACTACTTGATAAGATAGAAAAATGTGGGTTAGACAGCATCACCACCAGATGGATCCGTAGCTGGCTGACCGGCCGTACTCAGCATGTGGTCCTCAATGGAACCGCATCTACATGGAGGGAAGTGTGTAGTGGGGTGCCCCAGGGCTCTGTTCTGGGCCCAGTGCTCTTCAACATCATCAACGATTTGGACGAGGGGATAGATGGGGAACTCATCAAATTTGCAGATGACACCAAGCTGGCAGGAATAGCCAACATTCCAGAAGACAGGCTTAAGATACAGGAGGATCTGGACAGACTTGAACACTGGGCACTATCTATCAAAATGAAATTCAATGGTGAAAAAAGCAAGGTTCTACATTTAGGCAAGAAAAACCAAATGTACAGGTATAGTATAGGGGGTACCTTGCTCAACAGCAGTAACTGTGAGAGAGTCCTAGTGGACAATCACTTAAATATGAGCCAGCAGTGTGCTGCAGCTGCCAAAAAGGCCAACACAGTGCTAGGCTGCATTAACAGAGGGATAGAATCAAGATCACGTGAAGTATTAATACCACTTTACAATGCCTTGGTAAGGCCACACTTGGAATACTGCATCTAGTTTTGGTCACCACTGTCAAGGCTGCTAACATTGAATGTTATGCTTGACATTATATATGGATGCAGACATTCACTATTTAACCTGTATTTTACTTTAAGAGCCACTATTAGAGAGTATGGGGGGAGGAAGTGAAAGAATGTGCTGAGAACTATTTAACCATAACAATATTTCAGCAGAGCGTCTTCAAAGGTGGATGAAATGTGAGAAGATAAAGATATGGCGCGTTATGGAACGGGAGGGAAAGCTCACACTTTAAACTAATTGGGGAATGTGATTAATGACTGTTACATGAGGGAGGAGAATATGCTTAGACACTGTGGGAAGAAGTAGGAGGGTTTAGTTTTTGGCTTCACTTTATACATACCGAAGCTATGTTGCAAAATAAAGAGTTTTAAAGGTAAACAATACCTCAGAATTCCTTGAAATGCATCTTCCTTCAGAACCTAACATCAAGCCAAAAACCAACAAACGTTTTAGACGTTTAGGGATCTGAATTCCTAGTCACTATTCCTAAAGGAGTAGACTGATGAAGGAAAGGAACGTCATGGAAAAAGAGGAATTGCCGGAGACTAGCTTCCCTGCAGCAGTAAGTCCCTCAGAGATGGGAGCTGCAGCATGCAAGCCTGTTGAGAGAGAACCCTCACAAGTCCCCCAGCTGGGAGCAAAGCCAAAGAGATTAGAAGAGCTGATTTGGTCTTCAGACTGGGACAAGCCAAGCGTGGAATCCAGAGATTTCGTAACAGCTTCTCCATCTTCAAAGACTTCCAAGACGGACGAGTTAGAGCCACAACAGAGATCTTCACAGATTACATCCCCCACGCCAGTGGAGAACTGCCAAATCTTCGGCAGCTGAAGACTTGGGTGAGTGGAGATGTCAATTTGCAACTCAGTCTGTGGAGAATTTGGCAGAGAGGTTTGAAGCATTAGAAGTGAGGGATGCGGAACAGTCCCTGCTGAGAGAGGCCCCCAGCCCTTCCCTTGCAGATCAACCAGTTTTCCAATCCCTGGAACCCCCTGCCAGGGCCTCCAGCCCCACAGAGAGAGGGAAACCCAGACCGGGGCCCCTGCCTCAATGGGGAGTTTGGCAGCCCCCTCAGATGGAAGATGAAAAGCCTCTGAGTGTGCGTCAGCTAATGGAGATCTTACAGCAGCTTGGGATGGTGCAAGGCCCAGGAGAGCAGCAGCAAATGGGTCCGCAAATGAGAGAGTCTCAGCAACAGTGGAGGGGCTTACAGCAGCAGAGGGCACCATCACCCCCCGCAGGCCAACAACAGAGAAGGCAGTAACCGCCCTCACCTATTCAGCAACCTTTAGAAAACCTCCCACAATTCGAGAGGCCAGCACGGCCAGTATTGCAACCACAGCAGGGTGGAGGGCAGCCAGCCCCAAACGTGCAACCCTTGGACATGCAACAGCAACAAGACTGGGGCCAACCACAACTGAGAGCGCCACCCCTGCAGCAGCCAGCCCCGAATGTGCAACCCTTGGGCATGCAACAGAAACAAGGGAGGGTCCAGCAGCAACAACCCCAGTGGGCCCCACAACAGCCTATGATTGGCCCACCTCTCAGAGCAACTTTCGATGGGGACTCAGAGAAGCTAATTTTTTTCCTCAACCAAGTACGTTCTCATTTAAATCGCTGGGCCCATCTCTACCCAGACCCAGGTGCCATGGTCGATGTGATTGCGTCCAAACTAGAGGGAGAGGCATCCGAATGGCTAAACAATTTATACAATGAGCAAGCCCCCGAATTAGACAATCCCCACCTCTTCCTCCTGGGGCTGAGAGATTTGAGGACCCTTCTATCAGCCTTAGAGCAGGAGGACAAATCCGCAAAATAAAACAAGCCGGTAGACCTGCTCTAGAGTATGTGCGTGAATTCTGCAAGATAGCCGGTCGAATAGAGGGGTGGCCTGAGCAATCCCTAATCCATCTCTTCACTGAGGGGTTAGATGACCACCTCTCCCAAGCCTGCCTCATTCGAGCAGTACCTGATCAGCTACATGAGTGATACCAGACAGCGGTGAAGCTGGACGTTCAACTCACCCGCTATAAGAAGCCTCCCCCACCTGAACCCGAGATAAGACCAGAGCAACCCAGACAACAACCACCACCCCCGAAAACCCCCAACGGCTATGACCACTGAAAGGCCCAGACCACCTGCAGGTCCACCGATCACATGCTTCCGATGTGGACAACAGGGACATCGAGCATCAAACTGCCCGGTCCCCTACCCCCGACAGCAGAACAAACCGGCACCTGCAGTGAGGAAAAGACCTAGCCAACAGCCGTCGAGAGAAAAATCCAGCGGGATCACACAGCAACTGGTTGCCCAAGCTACCTCCCCTACACAGGAGGATGCTGGAGCTGAGACTGGACCCGCTGTCGCTCTACCCTTTTTTGACAGCGATGACAAAGGAGAGAACGACCCAATGGTGAGTCGACCTGTCCCTCCTTTCACACTGGCTGCAAGGTTAATCAGCCCTAAGTCAGGAGCACAGACAGATGTAAAAGTGCTAGTAGATTCTGGATGCTCCCGATGTATCATTAGCTTGCCCTTTGCCATGAAATTGGGAATACGAGCAAAATCGCTCTCCCAGCCAATGAGGTTTGAGCAAGCCAATGGCTCCCTGATGGGAAGAACTTTTGTCACGCAACTAACAGCCTCTACGCCTAGAAATAGGGGAGCACTGGGAGTTCATACGTTTCCTAGTGGCTCCAAAACTAACTGAGGCTGTGATCCTAGGATTAGCCTGGTTAGACAAATGGAAGCCATTTATCTGGTGGGAGAAAGGGATGAGAACTGTGAGGTTACCAATAGGGCCAAACCCTCCCCCCCGATTCGACATTGCGGAACACTTTAGGCCACCTAATGAGCGAGCACTTATAACTGCCTCACCGTCACCAGACGATTCACTCATCCCCAATGAATACCGGGACTTAGCGGAGGTATTCAGTGAGAATGAATGCGATGTCCTACCCCCTCACAGACCCAATGACTGTTCCATTGAACTGGTGCCAGGAGCCAAGCTCCCACGCTCAAGAATGTACGCTATGTCCCCCCTCGAAATGGAAGAGATGCAGCAATACGTGAATAAGAACCTAAAGAGGGGGTTCTTTGAACGGGCCAAATCTACTGTGGGAGCCCGTGTGTTATTTAAAGGGAAAAAAAAGATGGGTCTCTTCGTCTCTGTGTAGACTATAAGGGTCTCAACGCTGTAAGTGTGCACAACAAGTACCCCCTCCCCCTCCTACAGGACTTATTAACTCATCTGGCTAAGGGGAGTGTTTTCACAAAATTAGACCTGAGAGAGGCATATTACCTAGTGAGAATAAAGGAGGGAGAAACGTGGAAGACTGCCTTCAACTGCCCCATGGGGAGCTACCAATTCAAGGTCATGCCATTTGGACTACAGGGGGCTCCAGCTATATTCATGCAGCTGATTAATGAGGTTCTACATGATCACCTGTACAAAGGGGTCCTGGTGTACCTTGACGATATTCTTATATACAGCATGAATATGACTGATCATATAAAGCTGGTGAGAGAAGTATTAAAGAAACTACTGAATGCCAAGCTTTATGCCAAATTGTCAAAATGTGAATTTCATCAGACCCGATTAGATTACCTTGGCTACAGAATTTCCAATGAGGGCATTGAGATGGATCCAGCTAAGGTGAAAACTATAATTGAGTGGCAACCCCCAAGAACTCGCAAACAGCTCCAGAGCTTTCTAGGTTTTGCCAACTTCTACCGTCAATTCATCCCCTCTTTTGCCAAGATTGCCCTACCCCTTACAGACCTACTCAAAACAGGGAAAAAAGGAGGGAAGCTGCGACCGGGCCAACCACTAGCATGGACTATGAACTGTCAAACAGCTTTTGAGAATTTAAAAAGACTATTTGCCGCTGAACCGGTTCTAAAGCACCCCTGCCCAGGGGAACCCTTTGTAATACAAGCCGACGCCAGCGATGTGGCCGTTGGAGCTGTCTTACTTCAAAAGAACAAGGATGGAGTCCTGCAACCCTGCGTCTACACCTCCAAAAAAATTTATGGAAAGTGAACGG
Organism: Azemiops feae; assembly: GCA_023970755.1. Classification (NCBI taxonomy): domain Eukaryota; kingdom Metazoa; phylum Chordata; class Lepidosauria; order Squamata; family Viperidae; genus Azemiops; species Azemiops feae. The sequence continues at coordinate 124,370 of JALGBA010000913.1, read as the reverse complement.
AGATGGGCAATATGGGAAAAAGAGGCCATCGCAATTAGATGGGGGTTGTTAAACTGGCGACACTACCTAGAGGGGAGCAAGGTGCCATTTGAAGTATGGACAGATCACAAAAACCTAGAGGCACTGACAACTCCCCGCAAATTGTCCCCAAAGCAAGTACGGTGGGCACAGTACTTTAACAGCTTCAACTTTACTCTAAAGTACATCCCAGGAGAAAAAAACTTCCTAGCTGATGCACTATCTAGATTGCCCCAATACAAAAGCAAACGTGAAGAAGTTAATGAGGCGATTATCTCTAATCCACAGCCTGTTGCACAAATCACACCTCGCAGGGTCCCCAATCTGAAAGACCCTGGAGCAAAGAAAATAAAACGAGAGCTCCTCACCAATCAATGGTTCAAAGATAATCAAACCTCCTTGATGTGCCAGGATGGTTTGGCTTACAAAGGGGGGAAACTGTATTTGCCCAAATCCCTCCGTCTAAATGCTCTCAAACACAGCCATGATGTTAAACAGGCTGGACACTTTGGATATATAAAAACTCTACATCTCACCCGCCGGCAATTTTGGTGGCCGGGACTGAAACGGGATGTGGAAAACTATGTGAAGAGTTGTACCGTATGTGCCACAATGAAAAGAATCCCGGGGAAAACCCCTGGGTTACTGCAGCCAGTGGCCGACCCTTCCCAACCCTGGGAAGAAATAGCTATGGACTTTATCGTAGACTTACCTGAAAGTAAAGGAAATACTGTCATCTGGACTGTAATAACTTGTTTTTGAAGCAGGCTCATTTCATCGCCTGCAAAGGACTCCCATCCGCCCAACGACTGACTAAATTGTTCCTGAAACATATCTACTGACTGCACGGTGCCCCTAAGCGAATAATCTCAGACAGGGGGTTGCAGTTCACAGCAAAGTTTTGGAGGAGTTTTCTTAAATTAATTGGATCATCTCAAGGCTTATCATCTGCTTTTCATCCGGCCACCAATGGAGCTGCAGAAGCCACCAACAAAATGGTGGAGCAATATCTCAGGTGCTATGTGTCCTATCAACAGACTAACTGGACTGACCTCCTCCCTTTTGCAGAGGTGGCGTACAACAATTCTGTGCATAGCAGTACCGGCTACACACCTTTCAGAGTAGCCACAGGCAAAGAGTTTGGTCCAATACCTGAATATCCCCAAGTACCAACTGCTTCCCAGACACTTGACCAATGGGTGAGGGGATGGGAGGAAGTTTGGAGAAACACAAAATCTGCTTTAAAAAAGACTTTTGAAACCTATAAAAAGCAAGCTGACAAAAAGAGGGCTCCCCAAAGAACGTTCCAAGTTGGGGAAAAGGTCTATCTGTCAACCAAATATTTACGCCTCAAATTACCCAGCAAGAAGTTAGGACCGAAATTCTTAGGGCCTTTTCCTATCGTAAAGGTCATCAATCCGGTCACCGTAAAACTGAAACTCCCTAGACTTCTGGGTAAAATTCACCCTGTTTTCCACAGTAGTTTGTTAAAACCTTATCGGGGCTCCACTTTAAGACCTCCCCCAAAGAAAGCACCTGGGCCCCTCGTAGTTGCAGGACAGACCCATTATGAAGTGAAACGTATTCTTGATTCTAGAATCTTTAAAGGCAAATTGCAGTACTTAGTACAATGGAAAGGATACCCGCTATCTGAAGCCACCTGGGTGAAATCAAGCAAGGTGGAAGCTGACAGACTCGTCAAAAGATTTCATGCAAAATATCCCAACAAACCGAAACCTAATCATTAACATATGCTTTTGTTTACATTACAGGATCTGTCATTTTTGTAAGGGGGACCGGATGTCAAGGCTGCTAACATTGAATGTTATGCTTGACATTATATATCGATGCAGACATTCACTATTTAACCTGTGTATTACTTTAAGAGCCACTATTAGATAGTATGGGAGGGAGGAAATGAAAGAATGTGCTGAGAACTATTTAGCCATAACAATATTTCAGCAGAGCGTCTTCAAAGCTGGATGAAATGTGAGAAGATAAAGATATGGCGTGTTATGGAACGGGAGGGAAAGCTCACACTTTAAACTAATTGGGGAATGTGATTAATGACTGTTACACGAGGGAGGGGAATATGCTTAGACACTGTGGGAAGAAGTAGGAGGGTTTAGTTTTGGGCTTCACTTTCTACGTACCGAAGCTATGTTGCAAAATAAAGAGTTTTAAAGGTAAACAATGCCTCAGAATTCCTTGAAATGCATCTTCCTTCCGAACCATTGTAAAAAAGACGTTGAGACACTAGAAAGAGTACAGAGAAGAGCAACAAAGATGATTAGGGGACTGGAGGCTAAAGCATATAAGGAACGGTTGCTGGAATTGGGTATGTCTAGTTTAATGAAGAGAAGGATAAGGGGAGACATGATAGCAGTCTTCCAATATCTCAGGGGCTGCCACAAAGAAGAGGGAGTGAAGCTATTTTCCAAGGCGCCGGAAAGCAGGACAAGAAGCAATGGATGGAAACTAATCAAGGAGAGAAGCAACCTAGAACTAAGGAGAAACTTCCTGACAGTTAGAACAATTAACCAGTGGAACAACCTGCCTCCAGAAGTGGTGAATGCTCCAACACTGGAAGTTTTTAAGAAGAGACTGGACAGCCATTTGTCTGAAATGGTATAGGGTTTCCTGCCTGAGCAGGGGGTTGGACTAGATGACCTCCAAGATCCCTTCCAACATTATTATTATTATTATTATTATTATTATTATTATTATATTATTATTATTATTATTATTATTACTATTATTAGCAGTATCCTAAGTGTGGCCTCACCCGCATGGTGTAAAGTGACATTATCCCTCTGTTGATGCAGACTAGGACTGCATTGACTTTTTTTTTTTGGCAGCTGAAGCACACTCCTGTCTTATACTTGTCTGTTGGACACCTAGATTCCTCTGTTGAGCCAGCTATTACCTATTGTATCCCTGTGCTTTTGGTTTTTCCTGCCTAAGTGCAGACATTATTTTCCTCATCATTGAATTACATTTTGTTGGATAGATCCCTACTGTATATATATTTCATTAGGTTTTATATGGGTAAGGGAAGGGTAGGGTTGGTATGGGTAAGGGGTAGGGTTGGGAAATGGGATTGGGATGGGGATAAGAATAGGTACAATAGTGGGGTTACCCCCACAGAAAATTCAACGCTTGAACAAGCAGACTGTCGTCCGGGTACAAATATTAAATAACAATAGTTAATATAATACTAAACAATTATAATCATTAATGCTAACAATAGTCATAAAATTAAAGCTTACTAAATAGGTATCATTCATCCTGTTAGACTTCACAATCTTTTGGTTCTAACGTAATGCTAGCCATTGATAAAAATTTTCCCATGTTCTAAAATACACTGAATCCTCTTTCTCTTTAATCTCTAACGTTAATCTATCCATTTCTGCACACTCTAAAATTTTCATAATTATAATCTGGTCATGTGGTAGATTTTCATTTTTCCAAAATTGGGCAAATGCAATTCTCGCAGCTGTCAATACATGTAATATTAAGTATTCATTCTCTTTGCCGTAATTACGTCCTAATATTCCTAGCAAAAACAGTTCTGGCTTATATTCTATCTGTATTTTGATCATCTTTTCTAGCCATATATGAATTTTAAACCAAAATTTCTTAGCTTTAGGACATATCCACCAAATATGATAATAAGTACCTGGTTTTTGTTTACATTTCCAACAGATATTCGGTACATTTTTAAACATTTTCGCTAATCTAACTGGTGTCATATGCCATCTATAAAACATTTTGTATAGATTCTCTTTATATGAGGCTGCTTTAGTAAGTTTAATATTTCTCTCCCAAAGCTTTTCCCAATTTTCTAAATCTATAGAATATCCAAAAAAAATTGCCCACACTATCATTGTTTCTTTTACTTGTTCTTCTTCCACCTTCCATCTTAGTAGAAATTTGTAAAGCTTCTTAATCAAGTTTTCATCCGTTTTCAAAAGTGTTTTATCAAATAATGACTGTTCTTTATAAAAGTCCATAGATTTTACATCTTTTTCATATCTTGTTTGAATTTGCAAATAGGACCACCATGTTAGGTCAATGCCTTGTTGATAAAGAGTTTGTCTGTCTTTAAGTTTTCCATCCTTATCCAAAATGTCTTTATAAGTGACAAGTTTATCGTAGTTGATTAAATTTGGATAATGAAATGCTTCCACTGTTGAAAACCACTCAGCTATTTTCATATAAATTTTTTGTTTGATTTTCTCCCACTTGGAAAACAAAACATTCCTTATGGCATGGCTTTGGAAATATTTATGTACTTTGTTTTTCTCATACCATAAGAACGCGTGCCAACCCAATTGCAAGTCATGCCCCTCTAAGTAAAGAAGTCGTTTATTTCTCAATGTAATCCATTCTTTAAGCCAAAGCAAAATGGATGCTTGGTAATAAAGTCTCCAGTCCGGAAGTCTCTATCTTTTGTTTCTTGTAGCAATTTAGTTTTAATTCGTGCTTTCTTCCCTTGCCATATAAATCTCAATATTGTTGAATTTAAATCATTGAAGAATTTCTTGCTCAGTTTAACAGGGGCCGTTTGAAATAGGAAGAGTAGTTTCGGTAAAATGTTCATCTTCACAGTCGCTATTCTTCCTAACAATGACAATTGGAGATTTTTCCACTTTTCCAAATCTACTTTTATTTGTTTCATTAATCTTTCATAGTTATCTTCTTTTAATGTTGTATATTTTGATGTTAAGTGGATACCTAAATATTTAACTGTTTTGGCTATTTGAAGATTTGACCTTTTTGCAAATTGAGTTCTCTGTTAGGTTTTTTGTTAATACCTTAGTCTTTTCTCTATTTATCTTTAAGCCTGCTACTTCTCCGAATTCCTCTATTTTCTGCAGAAGTTTAGTAACTGTTTCCAATGGTTCCTCTAAAATAAAAACTAAATCATCTGCAAAAGCCTGTAGTTTATATTTCTGTTCTTTTATTTCCAGTCCCTTAATTTCCGTGTCTTGCCTAATATCTCTAGCCAACACCTCCAATGTGAAAATAAATAACAGGCGAGATAATGGGCATCCCTGTCTTGTGTCTTTTTTGATGTCAAAACCATCTGTATATTCTCCATTTAAAAATATCATTGCTGTTTATTGTAAATTGCTTGAATTGCATTTATAAAATTTCTGCCAAAGTCCATTTCCGTCAACTGTTGGAACATAAATTGCCAATTTAAGTTGTCAAAAGCTTTTTGTGCGTCAAGAAATTTGAGAGCCATCTGTTTCCCTGGGTGATTTTCATAATATTCTAAAACGTTTAGAATAATCCTTAAATTGTTCTTTATCTGTCTTTTAGGCAAAAAGCCATTTTGGTCTGTATGAATAAATTCAGTCAAAAATTTCTTCATTCTTTCTGCCATTATTGAAGTAAAAATTTTATAATCCACATTTAATAACGATATTGGTCTATAGTTTTTAATTTGTGTGAGATCAGTATCTTCTTTAGGTATCAAAGTAATATTAGCTTCAGTCCACGAATTTGGTATTTTTGTCTGTAAGAAAATTTCATTGCACAGTTCTTTCAAAATCGGGCTTACTATATCTTGTAAAGCTACGTAGACTTCTGCAGGGAGCCCATCAGGCCCCAGGGTTTTATCCTTCTTTTGTCTTTTTATTGCCTCTGTGATCTCCATCATTGTTATTTTCTCATTTAAAATATGTCGCATATTCTCTGGGACCTTTGGAAGATCCGCTCCTCTTAAATAATCCTGTATTGCCTCCTTAGAAACCACCTCCGCCTTATACAGTGTCTCATAGCAGTCCTTAACAATTTTTTTCATCACATCATTATGGCAATATACCTCGCCTTTTGAATCTTGTAACTTACTTATCATTCTCTTTTCTCTTTCTTTCTTCAGTTTATATGCAAGCCATCTTCCCGGTTTATTAGCATTTTCAAAGAAACTCTGTTTAGATCGTTTAATCTGTTGTGCCATCATATCCATCTCAGGTAGATTTAATTTATGTTTTATTAGTTCCATTTGTGCCTTCAATTCCTTCTTTTGTGGATCAGTTCGCAATTCAAATTCCAATTTTTTGATTTCATCTTTCAGCCTAAACTGTACTTGTTTCTTTTCTTTGTTCTTTTTAGCAGTATACATTATGGCCAAACCTCTAAAATATGCTTTAGCCGTGTCCCACACATTTTGGAGAGAGGTTTCTTCTTTCTTCTTTATTTTAAAAAAGAATTCCATTTCTTTTGTGGCTAATTGTAAAAATTCTTTCTCCTTCAATATAGCTTTATTTAATGACCATCTTAATTTTTCCCTGGTTCCTTTCTAGATCATTTTAATTGGTTTATGGTCTGCCTAAATATTGGGTTCTAATTCAACCTCTTGTATTATAGTCTTTAAATTTTGGGACATCCATATCATATCAATTCTTGACCATGATTTATGCCTATTTGAATAGAATGTATACTGTAACTTTTCCGGATTCATCTCTCTCCAAACATCTTGTATAAACAATTCCTCCTTCATTTTTAAAAAGGCCTTCGATAGACTATTTCCTCCTTTCCCCCCTTGTTTATAGCTTTTATAGTCCTGTATTGCATCAGCTATTGCATTAAAGTCTCCTAATATGCAAAGATTTTGGTGATTTAGATCCACTAGTTTGTCATGTAGTTGCTGATAGAACTGATCTTGCTTCTCGTTAGGTGCGTATATTGCAACCATCAATATTTGTTTTTGATTCCACGTAATTTCTACCATTAATACTCTCCCCTATTCATCAGCATAAATTTGTTTTGGATTCATCTTTTCTTTTATATAAAGGGCTATACCTCTTTTCTTTTGAAGTGCCAAAGAAGCATAAAGCTTACCCATTTTAGGTTGTTCTAAGATTCTAAAATGTTATCTCTTAATATGTGTCTCTTGAATGCAAATTATGTCAATTTTCAGTTTTTGTAGTCTAGTAAATATTTTACTCCGTTTTGAAGGAGAATTCAAACCATTTATATTTATTGAAAAAATTCCAATCTCCTCCATAGCTTCAATTATATCTAGCCCTCAGTCTTCTAGGGGAGCTTATCTGCCTCTGATCTTTCGGTCTTACATCTTCCTCTGATTGGGTCTTTTTGGGTTCATCCTCCTCCGTCTGTTTAGATGCTCCTGCAGCAGTCCTTTCCTCTTGTTTCTTAGGCTCACGTTCACCTATTTCCAGAAAATCTCTGTGGTTGTTGAAAAATTCCTCTACTTGAAGTGGGGTGTTCAGTCTATATCTTTTCGTGTCCCAGAAAATTAGTAATCCTTCTGGGACCAACCATCTAAAATCCACTCCTTTATTAAACAATTTCTTTGTTAAAAATTGATATTCTCTTCTGGCTTCTCTTATTCTTCTAGGAATTTGCTTAAGAACTACAAGTTCTTTTTCTTTATATTTCAGTGGTTGATCTCTTATTGCTCTCAAAACTTCATCTCTTGTGGATCTTTCAACAAATCTTACATGGATTTCCCTAGGGACTCTATTTTTTCTAGCATAGCTTGAATTGACTCTGAAAACCTGATCTATTTCTCGTTCCATTTGAATCTTTTCTATTCCAAGCAACTCCACCAATAGTTCACTCAACAGATCTAACAGGTTCTCATCTTTCTCTTCTATAACATTTTGAAATCTTAAGAAATATGATGATCTTTCCATCTCCATCACAGCCATACTGTCTTCCAATTCTGCATGTGCTTGCGCCAATCTCTGATTCTCTCCTTGCAGGTATTCTAATTTCTTTTTTTTTTTTTTAAATATATTTTATTAAATTTTATATGGGTATGGGAGGGATAGGGATAATATGGGTAGAGGATGGGGTTAGGGGATGGAATTGGGATAGGGATGGGAGTAGGGGTAGGGGTAGGAACAGTAGTGGGGTTACCCCCACATAAAAAATCCAACGCTTACACAAGCAGACTCTCGTCCGGGTACACGTATTGAATAACAGTAATTAATACAATACTAAACAATTATAATCATTAGTACTAAAAATAGTCATAAAATAAAAACTTACTAATTAAATATAATTTAGCTCTAACGTAATGCTAACCATTGATAAAATTTTTCCCATGTCCTAAAATATACTGAATCCTCTTTCTCCTTAATCTCCAACGTCAATCTGTCCATTTCTGCACATTCTAAGATTTTCGTAATTATAATCTGATCGTGTGGTAAATTTTCATTTTTCCAAAATTGAGCAAATACAATTCTCGCTGCTGTCAATACATGTAATATTAAATATTCATTCTCTTTACCATAGTTAAATCCTAATATTCCTAGCAAAAATAATTCTGGTTTATATTCTATTTGTATTTTAGTCATCTTTTCTAACCATTTATGAATTTTAAACCAAAATTTCTTAGCTTTAGGACACATCCACCAAATATGATAATAAGTACCTGGTTTTTCTTTACATTTCCAACAAATATTCGATACATTTTTAAACATTTTCGCTAATCTAACTGGTGTCATATGCCATCTATAAAACATTTTATATAAATTTTCTTTATATGAAGCTGCTTTAGTAAGTTTAATATTTCTCTCCCAAAGCTTTTCCCAGTCTTCCAAGTCTATGGAATATCCAAAAATTTTTGCCCACACTATCATTGTTTCTTTTACTTGTTCTTCTTCCATCTTCCAATTTAATAGAAATTTATAAAGTTTCTTAATCAAATTTTCATCTGTTTTCAAAAGTGTTTTGTCAAATACTGTCTGTTCTTTATAAAAGTCCATTACTTTTACATCTTTTTCATATCTTGTTTGAATTTGCAGATAGGACCACCATGTTAAGTCAATGCCTTGTTGGTAGAGAGTTAGTCTGTCTTTAAGTTTTCCATCCTTATCTAAAATGTCTTTATAAGTAACAAGTTTGTCATAGTTAATTAAATTTGGATAAGCAAATGCTTCCATCGTTGAAAGCCACTCTGGTATTTTCATATATATTTTATGTTTAATTTTCTCCCACTCTGAGAGCAACACATTCCTTATGGCATGTCTTTGAAAATATTTATGTACTTTGTTTTTCTCATACCATAAGAACGCATGCCAACTCATTTGTAAGTCATGTCCCTCCAAATAAAGAAGTCGTTTATTTCTCAGCATAATCCATTCTTTGAGCCAAAGTAACATAGATGCTTGGTAATAAAGTCTCCAGTCCGGAAGTCCAAAGCCCCCTCTATCTTTTGTTTCTTGTAGTATAGTTTTAATTCGTGCTTTCTTCCCTTGCCATATAAATCTCAATATTGTTGAATTTAAATCATCAAAAAATTTCTTACCCAATTTAACAGGGATCGTTTGAAATAGAAAAAGTATTTTTGGTAAGATGTTCATCTTTACAGTCGCTATTCTGCCTAACAATGTCAATTGAAGATTTTTCCACTTTTCCAAATCTACTTTTATTTGTTTCATTAGTTTTTCATAGTTATCTTCTTTTATTGTTGTATATTTTGATGTTAAATAGATTCCTAAGTATTTAACTTTTTTAGCCATTTGAAGATTTGATCTTTCTGCAAGTTGAGATCTCTGTTTGTCTGTTAGGTTTTTTGTTAATACTTTAGTCTTTTCCTTATTTATCTTCAAGCCTGCTACATCTCCAAATTCCTCTATTTTCTGCAGAAGTATAGTAACTGTTTCCAATGGTTCCTCTATAATAAAGACTAAATCATCCGCGAAAGCCTGTAATTTATATTTTTGTTCTTTTATTTCCAACAGCCATACTGTTTTCCAATTCCGCATTTGCTTGCGCCAACGTCTGATTCTCTCCTTGCAGGTATTCTAATTTCTGATCCACTTCCACCGACTTATCTTCTATTTTTTGCATTCTTTGCTGATTATCTATAATCGCCTGTTGGAAGGTTTCCATTTTTCAATCCATTTTAACGAGATCATTTTTCAAATCTTCATAATTTTTATCTGACTCCTTTTTCATATCCATTTGCATCTCTGAAATTGCTTGTAGTATCGCTTGGATATCTTTTGATTGGGGTTCCACCTTTTCTTGTTGTAGAAATGTAGTAATTGATTTTTGAGGGACTGGACTTGCCGAGGATGAAGCGAGGGCAGAGGATGCCTCGCCAAACCTGAAGTCGCCATCTTCTAGTTGTTATGTTGTTTTGTAATCCACCAGATGGCCCGATGGCCAATTGTAATCCCCTGCCCCCCTATTGCTAGGAGAGGAAGCCAAACGTGGTTCAAAAAAAAATAATTCCAAAAAAGGAAGAGGGGTAGCAAGGGACCCCCAAAGCCTTAAAAAAGGGGAAACAAAAAATTATCCAGAAAGAAAAACAAAACAAAAAAAAAGAACAACCCCAAATTGATAAAAATAGTAAAAAAGAAAACAGGGAAGAATCCAAAAAGAGAAAAAAAAACAAGGGAACAAAAGCTAAAAATAGCAAAAAAAGGAAAAAGAAAAGAAAAAACCACCTGTAATAAAAATTATCCAATTTATAATCCAACTAGTTCAATTCTTGATCTTCAATTCTTAAAATGGGAATTATACAGCCAGAGACAGAGGGGAAAAAATATCTCTTTAGGTAATTTTTAAAAACAGATAAGAATGTCTGGGCGTTCAGCCAAGAATCTGGGCATTGAGCCAAATTCTCAGGCTGCCAGAGAACAAAGGGAGCAAGTAGCCATAAAAGCAACAGTGTTATCTTCCCAGGCTTTTAGAAAGAGAGGGGAAAAAATTAAAAAGAATAAAGTTATTCAGAGTAAATGAAAAAAAGTTTCTGAAGTTTTAAAAAAAGCAAATTGAAGCAAGGATGGCTTTCCCAATTAAACATATTTTTTCTTTTAAAAAGCAAATAAATTTCCCCAGTTCTTAGCACTTATAAAGACTTTAAAATAGTTCAGATTATTCTTCTTTTTGTAATGAAGAAGCTTAAACCGCCGCTTGTATGGGAGGGAGGGGAGAAAAAAACCCCTCCTTCCTCCCTTAGGCTTCCCGATTCAATTGAAGACAGACTGTTTAAAAGGTGTTTGAAATCAAAGTCCACATTGCCGAAGTAAAGGAAACAGAATCTCACCCGGCCCGGCTGCTTGCTGTCAAAATCAGCCGTTTCTCCATCTCTGACAGACAGCTGTTAATGGCGGATAGCATAAATGCGGTCCGCCTTTCTTCCGTTGGTTCCAGGGGCTGCTTTGAGTTCGGCGAGCCGGCCACTGCTGGCCCGTGTTCCTCAAAGGTTCACCCTTCGGTGGCCACCTCTCCGGCGTGGCATTCAGACCAAATGGACCCACAAGCAGAAGAATATCGGACCCAGGGAACGGACGGTCATTTCCCTGGGTCTAGGCTCAGCGACGTCACCGGAAATCTCCGGATAGATCCCAATGCTCATATCAGGATCCCTTTGGATCTTGAGCCTATCTATTTATAAAAATGTCGAAGTGTACTGGGCCCAAGACCGAACCTTGAGGTACCCCACTGCATGCTTCTTTCCATGTAGATGTAGTTCCATTGATGAATACTCCCTGAGTGTCGTTGGTCAGTCAATTGAGAATCCACCTACGGCTGGTTCTGTCTATCCCATGTTGTTCTATCTTACCAAAAAGTTAACTTGTGCTTTACCTGGTCAAATGTCTTGCCGACGTCCAAGAATACTAACGGCTGCTTCCAGGACACAGTCCCAAGGGCCATGGATGCATGCCCTCCCCTCCTTCCCCAACATGAGGATCAGGAATCTTAAAAAGAAAGAGGAGGGTGTGCGGCGTGCAGGAACCCAATGGGAGGGAGAAAAAGCCTATGGAGACCCTGGGGTGGGAAAGAACTGGGCGGCACAAGGGTTGAGAAAAAGAGCACAGGGTGGGGGAGGCCTAGAGATGCCTACATCAGGTAAACCTTTTGCAACTTTTGCCTCATGTGGATTTCCTCGTGTTCAATAAGGTATGATTTATGAGTGAAGAAACATCCACAGACTGGACATTTGAAAGATTTCTCCCCTGTGTGAGTCCTCTGGTGTTTCACCAGGCTGGAATTCACACTGAAACTTTTCCCACAATCAGGACATTCAAAGGGTTTCTCTCCTGTGTGAGTCCTCTGGTGTATCACCAGGTGGGACTTGTGACTGAAACGTCTCCCACAATCAAGACATTCAAAGGGTTTCTCTCCTGTGTGAGTCCTCTGGTGTATCACAAGGCTGGAATTCACACTGAAACTTTTCGCACAATCAGGACATTCAAAGGGTTTCTCTCCTGTGTGAGTCCTCTGGTGTGTCATCAGGTTGCAATAGTGACTGAAACCTTTTCCACATATAGGACATTCAAAGGGTTTCTCTCCTGTGTGAGTCCTCTGGTGTTTCACAAGGCTGGAATTCTGACTGAAACTTTTCCCACAATCAGGACATTCAAAGGGTTTCTCTCCTATGTGAGTCCTCTGGTGCATCACCAGGTTGGACTTGTGATTGAAACCTTTCCCACAATCAGGACATTGAAAGGGTTTCTCTTCTGTGTGAGTCCTCTGGTGTGTCACCAGGTGAGAATTCTGACTGAAACTTTTCCCACAATCAGGACATTCAAAGGGTTTCTCTTCTGTGTGAGTCCTCTGGTGTGTCACCAGGTGAGAATTCTGACTGAAACTTTTCCCACAATCAGGACATTCAAAGGGTTTCGGGCTTGTGTGAGTCCTCTGGTGTTTCACAAGGTTGAAATTCTGACTGAAACTTTTCCCACAATAAGGACATTCCAACGGTTTCTCTCCTGTGTGAATCCTCTGGTGTGTCACCAGGTGAGAATTCGGACTGAAACTTTTCCCACAATCAGGACATTCAAAGGGTTTCTCTCCTGTGTGAGTCATCTGGTGTGTCACAAGGCTGGATTTGTGATTGAAACTTTTTCCACAGATAGGACATTCAAAGGGTTTCTCTCCTGTGTGAGTCCTCTGGTGTTTCACAAGGCTGGAATTCTCACTGAAACGTTTCCCACAATCAGGACATTCAAAGGGTTTCTCTCCTGTGTGAGTCATCTGGTGTGTCACAAGGCTGGATTTGTGATTGAAACTTTTTCCACAGATAGAACATTCAAAGGGTTTCTCTCCTATGTGAGTCCTCTGGTGTTTCACAAGGCTGGAATTCTCACTGAAACTTTTCCCACAATCAGGACATTCAAAGGGTTTCTCTCCTGTGTGAGTCCTCTGGTGCATCACCAGGTTGGACTTGTGATTGAAACCTTTCCCACAATCAGGACATTGAAAGGGTTTCTCTTCTGTGTGAGTCCTCTGGTGTGTCACCAGGTGAGAATTCTGACTGAAACTTTTCCCACAATCAGGACATTCAAAGGGTTTCGGGCTTGTGTGAGTCCTCTGGTGTTTCACAAGGTTGAAATTCTGACTGAAACTTTTCCCACAATAAGGACATTCAAACGGTTTCTCTCCTGTGTGAATCCTCTGGTGTATTACCAGGGTGGACTTGCGACTGAAACCTTTCCCACAATCAGGACATTCAAAGGGTTTCTCTTCTGTGTGAGTACTCTGGTGTGTCACCAGGTGAGAATTCGGACTGAAACTTTTCCCACAATCAGGACATTCAAAGGGTTTCTCTCCTGTGTGAGTCATCTGGTGTGTCACAAGGCTGGATTTGTGATTGAAACTTTTTCCACAGATAGGACATTCAAAGGGTTTCTCTCCTGTGTGAGTCCTCTGGTGTTTCACAAGGCTGGAATTCTCACTGAAACGTTTCCCACAATCAGGACATTCAAAGGGTTTCTCTCCTGTGTGAGTCATCTGGTGTGTCACAAGGCTGGATTTGTGATTGAAACTTTTTCCACAGATAGAACATTCAAAGGGTTTCTCTCCTGTGTGAGTCCTCTGGTGTTTCACAAGGCTGGAATCCTGACTGAAACTTTTCCCACAATCAAGACATTCGAAGGGTTTCTCTCCTGTGTGAGTCCTCTGGTGTATCAACAGGTTGGACTTCTGACTGAAACCTTTCCCACAGATAGGACATTCAAATGGTTTCTCTCCTGTGTGAGTCCTCTGGTGTCTCATGACATGGGAATTTCTAATGAAACTTTTACACAATCAGTACAGTGATAGTTTTTCTCCCTGCTGTGAATCCTCTGATGTATCACCACGTTGCCATGCTCACTAAAGCATTTACTGCACTAGGAGTGCTTTTATGGCTTTTCTCTTGTGTGGGTCCTTGCATGAACCACAAGGGAGCTGTTCTGACTAAAGCTTTTGCCACAATCAGTTGATTTGTATGGCTTTTCTCCTGTGTGGCTCCTCTTGTGCATAATCAGCTGTGATTTGCAATCTGTGCTTTTCCAACAATAGACACAAGTACGGAGCTTTTCCACAGCTGATATTCTTGAGGAAGTCAAAAATATGGACAATCCCTTGTTTAGTGGTGCTTTCATTCAAGCCGTTTTCTTCCTCACAAGGCGAGGCCTGCATGGCTCTCTGCTCTACGTGACTTTCCTACTCACCTTTTCCTCCAAGTGACTTCCAGATATTTCCCTCTTTTACTGAATGAAAAATAATCTCCCTTCACTTTTCATGTAAGGTATCCTTGAGTTCTGAATAATCTACTTTTCCAGTTTGAAATCTTTCTTGATTTTCTCTTTTTTTCTAAGAGCTGCTGGAGGAGAATTGTGTGGTTTTCTGAAGGAAATGGAAAATATTTTGATTTCTGGCTCGGTTTTCTTTCCTTTTCAATCTTGCTTGTTATTCTTAGCTGTCCAGAGTTCTTTTATTGCCATTCTCTTTGTCTATAAGATTCAAAGAAAAGTGTCATTAACTGGTTAGAGATGTGAAAAAAAGAAAAACTATATACATTACAATGAAAAAGGAAACATGCCACAATACTAGAATAATCTCGTACATTAATTATGATTCATTTGAGACATGGAAGACTACCTACATCCAAGTTGAGATATCCGTTCAATCATGAAATTCTCTTGTTGACTTGGATCAATGACAAATTCTTAACAATGCAAAGGGTTATCATCAAATATATCTGGAAGTGCTGAGGCTAGATTTTATAATTGCAGATATATGCATACAGAGAGAAATATAGACAAACACGTAAAAGTGTGTATATGGAGAAAATCTATGTCTTTCAAGCCTGGAAAAATGTCCCAAAATAGTTTACAGTCAAAGCTTTTGAGCTAATTTTTAGAGATGTGGCAGCTTTAACTGATGGATAACAGAATAACAGAGTTGGAAGGGACCTTGAAGGAAGAAGGAAGAATTTTAATGCTGAAATGATGATAATTCAAAAAAACATGTTGATAATAGCAATATATGCACCAAACAATAAACAAGAAATATTTTATCAAAAACTACACAAGAAAATATTGGAAATGGAATATCAAAATATTTGTTTAGTAGGAGGCTTTAACGCAATTGTGAATGAAAAATTAGATTGCAAAAGTAGTAAAATAGGAAAAAAAGGAAGAAAGAGATTACCTAAGGTGTTTGTTAAAATGGCAGAATCTGCATACAGAATGTCTGGAGAGAAATGAACCCAAAAAAGACTCAGTATACATTTTATTCAAATAGACACAAATCATGGTCTAGAATTGATATGATATGGATGTCCCCTAAATTAAGAACTAATATACCTGAGATTGAGATAGAACCCAATGTTTGGGCTGACCATAATCCGCTAAAGCTGAGTTGGACAGGAGTAAAGAAGAAATCTAGGTGGACATTGAATCAACTCTTATTAAAGGAGAAAGAATTTCAGAAATAGCAGTAAAGGAAATGGAATTATTTTTCAAAGAAAATAAAAAAGAAGACACTTCACTCCAGTACATATGGGATACAGCCAAAGCATACTTCAGAGGATTAGCTATAACTTATACGCCTGAAAAGAATAAAGAGAAAAAGCCAGATTGTACAACGCTAAGGGAAGAGTTTAAAAAATTGGAGCTAGAACTTCAAAAAGATCAACAACAAAAACTCTTAAAAGACAAATGGAGATAATTAAACATAAACTAAACCTAATAAGAGTCAGAAGAATTGGCTCAACAAATCAGAAGGGCAAAACAATTTTTTTTCGAAAATGCAAATAAACTGAGAAGGTGGCTGGCTTATAAATTGAAAAAAGAAAGAGAAAAAGTTGATAAACAAATTGCAAGATGAGAAGGGAGATGTGCAACTCCAAAATGAGGCAATAAAAAATAGTTAAAGTATATTATGAAAAACTATATGATATAGAAAAAAAATCTCTCTGGGAAAAACAACACAATATATGAAAAAATTCCAGGAAACTTTAAAAACATGCTAAATGAAAAAATGACAATGATGGAACTGATGGAAGCTATAAAAAGACAAAAAAATGATAAAACTCCAGGACCGGATGGGCTACCTGCAGAGTTCTATAAATGCTTTCAAGATACATTAAGCTCTCCAATGAAGGAAGACTGTATATTAGAGGCCGAATTACCAAATATATGGATGGAAGCAAATATTACCTTAATACCAAAAGAGCACTCAGATTTATTACAGATAAAAAAATTATAGACCAATATCACTATTGAATGTGGATTACAAAATTTTTGCTTCAATAATAGAAGAGGTTGAAAAGATTTTTGACTGAATTTATTCATCCAGATCAAAATGGATTTTTACCAAAAAGACATATAAAACACAATATAAGGATTATTTTTAATACATTAGAACAGGGCTTTTCAACCCGTGGTACGCGTACCACCAGTGGTACGTGAGCACATGGCTGGTGGTACGCGTAGGGCGAGTTGAAAAAAAATGTTAAAAAATTTTAATTTTTTTTTAAAAAATTCTAAAAAAATTTTTTTTTAAAAAAAGTGTAAAAGTGAATGAGGTGAAGCGGCAGCAGCGCCTCAGAGGCTTGTGGCAAAGTCAGCTGGAACTGCACATTGCCTGGGTCCTACTGAGAGCCCAGGATCAAAGCGCGCAGCTCCAGCTGATTGGCGGCGGCCTTGGGGGTAGCAGGCAGCCTCACGCAGTCTTCAGGGGAGATTCCGCTGGAGCTGCGTGACGCATTGCCTGCCCCCCCACCCCCGCCCAGATGCCCTCACCTCCCCCAAGCATTTTTTTACTCACCTGCTTTCAGCTGCACTACCTTTCTCCTGTCCTTCTCGGCCTTTGTCACGTGTTTGTGAGACAAAAAAAAAAGTTCCATGAGACTTTCTAACTTCTCGCGAGAAGTTAGAAAGTCTCATGGAACTTTTTTTTCTTTTTTACCCACAAGCACGTGGCAAAGGCAGAGAAACACACGAAGGCAGAGAAGCAAAAGCAGAAAGGGAGTGCAGCTGAAAGCAGGTGAGTAAAAAATGCTTGGGGGAGGCAAGGGCATCTGGGCGGGGGCGCCAACGTTACCCTGCATGGTGGCGGGAGGGTTAACGGCGGGCGTGGGGGGTCTAGGAGGAGCTGCGCAAAGCAGGCAGAGGGGAGGCTGGGCAGATTGTGGGCGCCGGCAAGCGAGCGAGCTGGGCAGGGGCACGGAATCGGCGTTCCTGAGCACACGCCAATTCGCGCCCCTGCCCATCTGGCTCACTGGCCGGAGTGAAGGGGAAGCTTCTGCGCGCCGAGCGGCTTCCAAGCGCCAGGCGCCGAGCGGCTTCCGGGCGCCGGGCGGATTCCGAGCGGCTTCTGAGCGCCAGGCGCGCCAAGTGGCTTCTGAGCGCCGGGCGGATTCCGAGCAACTTCCGAGCGCCTGGCGGCTTCTGAGCACCAGGCGGCTTCCGAGCACCAGGCATGCCGAGCGGCTTCCAAGCGCCGGGCACGCCGAGCAGCTTCCGAGCGGCGGGCGGCTTCTGAGCGGCTTCTGAGCGCCGGGCTTCCGAGCGGCTTCCGAGCGCTGGGCGGATTCCGAGTGGCTTCTGAGCGCCGGGCGGATTCTGAGCGCCAGGAGCGCCGAGCGGATTCCGAGCGCTGGGAGCACCAAGCGGATTCCAAGCGCCGGGCGGCGGCTGAGCGCTGAGCGCGGGTGGCTCAGCTGTAGCAGCTCTACACACAGAGCCTGGTGCATTCTCACCACACGGAGCGGCTGACAAGGTGAACCAGTGACATCCTGGCCCTGCCTGTGCACGTGCAGAGGCTGAGGCGCATGCGCTCTCCTCTGCCTCTGCGCATGAACAGGCAGGGCCGTGATGTCGCCTCACCTCACCGGCCACTCCGTGTGGTGAGAATGCACCGCTGCCTGTCAAAAAGTTGCAAAAGGTGATCACATGACCCTGGGACACTGTGAATGTCATAAGTATGAATCAGTTGCCAAGCATCTGAATGTAAATCAAATGACCCTGGGGATGCTGCAACAGTCATAAGTGTGAAAAATGGTCATAAGTCACTTTTTTCAGTGCCATTGTAACTTTGAACAGTCACTAAGTGAATTGTTGTAAGTCGAGGACACCTGTACTTTATCATTTTTTCCTTTTTTGGGGGGGGGGGTCAGGTTTTTGACACCTTGCTGGGCGAGTGGTGGTACTCGGATGTTGCCTTATCCTAAAAGTGGTACAATGGGTGAAAAGGGTGAAAAGCCCTGCATTAGAATACCCAGCAAAACAAATCATTTAATTTTTTTAGATGCTCAAAAAGCCTTTGATAATGTAAGCTGGCAATTTATGACACAACAATTAAATTGCATGGATGTTGGAAAAAAGGTTAAAAATATAGTTAAGACAATATATCATAAGCAAACAGCGAAAGTAATTGTAAATGGGGACTACACATGGAATTTTAACATAAAGAAAGGCACATTGCTATTTATATTGACATTGGAAGTTTTCAACAGGAACATCAAACAAGACCCAGAAATTAAAGGAATGGAGATAAAAGATGAAAGCTATAAATTACAAGCATTTGCAGATGACTTGGATTTATCACAGAAGAACCATTGGAGACAACCCCTAAACCAGGGGTGTCAAACTGCCAGCCCGCAGGCCGGATGCGTCACCCGGAAACCGTGCCCGCCCCATTGCCGGCAATGGCAAAACAGTCCCAATATGTCGCGTGACATCACGTGATGTTGCATGTTTGACATGTCTGTCCTAAACTATTGAAAAGGATTGAGGAATTTGGAGAAGTAGTAGGATTGAAGATAAATAGAGAAAAAACAAAAGTTATAGTTAAAACCTTACATCTAAGCAAAAAGAACAATTGTCAGAAAAAATGGATTTTCAAATAGTTAGGAAAGTTAAATATTAGGGAATATACCTAAAAGCAAGACGTGCAATGGTAAAAGATAACTACATAAAATTACTTAATCAAATAAAATTAGATCTAGAAAAATGGAAAAACTTACAACTATCAGTGTTAGGAAGAATAGCTACTGTGAAAATGAATAAGTTTACTAAAACTGCTCTTCTTGTTCCAAACAGCACCTATAAAAATAGAGACGAATTTTTTTTAAAAAAAAACAAGTTTTATTAGTATTTTTTGGTTTTACATCAAAGTGCTTTAGGAATCCACATGGAGATAAGGTGATCAATCATCCAAAAAAAACCCCACAATATAATCAAACATAAATAGTTCAATAATTCCTTAAAAGTTCCTTCTCTATTTCCCTCAGGCTTTAACCTAGTATTAATATATTTCTAAATAAAATTCAATCATTGTAAAAAGAATATCAATAGTAATTCACTTATATCAATCAAAATCCTGTTTTAAGTTTAACTATTTTACAATTACCATTTTCCACTTTAGCCTAAAATAAACACATAAGTTACATTTCGGGTCTCCCAATTTCCCATCAAACAATAATTATTTCTAAAATATACATATTATATCAACTATTATATTTTAATACTTCCCAACTATATTCTCTTTCCTGTACCCTATCAAGTATACATTTTCTATTTCAAATATATATTTTATAAATCTTAAAACCCCTTTTTAACTCCTTACCTAAAATTTAAATCCTATCAAAATCATTATACTTATAAAAAGAAAAAAATATTATTCCACCAAACACCTTATTTCCTTTCCAATCTGTATTCTATTTCTTCATCTATTTACTTTTTATTTACCACATATTAAATTTCCCAACCATAGTCAAATTACCTCCCAACCATAGTCAAATCCATAGTTTTCATCTCGATAGTATTAACTCAGTCAAAATCTCTAAAAGCCTTTTTAAACCGTCAAATAAAGTTTTAATCATTTTTAAACCTAATTCTAGCTTTCTTTTTGTGCCAAGCCGGTTTCCACCAAAGAGCCTCTGAGTCATCAAATCTTAATATTTGGTTATCCATATGTCTCCACAATTGAGTCTGATCGTAATCCTCTTCTCTTTTTTCCAGTGTTGTCTGCACTATATAGTCGGTCTTAATCAGTATGATAGTTATTCGTTGTTTGTCCATGTTGTCAGTGTTTTCGATGCCTCGTTTTTGAAAGTCCATTCCTGTTGCTTTTAGGATTATAGGTGTTTTGGTTGGAATCCGCCTTTGGTCATCAAGATTCTCCATACTTTGCATCTGCGATATAATCTCTTCCTCTTGTGTTGATTGGTTCCTCTTCAATAGATTGTAGATAGATTTCCTCCATCTCGTTGAATTGTGGTCGTTGCATATCGGCCTCTTTAGGGTTAATCTGTTCTTCCTCTATTATTCCTTGATCTATAAATTGGTCAGTGAAAGTTTGAGAGTCAATTTTTAACTCTGGAACATCATCTTCCATGTCCATTCTAAATTGTTCTTTCAGTTCCAAAAATTTTTCTAATAAAAGTCCATAGTCAAACTGTGGGTAAGATTCCATTTCAATAATAAAGTAGTCTTAATTTTTTAGTGAAAGTTCAGCTTAAAAGGTAAATACAACAATACAAATTCTGTAGTAGAAATAGTATAAGGTATAGGATCCAAACAGAAATAGAAAAAAACAAAAAAATCAGGCCAAATAAAGATTCTATAATAGCAAAATTATAAAATGTAATATCCACACAGGAGTAAGAAAAAATAAAAAAGTCAAGCCAAACAAAGAGATAAAGGCAGAAAAAATCAAAACCAGTATTATAAGTATCCAATTTATAGTCCAAAATAGTAATAAAAAAGGTGCCTTAAAGATCAGTTATTATCTTGTAATCCAAAAAAAGAAAAGTCCATTTTTCTAAGAAATATATTTTGTATTATAAAGTCAAAGTAAACTACTAGAAGAAAGCCAAGGAAAGCAAAAAAAAATGAAGCCTTTCAGCTGGTTTCAATACAGATAGGAATGTCTGGGCGTCACGCCAAGTTTAAGCTGAATACACATCCGACCAAGCAAAGTGAAAGTGATTTGCCATTTCAATCCACAAAACACCGCCCAGACAGCCAAAAATTTTTTTAAAAGAAACAGTAATGTTCAGAAGGGGGGGAGGATGGAAAACACGCCACCCCCCTCCCTAAAGTCTTCCACTTAGACTAAAGACAAGCAGGCAAAGAGAAAGAAAATCCACCTTCACAATAAGGATTTTTTCAGAATCCCCAAAATCCAACAGCTCAAATAGTCAGTAAAAATTAGTTATTTTTCTCAACGCTCGTTTTCCCAAGTATCCGAACGCTGCTTTCTGAAAGTAGGGAAATAATTCTAGAAGCTTTTCTCAGGAAGATAAATAGGGTATCAAGAGGGAAGGAAAGGTCTCACCCGGATTACCCACGGTGGTTCTTTTCGCTTAGATGTTGCTGTGACTTTCGGCTGAAGCAGCTAGATGATCGGCCATTTTAATGGCCGATCTTTTCCCTGTCGGCCCAAAGGAGCTGTCTCGGACTGCAGAGGGAGCTGCCGCTCCCTCCGCTGTCAACAAGTATCCTCCTCAGCGGTGGTCGCCCCTCCAGGGGGGAAACCGGCCGGCAAAGAGAGCAAAACTCTTTGTGCGACCGCCTGCACTGCGACCAAAACCGGAAGCCTAGAGAAGAATTTTTTTGATGATTTAAATACTTTGATTTTGAAATTTATTTGGCAAGGAAGGAAAGCCAGAATTAAACTGAAAATGCTACCACAATCCAAAGAATATGGAGGATATGGATTACCAGATTGGGTCTTATATTATCAAGCATGTGTCTTAATATGGCTAAAAGAATGGATAACTCTGAGACATAAAAGACTGTTACATCTAGAAGGACATGATCCGCAACTTGGATGGTATGCATTTCTATGGTATGAGAAGAATAAAATTCATAGATACTTTCAAAATCATTATATAAGAAATACACTATTTCTTGTGTGGGAAAAGATAAAATCTACTTGAGAATCCCAGGATGGCTTTCAACTATGGAAGCGTTTGTTCACCCGAATCTAGTGAAATATGAAAAAAAATGGACATATAAAGATATTTTGGATACTGAAGGAAACTTAAAATCTAAACAAGAGCCTGTAGACCAGGGTACTGAATTATCATGGTGGCCTCAGTTGCAAATGTAATCGAGTTATGATAAAGATGCAAAAATGTATGATTTTTATAAAGAACAATGTTTGATCAGATACTGTTGACCTCTGTTAAAAAACTGATTAAGAAACTATATACAGTGGGGCAAAAAAGTATTTAGTCAGCCACCAATTGTGCAAGTTCTCCCACTTAAAAAGATGAGAGAGGCCTGTAATTGTCATCATAGGTAGACCTCAACTATGAGAGACAAAATGAGAAAACAAATCCAGACAATCACATTGTCTGATTTGGAAAGAATTTATTTGCACATTATGGTGGAAAATAAGTATTTGGTCACCTACAAACAAGCAAGATTTCTGGCTCTCACAGACCTGTAACTTCTTCTTTAAGAGGCTCCTCTGTCCTCCACTCATTACCTGTATTAATGGCACCTGTTTGAACTTGTTATCAATATAAAAGACACCTGTCCACAACCTCAAACAGTCACACTCCAAACTCCACTATGGTGACGACCAAAGAGCTGTCGAAGGACACCAGAAACAAAATTGTAGACCTGCACCAGGCTGGGAAGACTGAATCTGCAATAGGCAAGCAGTTTGGTGTGAAGAAATCAACTGTGGGAGCAATAATTAGAAAATGGAAGACATACAAGACCACTGATAATCTCAAAATGATCACAAGAACGGTGAGCAAAAATCTCAGAACCACATGGGGGGACCTAGTGCATGACCTGCAGAGAGCTGGGACCAATGTAACAAAGGCTACCATCAGTAACACATTACGCCGCCAGGGACTCAGATCCTGCAGTGCCAGACGTGTCCCCCTGCTTAAGCCAGTACATGTCCGGGCCCGTCTGAAGTTTGCTAGAGAGCATTTGGATGATCCAGAAGAGGATTGGGAGAATGTCATATGGTCAGATGAAACCAAAGTAGAACTGTTTGGTAGAAACACAACTCGTCGTGTTTGGAGGAGAGAGAATGCTGAGTTGCATCCAAAGAACACCATACCTACTGTGAAGCATGGGGGTGGCAACATCATGCTTTGGGGCTGTTTCTCTGGAAAGGGACCAGGACGACTGATCTGTGTACAGGAAAGAATGAATGGGGCCATGTATCGTGAGATTTTGAGTGCAAACCTCCTTCCATCAGCAAGGGCATTGAAGATGAAATGTGGCTGGGTCTTTCAGCATGACAAACACACCGCCCGGGCAACAAAGGAGTGGCTTCGTAAGAAGCATTTCAAGGTCCTGGAGTGGCCTAGCCAGTCTCCAGATCTCAACCCCATAGAAAACCTTTGGAGGGAGTTGAAAGTCTGTGTTGCCCAGCGACAGCCCCAAAACATCACTGCTCTAGAGGAGATCTGCATGGAGGAATTGGCCAACATACCAGCAACAGTGTGTGCCAACCTTCTGAAGACTTACAGAAAACATTTGACCTCTGTCATTGCCAACAAAGGATATATAACAAAGTATTGAGATGAACTTTTGATATTGACCAAATACTTATTTTCCACCATAATGTGCAAATAAATTCTTTCCAAATCAGACAATGTGATTGTCTGGATTTGTTTTCTCATTTTGTCTCTCATAGTTGAGGTCTACCTATGATGACAATTACAGGCCTCTCTCATCTTTTTAAGTGGGAGAACTTGCACAATTGGTGGCTGACTAAATACTTTTTCCCCCACTGTAACTTTCTATTAAATTCAAAAATGGAGGATGAACAAGTGAAAGAAACAATGAAAGAGTGGGAAAAAAACTTTGGATATAACATAGAATTAGAGAAATGGCAAAATCTTTGGGAAAGAAATTATAAATTGACCACGGCAACTTCTTATAAAGAAAACTGATATAAAATGTTCTATAGATGGCATTTACCACCTACTAGATTAGCAAAGATGTTTAAAAATATGTCCAGTAAATGTTGGATATGTAAACAAACACATGGCCTGTGTTACCATATGTGGTGGCCTTGTGTTAAAGAAAAAAAAATTGGGCAAAAATACACACTCGGTTAGAAAAGATATTAGGGAAACATGTAGATTTTAAACCTGCACTCCTTTTATTAGGTATAATATCAGAAAAAATTAATAAGCAAAGTGTATATTTAACATTGCATGTATTATCAGCAGAGAGGGATTGTATTTGCTCAGCACTGGAAGAATGAAGAAACACCACTAGACAAAGAAATAATCAAGAAGATATTGGACTGTGCTGAAATGGACAGACTTACATTGAGGATGAAAGAAAAAGGAGATACAGAATATTTTCAAACATGGAATTTATTTCATCAGTGGTTGGAGAAAAGGGGTAGACACTAAGAATGTAACTTGTATTATTAAGCAAACAAATTGGACCAGACAACACGATGTTTATTAAGCACCAATTAATGTAATAATAGAAAATTAATTTTAAAAAGTTGTAAAAAAAACCAGAGTTGGAAGGGACCTTGGAGGTCTTCTAGTCCAACCCACTGCTCAGGCAGGAGACCCTATTATTATTCCTGAAAATGGCTGTCTGGTCTCCTCTTAAAAACCTCCAGTGATGCAGCACTCACAACGTCTGAAGGGAAGCCATTCCCAAAGAATCAACCTTCACTTGAAGGAGACTTTTTAAATCTTCCCACCAGCAGAAAATCGCAGCCCCCAGTTTAACAGCGTGCAGCACCAGTGGACTTAAAAGTTGGGGAGGGAAGGAAAATGCAGCAGGAGCAGCAGCTGACATGCTTCAGCCTAGTTGCTTCTCTGCTTGGACGCCGTGGAGGAAACCAAACAGCCCCGCTTGCTCCCGACTTCTCCTCCGACCTGCCCTCCACTCACCTTCCAGCTGCTGCTTCAATCTGGGAAGACCACAAAATCCTCCCTACACACCATCTTCCTCCTATTAGTGATCAAGAAGAGGAAGTTCCTCGGCGCTTCCCCTCTTCTCCCCTTTCTAGCAATATAGTACTCGATGGTTTTAACTCCTTTAAACTCAACCACAGATGCCGCCTTCTGTATTGTCCCCTTTCTAGGCACAGTTGCCTGTTTGACCTCGGATAGGGTTGTCTCGTCTCTGCCTAAGGCGTTTGCAAGATTTCCCCCTGCTTAAAAGCTATCAAGTCGTTTCTTACTTCTAGCAACTGACCTTTGAAACAGAGCCTAGTGAAATGTGATGCTAGTTAGATTAGTTACATTAGAAGATTAGCTATGTGCTGAGCCCCAAATGTTCATGACGGTTTTATACAATTACACAATCAGCTTTCCTAGGGGTGACTCTCAGTGGAGATCAAAACCTCTCTACACCCGAAATCTTTATGACTTATTTAAGGTGGCTCCCAAGGTTTTAGGACATAGCAGCAACATCAGGCCAGATGCTCCAGGGGAGCCAACTTCACTCCTGCTGGCCAGGGCTGCATCCAAGAGCACCCAGCATACCATTCCTGAAGGAGGACAACCTATATCTGCTAAATGCCATGTACTTCTGTCAATTTGCTTGCACAGAAGTCTCCATTAGGTCACAGAGAGAAAAATATGCAGCAGGGCCTCGAAAATGGGGGCTAAGAAAGAGGGGGCAATTGTGAATATATGGTAGAAGAAATATTTCTAAAATACATTTTTAAAAAGAAAACAAAAGGGAAGAATAGAATATCCCACCAAAGCACATGGCCGACTGAACACCAGGCTAACCTCTTTAGAGGGACATCTTGCACTGCTGTTTTTAATGTACATCTCGTAGGTTTTGGATGGGGATAGTGGCCACTTCAGCTATTGGATCTGAGCTCTGTTGCAGGGAGGAATCTGGAATAAAAGAACCGCAAGATATATTTTATTGATTCCCTTTTCATTCAGTAACTCAAGATGGCATACAAAGATCTTCCTGTGTAACATGCTGTAATTTATGGCGCAAATGCCCCCCCCCCCAGACAGCCTGCCTACCTACCTACAATGTGATCCACTAGAAAAAAATTGTAACCAGTCCTCTGAATTGTGTTAGTGAAATGAACAAATGTACAATTCTTTGGTTTCTTCTAAATTCAGGATCATTCATCTGCAGACTTTAAATATCAGTATATTGCTCCAAATATTGTTTCTCTCTTTACTTGTAGGCATTCCTTGGAAAACCTTAAAGAAAATTTGACTTTCTTTTAAATGAAAATGATGACATGGTATAATATGTTATGTATTGTTGTTTTTCCTCTGAGGTTTATTTATCTATTTTTAAGAACTGCTAAGGATTTGATCCTGGATAGATCAGAGACAATGATTTATCGTAAATAACAAGCCATTGTAGTTAAATACAATAATAGATGGTTAAGAGAGGGCTTTGATGTTTAACTTTACTGTTAGTTCATCTGTTCAGCACTTTGCCTTTACACATAGTAGATAAATGAAGGACAAATTGATTCTAAAGAGAGGTAGAAATTCACAAATTTTGGGCCTGCTTTGCAAGGGTAGGAAACTAATATTGTTACACTATGTTTGTCAACATTCAACTGATTTACTATATGTAAATCTGTTTTTGTCTTTTTTCTTTTTTAATGCACATTTCTCTTTTAATATTTTGCCCATCCTTGTTTTGTTGTTGTAATTTTTTTTAAACAAGTTTTATTAATTTTTCATTTCTTACAACAAAGTGCTTTGGAAACAACGTGGAGATGGGGTAGTCAATTATCGAAACACAAAGTCATGTATGTATAGCTCAAATTAGCTCCTTAAACATTCCCTCTCTATTTCCCTCAATTAATACAACATATTCAAATTAATGCATTTCTAAATAAAGTCCAATCAATCAATAAAACTATCAATAAAATTTTACCTATACAAATCCAAATCCTGTTTTAAACTTTACTAAATTCCAATTATCATATTCCAATTTAGCCTTGAATAAACATATTGTTTACACTTCAGGTATCCCTAATTTCCCTCATTTCATATAATATCTAAAATAAACATATTATTCCAAAAATTACATTCTTAGATTTCCCAAATATATTCTCTTTCTTATTCTAATAACTCCTCATTTAATAATGCCATATCTTCCATTATCACAATCCATTTCTCCTTCCCTTACAAAGTAATTATCAGACTTAAGATAGATACATTATTCCAAAAAAATACATTCTTACTTTATTATACATATACAGTATATTCTATTTCTTATCCTTGTCAGTTATAAGTCAAAATCCTAAACATTAAATCAATCCATATCTCTAAAAAGCCTTTTTAATCCAGTAACTAAAATTTTAAATCCCATTTTCAAATCTTACTCTGGCTTTCTTTTTGTGCCCGGTAGGTTTCCATAACAGAGCCTCTATCTCATCAGATAGGTCTTCCTTCATTCCTCAACATATCATTTGAATCAAGGGGGAACGTCCAATTATCAATTTTAAGAAGTTGGCTCCTTTGTAGTTATTCCATTGTTGCCCTAGAAATATTTGATTAAACTGAATAGCACAATTAATTATATCCAATGTTGTGATTAGTAGTTGATTATCAACATAGTCACCGTTCTCAATAGGTCGTAGTTGAACATCAATTCCTGGTGCTTTTAGAGTTGCGTGTAGTCTAGTTAAAGTCACTTTTTGATCCTCAAAGGTCTCAGTGGATTGTATATAGCCGTGGTGGCGAACCTATGGCACGCGTGCCACAGGTTGCATGCAGAGCCGTCCCTGATGGCACGCGAACCATTGCTACTTCCCTCCTTTTCGCACATGCGCAGAGCTTCATGATTTCTACGCATGCACTGCTCTTGCACTCTCTGCGCATGCTGCAGGGTACTATAAAAGAAGGAATTTTCGGAGCGTGGCAGAAAGCGAAAGCGAGAGAGAATACGAGCAAAAGCGGTAAGTTTTGTGTCACCTCACGCCCTGCCTCGTCTCCGGCCTGCCGCTGAACTTGCGCCACTTGGCCGCAGCCGCAGCGGATGAGGCAGCGGCCACTGGGGGAGCCGAGGCTGAGGCCGAAGAGCCTGGCTCAGTGGCCCCGGAACACCCCACCGGTGCCAGCATCTTGCAGCGCGTGGCGCCGGCATTTTTCATCACCTCGCAGCCCGCCCCGCCTCATGCAGCCCGCCCCGCGCCATCTCCGGCCTGCCGCTGAGTTTGGGCCGCTTGGCCACAGCGGTGGCCACTGGGGAAGACGAGGCCGAAGAGCCCGGCTCAGCGGCCCCGGAACACCCCGCCGGCGCTGGCATCTTGCGGCGCCTGGCAACGGCATTTTTTGACACCTCGCAGCCCGCCCCGCCTTGTGCAGCCCGCGCCGTCTCTGGCTTGCCGCTGAGCTTGGGCTGCTTGGCTGCAGCGGACGAGGCGGCGGCCATTGGGGGAGACGAGGCCGAAGCCGAATACCCCGCTGGCGCCAGCATTTTTCATCACCTTGCAGCCCGCCCCGCCTCGCGCAGCCCACCCGTCAAGCCCCCATGGGCTCGACATTCATGGGGGGGAGGCGAGGGGGAGGAAGGCGAGCGGTCCCAGCCAAGCCAGCGAGCTCTGGATGGCGGCCGCCACACAGTTGATTGCCGAGACCACTGCCACGCGCAGCCCGCCCGTCAAGCCCCCGGGGGCTCGACATTCACGGGGGGAAGGCGAGGGGGAGGGAAGGCGAGGGGGAGAAGGCGAGCGGTCCCAGCCATGCCAGCAGCTCTGGAAGGAGACCGCCGCACAGCTGGTCATCAGGAGCCTGGCACAACAGACCTACCGGTTAACACGGGAGGCTCCAGCAAAGCCGGCGGTGCAGAAGTTAGTTTGGTGGCGGCGCCGAAGAGCAGGGCTTGTAGATTGGAGCAAATCTACAGCTACCGAGAGGGAGAAGCACAACCAGGTCCCCCACTCAGCCCTGAAGCAACCAGGTGAAGCCTTCCAGACTCGCTAAGAAACGGACAGAGGCAAGATGCTGTGACCCGACAGGAGCGATACAGCGTGGTGATGCTGCGAGGCAAAGGCGGCAGCAGGCCTGGTTCTAAGCTCCGGCCGGACATGCGGCTGCAATCCAATACACCTCACCGGCAAGAACAAGACGCCGCGGCGGCACAAGTTTCCCCTGCAGCCTCCCGCAGGAGCACTACCAGTATCAAAGGTAACAGCGGCCTGAACTCCCCTGGGCCAATCTCTTCAGCTCGCCGCATCCTCCTTCCCTGTCTTGCGCGGCATCTGCCGCCCCGGAGATGTAGTCAGGTCGCGCAGCTGCGAACTGGCCTTCACACACCGCGCCTGCCTTCGTGCAGGCCAAACAGGAGGGCCTGCTGAACGCTCGCGCACCAAACACTAAAGGAGGGGGGCCCAAGGAGAGTGGGCGGGGCTTCCTCATTGACAATTGGAAGGGTGGAAATGAGGGAGTTTGTGGGGAAGGTGGATGGTGGGAGATTCTTGCATATGGTCGGATTTCAAATTATGGTTTGTAATGGTCTTTAGTTTGGAGCAAGTGTGAACTGGCTGTACTCTCTGCCATAGAAGAGCCATTTGCTGTCCTTCCATCCGCCCTGAGTTACTCCTTGAGTCTCCCGCACATTTTTGATCCTTAAACTTAGTCAAAAATACCATCCTTGTTATATCCGGATTATGCCTAAGGAAAGTTTATAACTTTAGCTTTAAGTATTCTTGCTTAAAGAAACATCAGTAAGAATATTCTCCTGCAAAATACTACCATATGTAGAATATACTAAACAAAATATAAGGGGAAAAAAGCCCAGAAAAAAATTGTGATAATGAACAGTTTGGATCCTGACAGTTTTGCATTGCTATACTGTTTATCAATTGCACAGTAAAATTATTTGAAACCAACATTTTGTGCTATTCTAATGCACAACTGCACAAATATGAATGTAATCTCTGAGGAGGCTATCACATCCAGGCTACAAAAATTTAGTTAAAGCATTTGTGTTTGCTGATATTTATTTCCTTTTAAAAACTGGTTTGATTCTTCCATTTATTGCCATTTATTCTCTTAAAACTGATTTAATTCTTCTGTTTATTTATTTCTGATCCAGGAAACCTATAACCTCCATGCCATTTCTCACTCTTTTTATTCCTTTCTGCTTTGCTTTTTATTCCCTCTCTTTTATATATTTTCTTTCATCTTCACTGAAAGAAAATCCCTCCAGGTCCCCACTATAATCTGTGGTTCAAATGAAAGCAGCTTGTTTTTATTTATTATTTACTAACTTTCTATAAATCTTGGCCCCACATTTAAAGGCAGGGTAAACATGCATTAAAATACATGCAGCGGCGGCACAGCATTAATGGCGGCCGGGGCTGTCTTTCTTGCCTCAGCCGGCTGCCCAGCCTCGTAGGCGGTGGCAATGGTAGGGGGGGGCGGCCTGGTGTCTGAAGCTGCCTCAGCTGGCCGCTGGCCTCAGCAGGCCCCAATGAGGCAGCTTTCACACTCACCGGCCGCCCAGCCTCGTGGCAGCAGTGAGGGGTGGGCGTGCATGCGTCAGAATGTGAAAAATGGTCTTAAGTCACTTGTTAAAGTGCCGTTGTCACTTCAAACCATCACTAAGTGAACTGTTGTAAGGTGAGGACTACTGTACTTTATCACTTTTTTCCTTTTTTGGGGGGGGGGTCATCAAGTTTACATCAAGTTTTTGGCACCTTGCCAGGCGACTGGAAAAGCCCTGTTACAGTACCCGGATTGCAGCTGCTTTCTTGCAGGTATGTGGAATGGCGTGGGACCCACAGGGTTTGCAAAGTTAGGTGAGGAAGTTGGTTACAGCTTTTTAGGAAAGATAAAATAGACAACCAAGAATGCTTTATTGACCATTCTTTGTCCAGATTTTATATCAGTTGCATCTGCTAATACAGGCGTTCTGCTTCAGATTTCTCTGCTATTTTCAGTATCTGGTAAAATGAATGAGTACTTTTCCAACAACCTGTAAAATCCAAGACACTGCTTTCATTGTTTAATTCCCCCCTCCTAGATTGTTGATTCAGGGAATATCCATTTCTTTAGTGTTAACTAATAGTGTTAGTTATTTAGAGATAGATTTGTATTGGTTGCTTCATTTCTTTTTAAATTTTGTGTTTTTTAGACTCCAAGTCTTGTACACCCACCCAAAAATGACTACAGCCAAAAAACCAAAAACAGATAGTGGAAGATCATTCCAAGAGGCCTGGACACAGTCATTTGGAGTGATTGAATGCAGTGGGAAAGCATTAGGTGTTATATGCAACGAAAGTGTTGTGTGTCGCACATCAAGTGTCAGACGGCACTTTGAAACCAACCACAGAAATGTTGCCGAACTTGGTGATAATGAAAGAAAAGAGTTTATTGAAGGGAAATTGAGGAGCTATCATTTCCAGCATCTTAGTTTTTCCAACTATCTTTCCAGAACGAATCATCTGACAGCTGCCAGTTTTAAAATTTCACTGTGCATAGCAAAGCATGGTAAGCCCTTCTCTGATGGGGATATTTTCAAAACGGACATGTTGTCTGGATCTGATTCTCTTTTTCATGATTTCACAGACAAGGATAAAATTATTCAACACATCTCTCAGATACCACTGAGCAGAAACAGCATTAAAGATAGAGTCCAGCGCATGGCAAGTGATATTAGCAGCTCACCACTGACTTACAAAAGGCAGCCTGTTACTCCATGTGCTTGGACGAAAGCACAGATATCAATAACCATGCAAGGCTGGCAGTAATTTTGCGTTATGCTGTTGGTGACATCATGAGAGAGGAGCTGCTGAAACTGATGTCTTTGCCTGAAAGAACACAAGGTGTAGATATCTACAATGCTGTGAAGGAAGCTTTTTTGTCACAAGACATAAGACCAGAAAAGGTGGTTTCAATTACAAGTGATGGAGCACCTTCTATGGTGGGGGCAACATCTGGTTTCATACAGTTGTTTCTTCAAGAAACAAAACATAAAGTAATTCAATTCCACTGCATCATTCACCAGGAAGCTCTTTGTGCCAAGGAAAGCAACCAAAAATTTGACAATGTCCTCAAAGACGTCACAAAAATAGTGAATTACATCATGGCTCGTGCTCTGAATTATCGGCAGTTTCAAGTACTACTTGAGGAGGTTCAGGCACAGTATGATTGTTTGTTTATGTATAACAATGTCCGGTGGCTGAGCAGAGGACGAGGAGAGATTTGTGGCCTGCTTTGATGAAATTCAGCTGTTTATGCATGAAAAAGGGCAAGAATATCCACAGCTCACTGATATGGCCTGGCTTACCAACCTCATGTTTTTTACAGACTTTACACACCACTTCAGTCTGCTCAACAAACAATTACAAGGTGCAGGGAAAACAGCAGAAAGGATGTTTTGTGACATCAAAACATTTGAGAGAAAACTGGAGGTTTTTGAAAGAGACCTTGAAAGTGGGCAGCTGAAATATTTTCCTAGTCTAAAAGTTCTTTTAGAAAATTCTACAACATTTGCAGACAATCCTACAAGCCATCAGGAAATTTACAAGGAATTTTCTAGCATTGTAGCAGCTGCAAAGGTAAATTTTAGTAACAGATTTTCACAGTTCCGTAAGATGGAGACAACCCTGTGTTTTCTTACTTCTCCAGATAAAGCCAAATTTGGAGAACTTGATCTTTCCTGCTTAGAGTGGTTAGATTTAGGAAATCTAGAAATGGAGCTACTGGAATTTCAGGAAAATACTATCTGGAAAAATAAATTCTGTGACTTGTGTGAAACACTAGAGAAGATGGAAGGGATGACAAAGGACAGCACAGTTAGTGCTGAGAACGAAATCCTCAAAGTGTGGAATTCTCTGCCAGATAATTTGAAATCCATGAAAGCACTTGGGATTGCTTTCCTTACTTTGTTTGGATCATCTTACGCCTGTGAGCAGCTGTTTTCAGCTTTGAATTATATAAAATCTGACACCAGAAGCAGACTAACAGATGACCTGAGTGCTGCATGTGTTGCTCTCAAAATTACAGACTATGAGCCAAGGGTAGATAAGTTATCAGCAGGCATACAACAGCAAAACTCACATTAATTCTTTAAAAGCATGCCACAGGGTGTAATAAGTTGGGGGGTTGTAGTCACTGTGAGTTGTGGGGGGCACGGAGGGAGGCTCAGCCAATCTCACTGTATACATGTTATACTTTGATAATAAAGGTTCATTCAAATGCAAACTTTTCCTTTTCAATAAAAATTTGTTTGTATCATTGAAAGCTCCGTTGTGTTTTTGGGAGGTGGAGTGAGTGGGGGATTTTAACTTTGTCTCGTTTTGCTCTTTTAAAAAGAACGTGCCCCAATGCCCCCCTGCATAGCCAGAAGCCTCGCGGCGCCATCGCCGTTCTCCTGCTGTGCTCCCCCAGCCCCTCTTTCCCTTCCTTTGAAACAACCCCCCAATCCTCCCGTTCCTTCCTTCTGAATTAAAACGAGAGAAAGCCAAGTTTTTTCTTTTGTGGTCTTTACATATTTAGCCAGCAGCTAGAAGGAAGTGGGGAAGAAAACCATCACGAGACACTCTTCTGTTTTAACTTTTTTTCCTTGTTGCTTTTTGGAGTTTTCATCCTGCTTTCGTGAGAGGGCAGCGTTGGGGAGGGGGTGTAGCTACCCTTCTCCAAGCCATCAGCTAAGCAAGACGCCTGCCTGCCCGCGCTCTTCCCCCTGTCTGAGGCTTTCATTGAGGATTGGCGGGGGAAGCTGTTTGGTTTTTAATTCCCCTCCCATCTGCCGGGTGGTTGCAGCAGGTTTTGGTCTCTTCTGTCGTGCTTTGAGGTTACCCACAAAGCACGTTTGTTTTGGGGGGGATCCCTACTCTGGTTGCTAAGCTTGCTTAAATCCTCTTCCACCTCCTCACCGGAGCCCCCCTTTGTCTGCAACCTGCCCTATCCCCTGCCTCACCTTGCCTTGCCCCACGGCAATGGCACCCCTGCCCTGTCCCCTCCCTTTGCTCACTTCATCCTGCAGGACGAGACTCCTACCCACTGCCTCACCCGCCAGAGAACCCCTGGATCGCCCCCAATCCTGCCCAGCCCCCACAGGCATCTCTCCCCAGGAGCAACATTGAGGTGGTCACGCCCACCCTGGCCACACCCACGCATGCTGCCATGACTACCATAGCCACGCCCACTTGGCCATGTCCCCGGCACCCGGCGATGCATAAGTGGGTTTCAGGTTGCAGTTTGGGCACTCGGTCTCTAAATGGTTCGCCACCACTGGTATAGGGTTTCCTGCCTGAGCAGGGGGCTGGACTAGATGACCTCCAAGGTCCCTTCCAACTTTATTATTATTATTATTATTATTATTATTATTATTATTATTATTACTACTTCTACTACAGAACTGGAAGAATGAAGAAACACCACTAGCCAAAGAGATAATCAAGAAGATATTGGACTGTGCTAAAATGGACAGACTTATACAGAATATTTTCAAACATGGTATTTATTTAATCAATGGATGGAGAAAAGGGGTAGACACTAAGAATGTAACTTGTATTATTAAGCAAACAAATTGGACCAGACAACAAAATGTTTATTAAGCACTAATCAAATGTAATAATAGACAATTAGTTTTAAAAAATTGTAAAAAAAATAATAACAGAGTTGGAAGGGACCTTGGAGGTCTTCTAGTCCAACCCCCTGCTCAGGCAGGAGACCCTATTACTATTCCTGAAAATGGCTGCCCAGTCTCCTCTTAAAAACCTCCAGTGATGCAGCACTCATAACGTCTTTTTTGTACATCTTTTAATGTACATCTCGTAGGTTTCGGATGGGGATAGTGGCCATTTCAGCTATCGGATCTGAGCTCTGTTGCATGGAGGAATCTGGAATAAAAGAACCACAAGGTATATTTTATTAATTCCCTTTTCATTCAGGAATTAAAGATGGCATACAAAGAACTTCCTGTGTAACGTGCTGTAATTTACAAGGTAAATATACCCCCAGACAACCTGTCTACCTACCTACAAAGTGATCCACTAGGAAAAAAATGTAACCAGTCCTCTGAATTGTGTTAGTGAAATGAACAAATGTACAATTCTTTGGTTTCTTCTAAATTCAGGATCATTCATCTGCAGACCTTAAATATAAGTTCATTGCTCCAAATATTGTTTCTCTCTTTACTTGTAGGCATTCCTTGGAAAACCTTAAATTTGACTTTTAGAATACAATAGAGCTGGAAGGGATGTTGGAGGTCTTCTAGTCCATCCCCCTGCTCAAGTAGGAGAACCTATACCATTTCAGACAAGTGACTGTCTAGTCTCTTCTTAAAAATCTCCAGTGACGGAGCGCCCATGATTTCTGGAGGCAAGCTGTTCCACTGGTTCATTGTCCTCACTGTCATGAAGTTTCTCCTTAATTCCAGGTTGCTTCTCTCATGATCAGTTTCTTGTCCTGCCCTCTGGTGCTTTGGTGACTAACGTGACCCCCTCTGCCTTGTGGCAGCCCCTCAAATGCTGGAATACCACTATCATGTCTCCCCTCTTTCTTCTTTTCTTTAGACTAGTCAAGCCCAAGTCCTGCAGCTGTTCTTCATATGTTTTAGTCTCCATGCCTTTGATTATCTTTGTTGCTCTTCTCTGAATTTTTTCCAAAGTCTCAACATCTTTTTTGTGATATGGTGACCAAAATTGGCTGCTGTATTCCAGGTGTGGTCTTACTAGGGCTTTGTAAAGCGGTACTAGTACTTCATATGATCTTGATTCTATGCCTCTGTTTATACAACCCAGGATTGTATTAACTTTTTTGGCTGCTGCTGCACACTGCTGGCTCATGGTCAAGTGATCGTCCAATAGGACTCCAAGGTCCCTATCACAGTTACTGTTTTTAAGCCAGGTCTTGCCCAATCTGTACATGTACCTTTGATTTTTTCCTACCTAAATGTAAAACTTTGCTTTTCTCCAGATTGAAACTCATTTTGTTGGATAGGGCCCAATGTTCAAGTTTGTCAAGATCTTTTTGGATCCTGAATTTGTCTTCTGGGGTGTTGGCTACTCCTGCCAGTTTGGTGTCATCTGCAACTTTGATGAGTTCCCCTTCAATTCCCTCATCTAAGTCATTGATGAAGATATTGAAGAGTACTGGGCTGAAGACGGAACCTTCTGATACCCCACTGCTTACTTCTCCCCATGTGGATCTAGTGCCGTTGAGCAGGGCTTTTCAACCTTTTTACTCATTGTATCACTTTTAGGATATGTCAATATTCGAATACCACCTAGCAAGGTGTCAAAAACTTGATGACCAAAAAAAACCCAACCTGTTCAAAGTTGCAATTGCACTGAAATGACTTATGATCATTTTTCACACATATGACCATTACAGCATCCCCAGGCTCATGTGATTTATATTTGGATGCTTGGCAACTGATTCATATTTATGATGGTCACAGTGTCCCAGGGTCATGTGATCCCCTTTTGCAACCTTTTGCTCAAGTCTATCAGGATCCCTTTGGATCTTGAGTCTATCTATTTATGAAGATGTCAAAGTGTACTGGGCCCAAGACCGAATTTTGAGATACCCCACTGCATGCTTCCCTCCATGTAGATGTAGTTCCATTGAGGAATAGCCACTGAATGCGGTTGGTCAGTTAATTGCGAATCCTCCTGGTGGTGATACTATCCCACATTGTTCTATCTTACCAAGAAGTAAGTTGTGATCCACTTTGTCAAATGTCTTGCTGAAGTCCAAGTATACTATCTCCACAGTATTTCGCTGATGTTGTTGTTGTTAGTTGCAAAGTTGTGTCCGACCCATCGCGACCCCATGGACAACGTTCCTCCAGGCCTTCCTGTCCTCTACCATCTTCTGGAGTCCATTTAAGCTCACGCCTACTGCTTCAGTGACTCCATCCAGCCACCTCATTCTCTGTCGTCGCCTTCTTCTATTGCCCTCAATCTTTCCCAGCATTGGGCTCTTCTCCAGTGAGTCCTTCCTTCTCATTAGGTGGCCAAAGTACTTGAGTTTCAACTTCAGGATCTGGCTTTCTAAAGAGCAGTCAGGGTTGATCTCCTCTAGGATTGACCGGTTTGATCGCCTTGCAGTCCAAGGGACTCGCAGGAGTCTTCTCCAGCACCATAGTTCAAAGGCCTCAATTCTTTTGCGCTCAGCCTTTCTTATGGTCCAGCTTTCACAGCCATACATTGCAACTGGGAAAACCATGGCCTTGACTATACGTACTTTTGTTGGCAGGGTGATGTCTCTGCTTTTTAGTATGCTGTCTAAATTTGCCATAGCTTTCTGCCCCAGGAGCAAGCGTCTTTTAATTTCTTGGCTGCAGTCCCCATCTGTGGTGATCTTGGAGCCCAGGAAGATAAAATCTGTCACTACCTCCATTTCTTCCCCATCTATTTGCCAGGAATTGAGAGGGCTGGATGCCATGATCTTGGTTTTCTTAATGTTGACTTTGAAACCAACTTTTGCACTCTCCTTCTTCACCCGCATCAAGAGGCTCTTTAGTTGCTCTTCACTTTCTGCCATTAGAGTGGTATCATCTGCATATCTTATGTTGTTGATATTTCTCCCGGCAATCTTAATTCCAACTTTTGATTCATCTAGCCCTGCCTTTCTCATGATGTGCTCTGCATATAAGTTAAATAGACAGGGCGATAGAATACAGCCTTGCCGGACTCCTTTCCCAATTTTGAACCAATCAGTGGTTCCATGTCCAGTTCTCAGTGTTGCTTCTTGACCCACATATAGGTTTCGCAAGAGAGAAATAAGATGGTCTGGTACTCCCATCTCTTTAAGAACTTGCCACAATTTGTTGTGATCCACACAATTAAAGGCTTTAGCATAATCAATGAAGCAGAAGTAGATGTTTTTCTGGAACT
Organism: Azemiops feae; assembly: GCA_023970755.1. Lineage (NCBI taxonomy): Eukaryota > Metazoa > Chordata > Lepidosauria > Squamata > Viperidae > Azemiops > Azemiops feae. The sequence continues at coordinate 86,339 of JALGBA010000913.1, read as the reverse complement.
CCCTAGCTTTCTCCATGATCCAGCGTATGTTGGCAATTTGATCTCTAGTTCCTCTGCCTCTTCGAAATCTTGCCTGTACTTCTGGTAGTTCTCGATCCACATACTGCTGGAGTCTAGCTTGTAGTATTTTAAGCATAACTTTACTTGCATGTGAAATGAATGCAATGGTGCGATAGTTTGAACATTCTTTGGCATTGCCTTTCTTTGCAATTGGAATGTAAACTGACCTTTTCCAAATCTGTGGCCACTGTTGAGTTTTCCAAATTTGCTGGCAAATTGAGTGCAGCACTTTTACTGCATCGTCTTTTAAGATTTTGAATAGCTCAGCTGGAATACTGTCACCTCCACTAGCTTTGTTGTTGCTCAGCTTTCCTAAGGCCAATTTCACTTCACAATCTAGGATGTTTGGCTCGAGGTCAGTGAATCAGGAATGCTAAGCTTGTTCTTGTATAGTTCTTCTGTGTAATTTTGCCACCTCTCCTACATCTCTTCTGCCTCAATAGATGGGGAAGAAATGGAGGTAGTAACAGATTTTATCTTCCTGGGCTACAAGATCACCACAGATGGGGATTGCAGCCAAGAAATTAAAAGACGCTTGCTCCTGGGGAGGAAAGCTATGGCAAATTTAGACAGCATACTAAAAAGCAGAGACATCGCCCTGCCAACAAAAGTACGTATAGTCAAGGCCATGGTTTTCCCAGTTGCAATGTATGGCTGTGAAACTTGGAACGTAAGAAAGGCTGAGTGCAAAAGAATTGAGGCCTTTGAACTATGGTGCTGGAGAAGACTCCTGCAAGTCCCCTGGACTGCAAGGCGATCAAACCGGTCAATCCTAGAGGAGATCAACCCCGACTGCTCTTTAGTAGGCCTGATCCTAAAGTTGAAACTCAAGTACTTTGGCCACCTAATGAGAAGGAAGGACTCACTGGAGAAGAGCCTAATGCTGGGAAAGATTGAGGGCAATAGAAGAAGGGGACGACAGAGAATGAGGTGGCTGGATGGAGTCACTGAAGCAGTAGACGTGAGCTTAAATGGACTCCAGAAGATGGTAGAGACAGGAAGGCCTGAAGGAACGTTGTCCACGGGGTCGCGATGGGTTGGACACGACTTCGCAACTAACAACATTGAACCTGAGAGGACATTTGTCAATGTGTTATGTGATCTCTATCAAGTTGGTTGTGGTTTTTTTATGTTCTTTCATTTAGTGAGCTTGTAAAACGTAATAAAATTAAAGTAATGGTGCAAAGAGTTGACTGGTTGCCCAGAAAGCAATGTAAAATAGTATTATTAAGTGAACAAGGCTACAGTTATAAAGAAATTAGAAGAAAAATTGGTGGAAACTTAACCAAAGGTGGCATTTCTAAGTTTTTGAAGAGGTATAAGGAGACTCAGTCACTACAAAACCACACTGGTAAAGGCAGGAAAAGGTGCACAACAGCAAGTGATGATAGAAGAATTAAGAGACTGTGCCTACGTGACAGAAGAAAATCATCTGGGTATGTACAAGATGAAATGGCGCAATCAATGTGAAGTTGAGTGCAAGGACTGTTCAGCACAGATTGCATGAATTTGGCCTAAAATCTAGAATTCCATGAAAAAAGCCACTTTTATCTCTCAAACAAAGGTTGAAAAGACTAAACTGGGCTAAAACCCATGTTACCTGGACGGAGGAACAATGGGACAGTGTTATTTGGAGTGATGAGACTAAGATCTCCCTGTTTGGTAGTGATGGCATAAAATACGCAAGGAGAAGAATCGGAGAAGATTTGCATCCTGATTGCATTACATGTACCGTGAAACACCCAGTCAGTGTTATGATCTGGGGTTGTATGATATCAAAAGGTGTGGGCAGAATTTGTGTGATTAATGGGAATATAAATGGCCAAAAATACATTAATGAAATACTTGAGCCCAAACTGAAGCCTTCCGCACATGATCTTTTCCAAGACAATGAAGCATTTATATTTCAACAGGCTTCAGCTCCATGTCATGTTGCTGCTGTGTGCAAAAGGTGGTTTCAAGATAATCATATTCCACTGCTGGAATGGCCTGGGAATAGCCCAGATCTTAACCCAATTGAAAATCTATGGAGCCGACTAAAGAAACCTGTTATCAGAAGCGACCCAGCAATAAAACCCAGTTAATAGAAGCAATCATTCAATCTTGGTTTCACATTATAACAGCTACAGAACTAAAGGACTTGGTTCACTCCATGGGAAGACGTTGTAAGGCCGTAATTCATGCTAAAGGTTACCCAGCTAAGTATTAACTGACATGGTGATAATTTTTATATATCTCGTTTTTTCTACGTGTTTCACTTTTCTTCTTTATAACTGCTATTCTAATAGCAAATCCTTCATAAAAGTTATTGCATTACATTCTTGATTAAATTAACTTTCCATTGATATAGAATTTTATGGTACTACTCCAAAAGAAAGTGGTGTTATTAGCCATCAAACCTCAAATGTAGACTTTTCTGCAAAGGTTTCCACAATTTTGGCCACTACTGTAACTGATGAAATGATGCTTAAAGCCTCTGCAAGATTTAAAGCAGCAGTTTTGTTCATGGAAGTCCTCAGCTGCAAACAAGAGGAGAAAATACTGCCCACAAGTACTCTGGTGACATCCCAATTCAAGCAGTCCTCACTTACTGACTGGAACGGGCTTTTATGTCACTAAGCAGCCCGATCATGAAGCATGATGTCACAGGAGAGTGCCAACTTACATCTGTTCCTCTGCAGTTGTAAAGCAAATCCACGTGGGTTGTTAAAGGCAATTTCACATGACTGTCACTTGCAACTTCCTGCCAGCATCCCCAGTGATTTTGCCTGTCAGAATCTAGTTGGGAAGGTCACAAATGGGGATCATGAGTGTGAGATACTGCAACCATCATAAATGTGCAACAGTTGGCAGAAACCAAATTGGTGCATTTCCTTTTCCTGCACTTTCATAACAACAGGAACGGCTGACGTTCAGGTCACTGAACAGGTGCTACAATGACCACTAATTTGTTTTACCAGGCGTAAGTCTGCTCTTACAATGCCATTGTAACTTTGAAGGCTCAGGGAACAAGTGATAAGCGATGACTACTTATACAAACTGAACATCCCAAAAGCTCTTCAGTAGCTATTTTTTAAAAGTGCTGGGTTAAGAATGGTTGAACCTGGTTAATACATGGATGGGGCACCAATAGGAAATACGTGGAAGTAAAAAAAAAAACCATAAAAATCAGTGGCACCTTCAGTCCCATCTTGTTGCCAAAAAAACAGAAATAATAATAGAATTACAGAGTTGGAAGGGACCTTGGAGGTCTTCTGGTCCAATCCCCTGCTCGGGCAGGAGACACGATTACCATTCCTGACAAATGGCTGTCCGGTCTCCTCTTAAAAACCTCCAGTGATGCAGCACTCACGACGTCTGGAGGGAAGCCATTCCCAAAGAATCAACCTTCACTTGAAGGAGACTTTTTAAATCTTCCCACCAGCAGAAAATTGCAGCCCCCAGTTTAACAGCCTGCAGCACCAGTGGACTTAAAAGTTGGGGAGGGAAGGGATTTGCAGGAGCAGCAGCTGACATGCTTCAGTCTAGTTGCTTCTCTGCTTGGACGCCGTGAAGGAAACCAAACAGCCTCGCTTGCTCCCGGCTTCTCCTCCGACCTGCCCTCCACTCACCTTCCAGCTGCTGCTTCTACCCTGGGAAGAGCACAAAAGCCACTTTGCACACCAACTTCCTCCCATGAATGATCAGGAAGAGGAGGTTCCTCTGCTTCTCATCTCTTCCCATCCTTTCTAGCAATACAGTACTCCATGGTTTTAACTCCTTTAAACTCAAAAACAGATGCGGCCTGCTGCATTTTCAGCTTTCTAAACACAGAGGTTGCCTATTTGACCACAGATAGGTGGCAAAAAAACACGCTTGTCTCATCTCTACCTAAGCCGTTTGCAAGATTTCCCCCCCTCTGATTAATAGCTATGAAGTTAGATAGATATAGATAGATAGATAGATAGATAGATAGATAGATAGATAGATAGATAGATAGATAGATAGATAGATAGATAGATAGATAGATAGATAGATAGATAGATAGATAGATAGATAGATAGATAGATAGATAGATAGATAGATAGATAGATAGATAGATAGATAGATAGATAACCTTTATTTTCATTTTTATATTGTGGGCACAATGGCAAACATAAAAAATGAAATTTAGTTGCCCGCTCTCAAAGTGAAACATATACATGACACACACCTAAACATACTATGTACAACATATATATAGACCCACATCCCTACATATACATAGCAAATATATATTAAATACTGTCCATCTTGAATTTATAACGCAAGGAGGAAGTTTGAGAGTTCGCAAGGTTAATGCTGTATGGAATGAAACTATGGCTGAATCTGGATGTTCTGCTATGGATACCACGAAGCCTCCTCCCAGAAGGTAACAAGGAAAACAGGTCGTGAAGAGGATGTGTAGTGTCCCAGTTGTTTTTAACTTCTAGCAACCGATCTTTGCAATTGATCCAAGTGAAATAGTGAAATGTGATGCTACTTAGCTTGTGAAGATTCGCTGTGTGCTGAGCCCTAAAAGTTCATGACCATTTTTCAGAATTACAGAATAAGCTTTTTAAAGGGTGACTCTCAGTGGTGATCAAAACCTCTCTACATCCCAAATCTTTATGACCGATTTCCTGTGGCTTCCAAGGATTTAGGCCATGGCAACACCATCAGGCCAGATCCTCCAGGGGAGGCAACGTCTGCTGGCCAGGGCTGCATCCAAGGGCACCCAGCATGCCAGCATCATTCCTGAAGGAGGACAATGTATATCTGCTAAATGTTAAATGCCATGAACTTCTGTAAATTTTCTTTCACAGAAGTCACAGAAATCATTAGGTAACAGAGAGGGAAAAATATGCAGCGGGGTCCAGAAAATGCGGGGCTAAGACTAAGGCTAAGACTGTCAATATATGGTAGAAGAAATATTTCTAAAATACAGTTTTAAAAAGAAAACAAAAGAGAAGAATAGAATATCCCACCAAAGCACATGGCCGACTGATCACCAGGCTAACCTTTTTAGAGGGACACCCTGCACTGCCGTTTTTAATGTACATCTCTAAAGTTTTGGGTGGCGATAGTGGCCATTTCAGCTATCGGATCTGAGCTCTGTTGCATGGAGGAATCTGGAATAAAATAACCACACGGTATATTTTATTGATTCCCTTTTATTCAGGAACTCAAGATGGCATACAAATATGTGTTCTTGTTTTTCCTCCGAGGTTTATTTATCTATTTTCAAGAACTGCTAAGGACCAGATGACTTTACTATGTCCTGACATGTAAAAACCATAGAACTAGAACTCTTTTTCATATGATCCTATGAGCGCACATGAATGGATGGCTCTGCCCAAATGGACCCAGGTGACTTTGTGAGCTGAGGTCTTCCCAAGAAGCTGTGACTGGGAGCACAGCCACTTCTCAGAAGCCGCCTGACCATGGATGGAAACTGCAGGCTGGTTGGAGAAGGCTGAAGTGGATGTGGATTCCAAAGATTTGGAGTTAAACAAACTCAATGCGTGGTGAACTGAACTTTCTTAAGAAGATTGGGGAATGGACTTATTTTATTTAACTGGAAAACAATTTAGACTGAACTTTTTTGATAACATGGATCAACAACAGAGGTTTATGATTTTTGGGAATAAGACACAATTGTTGGGAAAGTCCTCAATCAAAATCTTAAGGAAAAGTTTTATTATTAAGAATCAAACAAGTATATTTGATCCTGGACGGATCAGAGACAATGATTGGGGTGGCTTACCATAAATAACAAGCCATTGTAGTTAAATACAATAGATGGTTAAGAGAGGGCTTTGATGTTACTATTGGTTCATCTGTTCAGCACTTTGCCTTTACACACAGTAGATAGATGAAGGACAAATTGATTCTAACTAGAGGTAGAAATTCACAAATTTTGGGGCTGCTTTGCAAGGGTTAGAAACTAATATTGTTACAATATACTTATCAACATTCAACTGGTTTACTATATGTCAATCTGTTTTGGTCTTTTGTGTTTTTTAATACACATTTTTTCTTTTTTAATGTTTTGGCTATCCTTGTTTTGTTGTTGTATTCTTTTTTCTTCGGAGTGTGTATTCTATCATAATTTTCCATTTTTTTTTTTAAAAAAAGGGACCGTTACCAGAAGCAGGTTTATGGGGTTGCTCTTCAGCTATTTTCTAAGCTGCCTCTATACTCATAGAATCATAGCATCAGTGGTCTTCTAGTCCAACCCGCTGCTCAAGGCAGGTGCCTTATATAACCTGAGTCAAATGACTGTCTGGTCTATTCTTGAAAACCTCCAGTGATGGAGCATCCACAATGGCAGGAGGACAGCTATTCGCTTGATCAATTGCACTCACTGACAGAAAATTTCTCCTTATTTCTAGGTTGGATCATTCTTTAACAACCTTCCACCCATGAACTTCTTGTTCTGCCTTCTGTTGCCCTAGAGAATAAATCGATCTCTTCTTTGTGACAGCCCCTGAAATAGTGGAAGACAGCTATCAGCCCCCCTACTCCTTCTCTTCCATGGCCAGACATACCGAGCTCTCTCAACCACTTGTCATTTAGTGTCCAGATGATTTATCACCTTTCTTCTTCTCTGCATATTTTCCAGTGTCTCAACATCTATACTGTATCATGGGACCAAAACAGGGAGCAGTATCCTAAGTGTGGTCTCACCCGCATGGTGTAAAGTGACACTATCTGTTGATGCAGACTAGGATTGCATTGGCTTTTTTTTTTGGCAGCTGAAGCACACTCCTGTCTTATACTTGTCCGTTGGACACCTAGATTCCTCTGTTGAGCCATGTGTTACCTATTTTATCCCTGTGCTTTTGGTTTTTCCTGCCTAAGTGCAGACATTACTTTCCTTATCATTGAACTACACTTTGTTGGATAGATCCCAATGCTCAAGTCTATCAGGATCCCTTTGGATCTTGAGCCTATCTATTTATGAAGATGTCGAAGTGTACTGGGCCCAAGACTGAACCTTGAGGTGCCCCACTGCATGCTTCTCTCCATGTAGATATAGTTCCATTGATGAATACCCCAAGTGTGGTTGGTCAGTCAATTGCGAATCCACCTAAGACTGGTTCTGTCTATCCCATGTTGTTCTATCTTACCAAAAAGTTGACTTGTGCTCTACCTTGTCAAATGTCTTGCTGACGTCCAAGTATACTATCTCCAAAACATTTCGCAAATCCACTAATTAAGTTACTTCATAAAAAAAGGCAATAATGTTTGTCTGGCATCACATTCTTAACAAACCCATTCTGGCTTGTTACAGCTGCCCATCATTTCTGTTTCTCCAGAAGCATTAGTGGAAACAGAAGTTTACTTTAATTAAATAACTTGTGAAATTCTCAATCTTTTAAAAGAAGGAATAAAATCAGGGGGACGGGACCCAGAAGAACCAAGAGGGGTCACAGGCACCTTCAAACGCTCTGAGTGCCACACTCAGGACCAGCTTTCAGACTGATCAGCAGACATATACTTAAGTTAAAGGAATTCATTCCCGGGTTTTTTCAAACATTTGTGTCTACTCATTGTCGCCATCCACAGGGACCTGAACTTCCATGATGTCTGTCGAATCTGGTTCAGAATTTGGAGAATCATCAGGGAAATCAGAGAGATCCTCTGGGATTCTTTGATTTTCTTTTTTTTTATAACAAGTTTTATTAATTTTCCATTTTTACAAAGCTTCAGGTGTTAAGGAAGCAACATGGTGGTTGGGTAATAGATAGTCCAATAACAAGCTTTTCCATAAATATGTCAGTTTACATCATCAAAAATTTCCTCTCTGTTTCCCTTAATTATTATATCAAATTCAAATTAATACATTGCTAGTTATAACTCTAATCCTTTAAGACATTTATCAACATATTTTGACTTATATGCCTCCAGATCCTGTTTTTAACTTTTATCTAATTTCAGTTACCATATTCCAGTTAGCTTAATGTCCATAGTATTTAGGTTTCGGATAACCCACGGTTCCCTTACTTCACTACAGAAGTTATCATATCTAAAATACACTTATTATTTATTCAACTAAATTCTTAGTTTGTTTCATAATCATACTCTACTTCTCATTCTAATACCATCGCTTACTAATAAAATAACCTTTATCCTCTGAATGCATCTTCTATATTACAATTCAAAACTATTATTCTAATAACTAATTTATTTCCCTTATAGATATAAATCCTAAATGTTAAATCCATTAATATCTTTTAAGATCTCCTTATCCCATTAAGTGAGATTTAAGGCTCTTCCATTAAAGGTCACATAAAGAAAACCATTTTTTTAGGTCTAACTCTAGCCTTCCTTTTGTGCCAGACAGGCTTCCATAACAAAGCCTTTGAATCCTTGGGTGGATCTCCCCTCATTCCCGCATATATACTTGAATCAAGGGAGACCATCCAGTCATCAGCCTGTCAAGGAAGCTAGTCCCTTCACGATCATTAGATTGTTGGCCAAATGGTTTGGATCTCCATATTTGATTTAATATATTTGTCATGCGTTCAGGCTGGTCTTCTTCTTCTTCTGATTTCAGCTGGTTTAAATGAAGTCATATTCAATGTTGTAGTTGTTTTTTGATCATCTGGATTATCTAGATTCTCAATATATTGTGTATGTAAGTCCTCAACAAGTTCCGTCTTAATATTGGTTTCTTCAGTTTCTGTTACTGTTGTGGTTGTAGAGTCTTTAAATGAGCTCAAAGTTTGGGTATCAGAGTTCTGAGTAAGTTGTAGCTGACATTCTTTAAAATCCACTTTGATATTAATTCCTTCTTCTTCTGTTGCTTTTTGGGTTGTAAGTCAAAGTCAAAGCTGCTTTTTGTAGCTTTAAGGTGGCGCGTATATCTTTCAGTCTAGAATTCGTTAGCTCAGTAGCCTCTAAGACTTTTTCAAGTATAAGTTTGAAATTAAGCTGTGGGTGGTGTTCCTCCATTTCTGTGGTGTTTACGAATAATCCTTTAGTGGAGGCTATTTTTAATAAAAGTCAATAACTGTCCACCTCCACTATAGAGAGTTATTTTCACCACCCAGCTGTTTCAAGTTCTTATCTTTTTGTTAATGTCAAGGACAAATTTTAGTCTCAGAAATCTTCGAGTCAGGAAAAAAAAATTCACTTGCTGTACCAAATTTCACCAGATGTCCCCAGTAACATAAAAAGTGAAGCTTTTATCGGGTTCAGAGAAGGAAAAAGGAAATATTCCTTTTTTTTCCAGCTTAGCGAAGAAATAAAACAATAGGTTTTTGTGAAAATGAAAAACTTTTTGGGAGCCCAGGTATCCAATAATTACAAGTCCAAGTATTTGGTCATTTAGTCTTCTTGTCCTTTTTTTTCCCCCTTAGCTTTATATTCCCGGAGTAGGCAAAAGCCGCAGAATTAAGCTGGGGGAAAACGGTATTTAAAAGGCTTTTACAGGATAATAGTTGGGGAACAGAAAGGGTAAGGTAAGGTCTCACCCAACTCCTCCAGTTGCTTTCATCGTGCTTGGTAGTGCTTTGGGCTTTCGGCTGGTGCTACTTGATGAGCGGCCATGTTAATGGCCGCTCTTTTCTTCTTCGGTCCTGAGGAGCTGCCTCGGATCAAATGGAGAGGCTGCTGCCCCTCCGCGATCTAGCAAGAGTCCTCCCCAACGGTGGTCACCCCTCCAGGGTCTCCCGAAGAAAGGAAACTGGACGGCGGGGAGAGCAGTCTCTCCGCACGTCCGCTAGCACCGTGATCTGGAACCGGAAGCCGATTCTTTGATTTTCAAAGGCTACAAACCAACTGGCAAAACAAATGGCTGTTTTAGAGGGAAACCATAGCTTACTTGTCCGGTTTGAAATGTCCTACTTTCCCTCTGTCAGACTGGCAGTGATGGAGAAGACAATCGCTGAATCTGAGAAGGATGCCAATCAAAACATATCCAGTTAGCCGTTCTAATTTTTAAACTATACCTAATGAATTGCTGTATTTTCATAGAATTGAGGACTAGGGCAGATAGCAATACAACAATAAATTAAGAGGCAGAAGCCTAACTGCAGCTCACGTCATCAGAGGCAGAGAGTGGCAGGACTGATGTATGATTGAAACTGACATTTTAAATTTATAAATGAGGAGGGAAGGGAAGCTGAGTAAAACAGATTATTTAGAGATGCAGATTGCACAAGAGACAGATTACAAATTAACAATTGTATATGTTAGGAACCCACCGTATGTATCACTGAGCAAGAGTTGGGTAATGAGCTTTACATTATCTTTTTATTATTAAATTCATTCATTATTAAACTTAATCACTGCCCATCTTGCCGTTTGAGGCAACTCTGAGCAACATCCCTTGACCTAATGTCCATAGCAACACTGAAAATACCCATTTTTTTCCCTTATCAACAATGAAACCTTTTCAACTGTACATTTTTTCCCCTCATGTTAGGTAGCAAAACAGAGAGGTTTGTCTCTCTTCTGCGTGACAGTATGGCCAAATGGCAGCCGCTTCCACAAGTCCACCGCATGGCCCAGGGACGAACCCAGGGCCCACTGAAAATAACGGCTGCTTCCAGGACACAGTCCCAAGGGCCAGGGATGCATGCCCTCCCCTCCTTCCCCAACATGAGGATCAGAAATCTTAAAAAGAAAGAGGAGGGTGTGAGGTGTGCAGGGACCCAGTGGGAGGGAGAAAAAGCCTGTGGAGACCCTGGGGTGGGAAAGAACTGGGCGGCACAAGGGTTGGGAAAGGCCTAGAGATGCCTACAACAGGCAAACTTGGGCCTGCACTAGGCCTCCAAGACTTTTCCCCAATCCTGAGGTAGCCAGTGTTCCACTTAGTGACTGACACATTCAATTAATGGCTGCATCAGAGAGATCAGGGTAGTTTAGGAAAGAAGTCTCACTTAATGGCCGTTGCAACATGCAACCATAATTGCAAGGCCCATGACAGTTATATCTTGAGGACCTTTTCTACGCTGGCTGAGGAATTCTGCGCCTCAAAACCTGGAGGAAACCAAGGTAGAAGACCTGAAACTCCACATGTGGTAATTATATAATCAATATACAAAACTACCACCCAGAAGCCTTTTTGAGGAAATCCACAACTTCTACAAAAGGAAATATCCAGTAGCTGCTGCTGTTAACCAGAAATTGGTAGTTAGCCTTTTTCCATTTTCCTTTTCTCTCCACCTACAAGTCTAGTCCTCAGGCATGTTTGAATAAAAAGATTCAGACCACAGTTCAAATAGTCAATTTCTCACCTACATTTTCAATGGGAGATCACAAATTAATTTAAAGCCTTTTCTAAATTCTTCAACTTTTGCCTCATGTGGATTTCCTCGTGTGCAATAAGGGATGATTTATGAGTGACGTAACGTCCACACACTGGACATTTGAAAGATTTCTCCCCTGTGTGAGTCCTCTGGTGTTTCACAAGGCTGTATTTCTGACTGAAACTTTTCCCACAATCAGGATATTCAAAGGGTTTCTCTCCTGTGTGAGTCCTCTGGTGTGTCACAAGGCTGGAATAGCAACTGAAACTTTTCCCACAATCAGGACATTCAAAGGGTTTCTCCCCTGTGTGAGTCCTCTGGTGCGTCACAAGGGTGGAAGAGCAACTGAAACTTTTCCCACAATCAGGACATTCAAAGGGTTTCTCTCCTGTGTGAGTCCTCTGGTGTGTCACAAGACTGGAATTCTCACTGAAATTTTTCCCACAATCAGGACATTCAAAGGGTTTATAATAATAATAATAATAAAGTTGGAAGGGACCTTGGAGGTCATCGAGTCCAACCCCCTGCTCAGGCAGGAAACCCTATACCATTTCGGACAAATGGCTGTCCAGTCTCTTCTTAAAAACTTCCAGTGTTGGAGCATTCACCGCTTCTGGAGGCAGGTTGGTCCACTGGTTAGTTGTTCTAACTGTCAGGAAGTTTCTCCTCAGTTCCAGGTTGCTTCTCTCCTTGACTAGTTTCCATCCATTACTTCTTGTCCTGCCCTCAGGTGCCCTGGAGAATAGCTTGACTCCCTCTTCTTTGTGGCAACCCCTGAGATATTGGAACACTGCTATCATGTCACCCCTAGTCCTTCTTTTCATTAAACTAGACATACCCAATTCCAGCAAACGTTCCTGATATGGTTTAGCCTCCAGTCCCCTAATCATCTTTGTTGCTTGTAGAGATAGAGGTCGTGTGCAGAAAACTGCCTACCTTCCTGCATGCTTCGAATGCTATGATCTCACCCTGTTCACATCGTTAGTATAAGACACTTCACTCTGGCTGGTACATGATCTCACCTACGTTTTGCAACAACAGGAAGATTGGCGTGGAGTATTAACCAATAAAATGCTGTTGCTCTCTTCTACCTTTTGCTGCTTGTAAAACTGTATAAAAGCAATAAACACTGCGAAGGCAGTCAGACATCTTTGCATCCTGCTATGACTGGTCACAAACTGCATCATCTGGCGCCCTGAACAGGGACCCCTTCACCCCCCTCCCCATGGGGAGCAACAGCCAACATATTTACCATCGTCTGGAATAGACCCCTTGGTGCACCTTCGTCCTCCGGGACCCCTTCGTTCTACGGAACCCCTCAGTGGTAAGTAATGTGTTGCAATCTATCTCAACACCAGCATAACCACGTACAGGAACTCCGATTCCTGTTACATAAATCAGGTGTGACAGTGCCTGAAGCAGAGATAAGGAAGCTGGTGGAGGAGGTAGGGAAACGTCCCTGGTATCCGGAGCGCGGGACGCTCTGTTTACAGGACTGGATAAAGATAGGGCATACTTTACATCTTGAACCCCGGGCTCCAGTACAGATACTACATCGATGGTATCAATGCCGTCAAGCAATGGAAAAATTTGGCTCTGATGCTTTGGCAGGGCAACAATTAACCACAATCCCCCCGCCTGATTACGATCAGATAAAAATTGTCACCCCGAAATCATCTCCAATTGGACCTTCAGCTCCTCCTGGAGAGGCTAATTCTTTTGCTTTTCCACGGCCATTGTACACCTCCATAAGGCAAATTTTAGAGGAACAATTGGGATGTTTTGAAACTTCAAGTGGCTGTTAAGTTTAACCCTGTCAGACAATGTCTGGTGGTGCTTTGTGTTGATGTGTGGTAGTAAAAATAATCTTCAACAAGGCAACATTGACAAACTTTGTAAACCTCCAGTTGGCTAGTTTATCTGATAACAACTAAAGCCACGGAAGAAAAGAAAATTCAAAGAACTGAAAGCAAGTTTTTTTCTCTCTTTTTCCTTTAATCTGGCTCTTTGGACTATTCAATTCCCTTTTGTCAGAGGTGAGGAGAGGAGGCACTAGTTTTCCCCTCCCCCTTCACACCTGCAAAAGGCCACAGGTTCAATATTCTTTTTTTTTAATTAAAGGGAGAGGTCTGTTTTGGCCTCAAACCCAAATTGATGTGTGTGTTTTGTTTTGTCTTATATATGTTTGGTTCTTCAGAACGTTACGCTTGGGCTTGGAATGGTGAGAAAAATAGGAGATGGTTAAAGGGCCCTATAAAAACCACATGTTTGGTTGGAATCACCTCATGATTTTTCTTGCTTCTTGCAGGACAAGCCATAGGTTTAAATAAATGTTGTTTTAATAGTATTTGTGTATATATGTCTGTCTGTGGTGTTCTGTGTTATTTCCAAGACTTGGAAGAGGGTCAAAACCCTCTTTGATAACAACAAACAAAAAGGCCTTAATTAAAAATGAATGGTTTGTCTGGAAAACGTATGAAATGAAATATTTGTATGTGAAATGGTGTATGCAAGCAGTTAGAATGGAAGTGAATGAGTTATTTGCTGATATGTAAATGTGTGTGTGTTAGCCCTCAACTCCCTCCCACCCATCCCAGGCTGTGAAAGAAACAGTAAATTGCAGCTTTTATTGTAGTAAAGGTAAATGGGAAAGCAATAGCAAGAGTTTGCATGAGAAGAGTTTCATGGAGGATGTGTGAGAGAGTTTATGGAAAATGCATGTGAAGGAGAGAAAACTATTTTTTAATGGTTAGATTTTTGTAAAATTTCTTTTTCTTTTTTCCCCCTCCTGTCTCTTTCGTTTTTCGCTGGCTGTATTGCTTTAAGAGCGAAAGAAAGACAGAAAGAAGAGGGGGCGACTGCTCGTTTTAACTATTTTCCCCCCTCTGCTTAGAATTCTGGTTTGAGAAAGGGGGGTGGATGTGAAATTTAATGCTCACTCTTGCAGTTTCAGCTTGCAATTTTTTTACTCGAAAGAGGAGACAGTAATTGTTGGACAATTGTTTTGCAAATTTTTGAGTTTTAAATTGTTTAGTTAGACATATATATCCATCAACCAGAAGAAATGACTCTGAATTGTTTTGCTTAGATTTGTAAATGTTTTCCCTATTTAAGGGAAATTTGTTTCATCTGAATGGAATTTGATTAAATTGGAATTTAACTAACTTTATAGTAAAAGCAATACTAGAGTTTGATACTTATTCAGGAGCGCTTTGGGCCACACCTCAACGAGGGGAAACAGCTAATCATGTTATTTCTCATCTTTCTTCAGCCATTACAGCCTTGGGCAAGCCCTCTTCTTTAAAAACTGATAATGGGCCAGCCTATTCTTCATCGGCCTTTTTGCAATTATGTACAACCTGGAATATTGTTCTTACTCATGGTCTCGTCTATAATTCCACGGGTCAAGCCATAGTGGAACGTGCTAATCGCTCTTTAAGGACTGCCTCCACAAACAAATAAAAAAGGCGGGCTGTCGAGTACCTAATTTGTCGTGGGTAACACAACAGGTTCAAAAAGTATTATTTACCTTAAATCAATTGAATGTTTCCATTGAAAATTTGACTGCTTATCAGAGACACTTTCAACAGAAAACAAGCTTGCCTCCATCTCTGGTATATTATTGGGCATTACCAGATAAAACATGGTTGGGGCCGGTCCCTCTAATTACGTGGGGGCGAGGATATGCTGCTGTGCTTGCTCCTACAGGACCTTTGTGGATTCCAGCGCGTTGCGTCTGCCCAGCCAAGGATGTCGTGGCATCAGTCCCTGGATCCAGTCCCAGAAATGGCAAGGGTGACTCTCCAGACGGCACAGCGACCAATCCAATTCCGTCGTGCCAGTCATCCAGTGACATGGGGAGATGTGAAGAACTTGACCACCAAAGCGCAGGCAATGCTTCAGCAGCAGCAAGTGGAGCAAACCCCCGAGAACTTATGCGCTGCCATTTTTGCGGTTTTAACTGCAAATTCCTTAGCCATCATTTGTTTGTGTTTGATTATTAACAGCTGCCCTTTGGCAACAGCAGCTGTCATCCCACCCAAACATTCACTCGAACAACGAATGAAGCAAAACCTATGGGTGCAGCTAGCTAACATCACACAAAATAATGTCTTTTGCTTATCTGAAGTGTATGATACGGAAAATTTGCTTTCTACATGTTTAGTCCCTGTTTGCACCCCTTCTGCAGTAATTCAAAACTTCACTGGCTTGGGTGGATATCTATTAAATGGGAACTTTAATTATGGGACTATATCTAGTTGGGGGTTCGCTGCCTATTATCTACCCCCTGATGCAATTGCTTTGCACACCCCGGTGGTAGCAATCCCTGCAAAAATAACATGTGCTAAAGTAGTTAATTGTACATCTTCAAGAAAAAAAAAACCTCACTGTCTTCGCATTAACTCACCTATTTTAAACTGCACTGCTTTTGAGGAGACTTCCTTTAATTTTGCCCATGTTTGGCTACCGCAAGGATGGTTTTTTACATGTGGTCAAGAAACTTTTAATTATATTCCTGCTAATATTAGTGAAGCGCAGTCTGATTCCTGTTTTGTTTTCCAGACAACAACTTCACTCTAGCCGTTCTCGATGTGGGGTCACGCTAGATAGCACTTGTGACTCCGAAACAGCCTTACTTAATAAAGCAGAATACGTAGCACTGGCTGTATCTATAGTGGGTGTGCCAGCACTTGCTGCACGCGCTCACCTTAACATTAACGCTGTTGCGTGTAATTTAGCAAAAACAATTAATGCTACTTCTTCAGCTATCTCAGCAATCAATCATGAGCTTCAAGCTTTGAGAAAGGCTATTTTACAAAATCGTGCTGCTATTGATTATTTGCTTCTGCGTCAGCATTTGGGTTGTGAAAGTTTTGAAGGAATGTGTTGTTTCAACATTTCGGATGAATCACGGACCATCCAGCACCAGCTCAATATTTTACACAATTTGGCCTCTGATTTGAAAATTGATACTTTAGGATCTTGGTGGAACAGCCTTTGGGCTTGGTTGCCCACAGGCTTATTGGGAAATGTCATATGTTCTTTAATCATTATTTGTATTATTTTGATTGGTGGATGCTGCTTTGTTCAGTGTCTTCCTTCCTTTTGCAACATACGTATCACAGCTTTTCGCCCCAAACCCCCTCCCACATTGCCTCAGGGTCAGATTTATGCCCTGTATAAGCAATTGCAAGGATTTTCCTATCCTGATTATGAGGAGTGAGTGAGATGTAGAGATAGAGGTCATGTAGAGGTCGTGTGCAGAAAACTGCCTACCTTTCTGCATGCTTCGAATGCTATGATCTCACCCTGTTCACATCGTTAGTATAAGATGAGACACTTCACTCTGGCTGGTACATGATCTCACCTAAGTTTTGCAACAACAGGAAGATTGGCGTGGAGTATTAACCAATAAAATGCTGTTGCTCTCTTCTACCTTTTGCTGCTTGTAAAACTGTATAAAAGAAATAAATACTGCGAAGGCAGTCAGACATCTTTGCATCCTGCTATGACTGGTCACAAACTGCAACAGTTTCTCTCCTGTGTGAGTCCTCTGGTGTCTCCACGTGGGAATTCCTCCTGATTTTTTTCTCACAAACAGGGTACTCGTACACTTTCTTTTCTGTGTGAGTCCTCTGGTGTATCACCAGGTGGAAATTCTGACTGAAACCTTTCCCACAATCAGGACATTGAAAGGGTTTCTCTCATGTGTGAGTCCTCTGGTGTTTCACAAGGCTGGAATTCTCACTGAAACCTTTCCCACAATCAGGACATTCAAAGGGTTTCTCCCCTGTGTGAGTCCTCTGGTGTTTCACAAGGCTGGAATTCTCACTGAAACTTTTCCCACAATCAGGACATTCAAAGGGTTTCTCTCCTGTGTGAGTCCTCTGGTGTATGACCAGGGTGGAATAGCAACTGAAACTTTTCCCACAATCAGGACATTCAAAGGGTTTCTCTCCTGTGTGAGTCCTCTGGTGCGTCACAAGGGTGGAAGAGCAACTGAAACTTTTCCCACATTCAGAACATTCAAAGGGTTTCTCCCCTGTGTGAGTCCTCTGGTGTGTCACCAGGTGGAAATAGCGACTGAAACTTTTCCCACAATCAGGACATTCAAAGGGTTTCTCTCCTGTGTGAGTCCTCTGGTGTTTCATCAGGTCAGAACGTGCAATGAAACTTTTCCCACAAAGTGGACACTCATATGGTTTCTCTCCTGTGTGAATCCTCTGGTGCGTCACAAGGGTGGAAGAGCAACTGAAACTTTTCCCACAATCAGGACATTCAAAGGGTTTCTCTCCTGTGTGAGTCCTCTGGTGCGTCACAAGGGTGGAAGAGCAACTGAAACTTTTCCCACATTCAGGACATTCAAAGGGTTTCTCCCCTGTGTGAGTCCTCTTGTGTTTCACAAGGCTGGAGGAGCAACTGAAACGTTTCCCACAATCAGGACATTCAAAGGGTTTCTCTCCTGTGTGAGTCCTCTGGTGTGTCATCAGGTGGAAATAGCGACTGAAACTTTTCCCACAATCAGGACATTCAAAGGGTTTCTCTCCTGTGTGACTCCTCTGGTGTTTCACCAGGGAGGAATTCTGACTGAAACCTTTCCCACAATCAGGACATTCAAAGGGTTTCTCTCTCGTGTGAGTCCTCTGGTGTTTCACCAGGTGGGAATTCTGACTGAAAATTTTCCCACAATCAGGACATTCAAAGGGTTTCTCTCCTGTGTGAGTCCTCTGGTGTGTCACCAGGTGGAAATAGCGACTGAAACTTTTCATACAATCAGGACATTCAAAGGGTTTCTCTCCTGTGTGAGTCCTCTGGTGTGTCACAAGGCTGGAATTCTGACTGAAACTTTTCCCACAATCAGGACATTCAAAGGGTTTCTCTCCTGTGTGAGTCCTCTGGTGTGTCACCAGGTGGGAATTCTGACTGAAACCTTTCCCACAAACAGGACATTCGAAGGGTTTCTCTCCTGTGTGAGTCCTCTGGTGTATGACCAGGGTGGAATAGCAACTGAAACTTTTCCCACAATCAGGACATTCAAAGGGTTTCTCTCCTGTGTGAGTCCTCTGGTGTGTCACAAGGCTGGAATTCTGACTGAAACTTTTCCCACATTCAGGACATTCAAAGGGTTTGTCCCCTGTGTGAGTCCTCTGGTGTTTCACAAGGCTGGAATTCTGACTGAAATTTTTCCCACAATCAGGACATTCAAAGGGTTTCTGTCCTGTGTGAGTCCTCTGGTGTTTCACCAGGTGGAAATAGCGACTGAAACTTTTCATACAATCAGGACATTCAAAGGGTTTCTCTCCTGTGTGAGTCCTCTGGTGTGTCACAAGGCTGGAATTCTGACTGAAACTTTTCCCACAATCAGGACATTCAAAGGGTTTCTCTCCTGTGTGAGTCCTCTGGTGTGTCACCAGGTGGGAATTCTGACTGAAACCTTTCCCACAAACAGGACATTCGAAGGGTTTCTCTCCTGTGTGAGTCCTCTGGTGTTTCACAAGGTGGGAATTCTGACTGAAACTTTTCCCACAATCAGGACATTCAAAGGGTTTCTCTCCTGTGTGAGTCCTCTGGTGTCTCATGACATGGGAATTTCTAATGATACTTTCACGCAATCAGTACAGTCATAGGTTTTCTCCCTGTTGTGAATCCTCTGATGTATCACCATGTTGCCATGCTCACTAAAGCATTTACTGCACTAGGAGTGCTTTTATGGCTTTTCTCGTGTGTGGGTCCTTCCATGAACGACAAGGGAGCTGATCTGACTAAAGCTTTTGCCACAATCAGATGATTTATATGACATTTCTCCTGTGTGGCTCCTTTTGTGCATAATCAGTTGTGATTTGCAATCCGTGCTTTTCCAACAATAGACACAAGTACGGAGCTTTTCAACAGCTGATATCGTTCAGGAAGTCAAAAATATGGACAATCCGTTGTTTAGTCGTGCTTTCATTCAATCCGTTTTCTTCCTCACAGGGCGAGGCCTGCATGGCTCTCTGCTGTACGTGATTTTCCTACTCACCTTTTCCTACAATTGACTTCCAGATATTTCCCTCTTTTACTGAATGAAAAATAATCTCCCTTCACTTTTCATGTAAGGTATCCTTGAGTTCTGAATAATCTACTTATTCCAGTTTGAAATCTTTCTTGATTTTCTCTTTTTTTCTAAGAGCTGCTGGAGGAGAATTGTGTGGTTTTCTGAAGGAAATGGAAAATATTTTGATTTCTGGCTCGGTTTTCTTTCCTTTTCAATGTTGCTTGTTATTCTTAGCTGTCCAGAGTTCTTTTATTGCCATCCTCTTTGTCTATAAGATTCAAAGAAAAGTGTCATTAAATGGTTAGAGATGTGAAAAAAAGAAAAACTATATAGATTACGATGAAAAAGGAAACATGCCACAATACTAGAATAATCTCGTACATTAATTATGATTCATTTCAGACATGGAAGACTACCTACATCCAAGTTGAGATATCCGTTCAATCATGAAATTCTCTTGTTGACTTGGATCAATGACAAATTCTTAACAATGCAAAGGGTTATCATCAAATATATCTGGAAGTGCTGAAGCTAGATTTTATCATTGCAGATATATGCATACAGAGAAAAATATAGACACACACCTACAAGTGTGTATATGGAGAAAATCTGTGTCTTTCAAGCCTGGAAAAATGTCCCAAAATAGTTTACAGGCAAAGCTTTTGAGCTAATTTTTAGATATGTGGCGGCTTTAACTGATGGATAATAGAATAACAGAGTTGGAAGGGACCTTGAAGGAAGAAGGAAGAATTTTAATGGTGGAAATGACGATAAATCAAAAAAATATGTTGACAATAGCAATATATTAATAATAGCAATAAATTAAGAACTAATATACATGAGGTTGAGATAGAACCCAATATTTGGGTTGACCATAATCCAATAAAGCTGAGTTGGACAGGAGTAAAGAAGAAATCAAGGTGGACATTGAATCAACTCTTATTAAAGGAGAAAGAATTTCAGAAATAGCAGTAAAGGAAATGGAATTATTTTTCAAAGAAAATAAATAAGAAGACACTTCACTCCAGTACATATGGGACACAGCCAAAGCACACTTTAGAGGATTAGCTATAACTTATACGGCTGAAAAGAATAAAGAGAAAAAGTTACATTGTACAAGGTTAAGGGAAGAGTTTAAAAAATTGGAGCTAGAACTTCAAAAAGATCCACAAAAAAAATCTTAAAAGAAAAATGGAGATAATTAAACATAAACTAAACCTAATAGAGTCAAAAGAATTGGCTCAACAAATCAGAAGGGCAAAACAATTTCCCCCCGAAAATGCAAATAATTTAGGAAGATAGCTGGCTTACAGATTGAATAAAGAAAGAGAGATAAAGTTGATAAACAAATGGCAAGATGAGAAGGGAGATGTGCAAGTCCAAAATGAGGCAATAAAAAAATAGTTAAAAGAATATTATGAAAAACTATACGATATAGAAAAAAAATGTCTCTGAAAAAAAACAACACAATATATGGAAAAAGCCAATCTACCAAAAATTCCAGAAAACTTTAAAAACATGCTAAACGAAAAAATGATAATGATGGAACTGATGGAAGCTATAAAAAGACAAAAAAAACGATAAAACGCCAGGACCGGATGGACTACCTGCTTCTTCTTCTTGTTGTGCCATATCCCTTATCGGATGTTGGCGATCATGTTGGCGATCCTGTTTTTATCAGCAGCCGCATGAAAAAGTGCTGCTGAGTTTTGTCCAAACCAGTCCCTTAGATTTTGAAGCCATGATGTTCTTCTTCTGCCTGGACCACGTTTGCCTTCAATCTTTCCCTGGAGGATTCAATGGAGTATGCCGTATTTTTCTGGGTGTCGCATCACATGTCCAAAATATTCTAACTTTCGTTTTTTAATTGTTTTGATGATTTCCCTTGGCTTTCCCAGGCGGCTTATCACTTCCTCATTTCTGACCTTGTCAACCCAGCTTATACGTAACAGCCGCCTGTAAATCCACATTTCAAATGCTTCTAGTCTCTTCAGGTGGCCTTCTGTCAGAGACCAACTCTCTACTCCATAGAGCAGGATAGAAAAAATATAACACCTGACAAGCCTGATTTTCAGTCTTAGGCTTATGTTGTGACTGCAGAAGACCTTTTTCATTTTGAAGAATGCTGTTCGAGCTTTCTCTATCCTTGTCTTTACTTCAGTGGTCATGTCCCAGCTTTCATGTAAATTAGAACCGAGGTGCGTGATCCTTTCAACTTTTTCTAGTGGTGTTCCTTCTGAATTTACTGGTTGTAAGTTAACGGCTTGTTTGCTGACGACCATGATCTTGGTTTTTGAGGTGTTAAGCTTCAAGCCGTATTTTCCAGATGTTTCTGTGACTCTGTTGATGAGGAGCTGAAGGTCTTCATGCTTACTGGCAAGCAGAACTGTATCGTCAGCATATCTCCAAACACCATTTACTTTGATGCCAGCATCGATGTTCTCCAGTGCCTCGTTGAAGATTGACTCAGAGTAGATATTGAACAGCAGTAGAGACAGAATACATCCCTGTCTGACCCCTCTTCTTATTTCTGCATCAACTGAGTATTTTTGGCCTAGTCTCACATTTGCTACCTGATGCCAATACAGATTCTTTATTATTTGAATGTCTTTGTCATCTAGTCCCCCTTGTTTCAGGATTTCTAATAGTTTGCTGTGTCTTATTTTATCAAAAGCTTTTTCAAAATCAATGAAGCACATGTAAACACTGTGATTGACATCTCTACAACGCTGTACAAGAACATGAATGCTGAACAGCGCATCTCGTGTACCAAGATTGTTTCTGAAACCAAATTGTGTGTTACCTAGACGCTCTTCAATTTTGTTGTATATTCTTGTGTGAATTATTCTCAGGAATATTTTCAGGGCATGACTCATTAAGCTTATTGTTCTGTATTCGGTACACTTCTTTGCATTTATTTTTTTGGGGATTGTCACAAAGGTTGATTTTAGCCAATCATTTGGTATCTTTCCTGTTTCGTATATCTGATTGAAGAGCTGCAGTAAAAAATTCTTCCCATTGTCTTCCAGCAATTTTAAAATTTCTACTGGGATATCATCAGGTCCTGTGGCTTTTCTTGTTTTTGCTATTTTTATTGCATGTTCAACCTCCTCCATAGTGATGTTTGGTCCAGTTGTTATACTTCCCATATCTATATCATCCCTAATGTCCTCAAAAAGTTCTTCAATATATTCCTTCCATCTCTTTAGTTTTTCATCCTCATCTAAGATAATTTCCCCTCTTTGTCAACTAAATTGTTGGTTTTCTTTTTGTAGAGGCCTGCTGCTTCTTTCACTTTTTTGTGTAAATTGAAATTATCATGCATATGTTCTGTCTCTTCTATTTCCTTGCATCTCTTTGCAAACCACTTTTCTTTTGCCAGTCGAATTTTTCTTCTAATTGTTTTCTGCAATTCATTGTATTTTACTTTGTTTTTATTTTTATAAGATCTTCTTTCATCCATGAGATGAAGAATTTCCTCCGTTATCCACTGTTGTTTCTTGTGGTACCCCTCTCTCTGTTTTGAATTTGTTACCTCTATTATTGCATTTTTAAATTTATTCCAGTTCACTTCTACATCATCATCATTCAGGTTGTTGGTTTCCCTTAAATGATTTTCTAGTTCTTCTTTAATCTTCCCTCCATGTTTAATGATGAAGTCTCTGTCGATTCTTGGTTTAGCAGTCGCACGGAGAGCTCTGTCTCTCCCACCGGCTGTTTTCCCTCCGCCGGTAGACCCTTAATCGGGTCAAAAGTCACCCTGGAGGGGCGATCACCGTTGAGGAGGCCCTCGTTGACAGGGGAAGGGTGGCAGCTCCTTCCTCAGTCCGAGCCAGCTCCTTAGGGCCGTCAGAGAAAAGATCGGCCAGTAAAATGGACGATCACTTTGCTGCACCAGCCGAAAGCCAGAAGAACAACTAAGCATAAAGAACCCCCGTGGAGAATTCGGGTGAGACCTTTCCTCCCCCTTCTTTCCCTAATTACTCTCCTGTAAAAAGCTTTTGTATTTGAATTACTTCCCTGCTGTGAGAGAGCAGCATTTGGGCACTTGGGAAAAACAGCTTTGGGAATTGAAAAAAAAAAAAAACCAGTTAATTTTTTATTGACTATTCAACTCCTGGAATACTGAGGGAGCCTGAAAACATTTCTATTTTTGATTATTACTATTATAACTACGCTATTCACTATTTTGGAGAGGCCTTTCTTCTTTCTTTTTTATTTTTTAATGTGAAAAACAAAAAATCTATTAACTTGGAAAGAAAGACCTTATAGCCTGCTGAGGACATCTTGTGACGAAAAGTGTTACTGCAACTGTATATTTTTTTCATTGCTGGAGGATGGCTCTAACCTTCAAAGGATGATAAGAGTAAGATAACTGAAACAGCTGTGGTGATTTGGTCTACTAAGAAATGGAGGTGAATATTTGTTGACTTTTACGAAATATAGCCTTCACTAAAAGATTAAAAGATCCTTTCACCACTGACATGGAGGTATTTAACACACAGCTGGATTATGAGCTTATACTGGAAAAAATCTTGGAAGCTACGGAGGAAATGAACTCTTACTTCCAAATTTTGACGGATCAAGTTATAGGTCGAAGAACAGTGGAGAAGGAGCAGAGTGGCGCTAAAGAGACTAGTGAGCAATATATACAACCTAAAGAGAAACCATACCTACAACTCAACTATGAAATTATACCGGGAGAAATTGTGGAAACTAAGGAACAAATCAACTTTATACAACCCCAAATACAATTTATGGAGAAACTTGATGATCAAAGAATAATTTTAACTGAGATGCCTGAAGCGTCAACACTAATAGAGACTGACACCCAGATACAAGTTATTGAAAATTCTGATAATGTGGACAAACAACTAGTAACTACAACATGGAATAAAACAGCTTCCACCATCCAAAGGCTACTAGAAGAAAGGGAAGAGAACTTTGACCAATCTGAAGCATTGAGAAATACTGACTTTCTAATATTGTGGTTTGATAATGCAAGAACTTTATTATGGAAACCGGTGTGGCACAAAAAGAAACCTAGAGTTAGATTTAAAAATGTGTTTTAAAATTTCATTTAATGGGTTAAAAAGGCTTTTGAGATTTTGACTGATTTAATAACTAACGGAGTACGTGAATTCTGTAAGAGGATATCCTTTGTAATAATATTTTGTTTTAGATATGATAATTATTTGGAGAGGTAAACTTTATCTACTGGGATAAAAAGACTTTTTATAGACATAGATGAATTGATAGAATATATATTTAAAACAGATAGAAATGTATCTATTGGACTGATATTTTTATTTTAAATAAGATAATTATTTTGTAATAGAAGAAGAATAAGAGGGATTGGTGACAAGAGAAGAAATGGTATTAATGAAGAAAACATAAGAATGTTATTGTGGGAATAATATACTCATTTCAGATATAATTATTATGTTAAAAAGGGAAATGAAGGACACCCGAAGTGTTAATAATATGTTTATTTAAGGCTAATTGGAATACGGTAACTGTAAATTAGTAAAGCCTAAAAACAGGATTGGGATTTTTATAATTGAAATGTGATTGATGTTTGATAGGATTGTTTGAAGTTTATTTAAAAATGTATTAATTTGAATATGTAATACTATATGAGGGAATTAGAGAGGGAATTTTCAATGAATCAATTTGAGCTATATATCTGTGATTTTTCTTTTGGATGTTTGATATACCCATCTCCACGGTGTTTCCTAAGCACTTTGATGTAACCTTCCCACCCCCATAAAAATCCAATAAAATATATTTTTTAAAAAAAAAGTTCTTCAATATATTCTTCCATCTCTTTAGTTTTTCATCCTCATCTAAAATAATTTCCCCCTCTTTGTCAACTAAATTGTTAGTTTTCTTTTTGTAGAGGCCTGCTGCTTCTTTCACTTTTTTGTGTAAATTGAAATTATCATGCATACGTTCTGTCTCTTCTATTTCCTTGCATCTCTTTGCAAACCACTTTTCTTTTGCCAGTCGAATTTTTCTTCTAATTGTTTTCTGCAATCCATTGTATTTTTCTTTGTTTTTATTTTTATAAGATCTTCTTTCATCCATGAGATGAAGAATTTCCTCCGTCATCCACTGTTGTTTCTTGTGGTACCCCTCTCTCTGTTTTGAGTTTATTACCTCTACTATTGCATTTTTAAATTTATTCCAGTTCACTTCTACATCATCATCATTCATGTTGTTGGTTTCCCTTAAATGATTTTCTAGTTTTTCTTTAATCTTCCCTCCATGTTTAATGATGAAGTCTCCGTTGATTCTTGGTTTAGCAGGGTTTGGGTTTTTCATCCTTTTTAGTTTCAGCTGGACTTCAGCAAGTAGTAGATTATGATCGGATGGTACATCTGCACCTGGGTATGTCTTTACTGATTTTACTGAGTTTCTAAATCTTTTGTTTATTGTAAAATAGTCGATTTGGTTCCTTACTACATTATTTCGTGTATCTGCTGGTGATCTCCAAGTGTAGAGGCGTCTTTTTGGCAACTTAAAAAAAGTATTCATCACACATTGCCTATGTTCCTTGCAGAAGTCTACAAATCTGTCACCTCTACCATTTCTGGTTCCTAAGCCAAAGTTTCCAACTACAGGAGCATCACTTCCTTCTCCCACTTTTGCATTGAAGTCCCCCATGAGTATTGTGATATCATTACTTTTTAGGGTTTTCAGTACACTGTTTATATCTTCATAGAACTTCTCTAAATCCTCCTCATCGCTGTCAGCTGTGGGAGCGTAAACTTGTATAACATTCATATTTACTGGAGTACTATTTATTTGGATCATTATCACTCTATCGGATACAGGAATAAAGGACTTGATGCATTTATTTACACGATTGTTTACGATTATAGCTACTCCATTTCGATGGTGTTTGCTGTTCTCACCAGAGTAGTAGATAATTTCCTATTCTACACATTCCATTTTCAGGCCAGTGCATTTCACTCACTCCCAATATAGAGATATTGTATTTGGACATTTCTTGGATAGTGTTGTGTGTTTTCCCAGCTTCGTATAGGCTTCTCAGATTCCACGTACCAATTCGTAGTTTTGGGTTTATCATGCTTCTAGCGGACCGGGAGATTCTTAGCACCCCTGCCCCATTTAAGGGGCGCCCGTACTCGGGGCCATTGTTAGGTTTTGCTGCCATTAACATGATTTTCCTGGGAAATATATAGTGTAGTAGTCTTCCCTTTGCTTTCTCCACCGCTGTGCACACGCTGTTCAAGTGGCTGCCACCACACCATGCGCTGTTCTTCTGAATCCGTTCCAACCAATATGGTCTCCGCCTTCAGTCGATACTGGGGAGCCAGCTGCCACTCACCAGGCCTGTTGGTCCACGGGAGGTATTTGATTCCCTCCAACCTGCCATTACAGTATAAAAACCATAATGGGTAGGGCTAAATTACCAAATACATGGATGGAAGCAAATATTACCTTAATACCAAAAGAGCACTCAGATTTATTACAAATAAAAAAATTATAGACCAATGTCATTATTGAATGTGGATTACAAAATGTTTGCTTCAATAATAGAAGAGAGATTGAAAAGACTTTTGACTGAATTTATTCATCCAGATCAAAATGGATTTTTACCAAAAAGACATATAAAACACAACGTAAGGATTATTTTTCATACATTAGATTAGAATACTATGAAATGCACCCAGCAAAACAAATCATTTAATTTTTTTAGATGCTCAAAAAGCCTTTGATAATGTAAGCTGGTAATTTATGACACAACAATTAAACTGCATGGATTTTGGGGAAAAGTTTATAAATATAGTTAAGACAATATATCAATATATCAATATATCAGCAAACAGCAAAAGTAATTGTAAATGGGGACTACACAGGGAATTTTAACATAAAGAAAGGCACAAGACAAGTATGTCCGTTATCCCCATTGCTATTTATATTGACATTGGAAGTTTTGAACAGGAACATCAGACAAGACTCAGAAATTAAAGGAATGGAGATAAAAGATGAAAGCTATAAATTTGTGATGATAACTCAAATAAGCAGGGGATCTTGGTCCAAGATGAAGAACTTGTTTTCAACAGGGAGAAGTGCGAATCAGATATTACACATCAGTCATGCAAGAACAGAAAGGCACCCAAAAAGAGAAGCCACCTTCTGGTTGGTGATTCAATTATAAGGGATGTAAATTTAGGAAAGGACACAGAGGTTTCAAAAGAGGTCAGGTGTCTTCCAGGTGCTACTGCCAATAGGGACAAGAAGCGTATTTGTAAAATAATCAAGAATGCCAGCAAGGACTGTGATGTGGAGGCTATTGTACATCTTGGCACTAACGATCTGTCTCAAAAAGATGTACTCTCTGTGCAGAATGATTTCCAGAGCCTGGGGCAGGAACTTAGCAGAATAGGCTTATTTTTTCAGAGGTTCTACCAGTGCATAAGGAGCAAAATGGAAAAGGCCAGCGTATAGCACAATTCAATATGTGGCTAAAGGAGTGGAGTAAAGGGGAAGGCTTTAGATATATTAGTCACGATGTCAGCAGCTGGCCCAATGATAAAATGTACAAAAGAGATGGTTTGCATCCATCAAAGAAAGGGACTGAGTTACCCGGCTATAAATTCACAGATTTTCTGGAGGAATATTTAAACTAAACAGCGGGGACAGTGAGCTAATTGATAAAGAACATCCCTGTCCCCGGAAATCTAAAAATTATAGGGCTAGCAGTGCATGTAACATAGATGTGTGTGTGGACAAGAACATCAACCTTGCTGTCAAGCAAAATCAAGTTTCTAATAGCGAGTGCCACACAAAGTGCACTAACCAAACAGGTGGTAAGACAATAGGGGAACTCAGGCACCACACAGGTTATGTAGAAAGTAAACACAGGTCCGGTCATAAAGGACTCAAATGTCTATACACCAATGCACAGAGTATGAACAGCAAACAGGGTGAATTAGAAATTCACGTTAATGAGGGCAGATATGATATTGTTGCCATTACAGAAACATGGTGGGATGAAACCCACAAATGGAACACACAGCTAGAGGGCTTTAAATTATTTAAAAGAAACAGACCAAATAAAAGAGAAGGTGGAGTTAGTCTCTATATAAGAGATAACTACATCTCTACAGAAATAGAGCACAACAATGATGAAAACTGTTTTGAATGCATTTGGGTCAATATAAAAGGGGGGGGATGACATTGCCATAGGTGTATACTATAGGCCACCCAACCAAACAGAGGAAATAGATGAACTTTTTGCTAGTCAGCTAACTAAGGTATGTAGGAAGCACATCACAATAGTAATGGGGGACTTTAACTACCCTGACATCAACTGGGAGACAAACTCTGCACCAAGTGGAAGATCAAACAGATTCCTGACAAATCTAGCAGACAACTTTGTCTCCCAAAAAGTAGAGAAGGGAACTAGGGGATTAGCCATTTTGGATCTAATTCTTACTAACAGAGATGAAATGATAGAAGGTGTTGAAGCCATAGGAACCTTGGGAGGAAGTGATCATGCAATATTGGAATTCAACATTATGGAAGCACAAGCACTAGAACACAGTCAAACTAGAGTCTTGGACTTCAAGAGAGCTAATTTCAATAAACTTAGAGAGGGTTTGGGAAGGATTCCATGGATGAGAATCCTCCAGGGGAAAACAACACAAGATGCTTGGGAAATTTTGAAAAGCGAGATAATAAAAGCCCAGTCTAGCACAATACCAACAAAGAGGAAAAATAACAGCTCTCAAAAGAAACCAGCATGGCTGCACAAAGAACTCTCTGATAAATTGAAAGATAAAAAGGACAAGTATAGAAAGTGGAAAAAGGGACACATAACTAAGTCAGAATATCAGCAAATAGCCCGAGACTGCAAAGATGAAGTGAGGAAAGCTAAGGCTCAAAATGAACTAAGGCTTGCGACCAAAGTCAAAAATAACAAAAAAAGCTTCTTTCAACATGTAAAAAACAAGAAAAAAGTGAAGGAAACGATTGGTCCATTAGTGGGTGAAAGTGGCAAGAAGGTGACAAGCAACAGGGAGAAAGCAGAACCATTTAACTCGTTTTTCGCATCTGTCTTTACACAAAGGGAAAAAGCAGACCAACCTATCAAAAATAGTGCCATAAAAAACAGAATAGAAACACAAGTTAAGATAGGCAAGAAAATGGTAAGTGAGCACCTGTCCAGCCTAGACGAGTTTAAATCACCAGGACCAGATGGATTACATCCCAATGTTCTCAAGGAACTGGCAGATGTGATCTCAGAACCACTGAACTATATTTTTCAAAGATCCTGGAGCACTGGGGAACTACCAGAGGACTGGAAAAGAGCTGATGTAGTTCCCATCTTCAAAAAAGGGGGAAAAATGGATCCAGGAAATTACAGACCTATCAGCCTGACCTCAATACCTGGGAAGATTCTGGAAAAGATAATCAAACAACAAATCAGCGAACACCTACAGGCAAACCAAGTCATTACTAAAAGCCAACACGGGTTTGTCAAAAACAGATCATGTCAGACAAAACTTATTGCATTCTTTGACCAAGTGACAAAATTAGTGGACCAGAGGAATGCTGTGGATATAATTTACTTGGACTTCAGTAAGGCATTTGACAAAGTAGATCACAACCTACTACTTGATAAGATAGAAAAATGCGGGTTAGACAACATCACCACCAGATGGATCCGTAGCTGGCTGACCGGCCGTACTCAGCATGTGGTCCTCAATGGAACCACATCTACATGGAGGGAAGTGTGTAGTGGGGTGCCCCAGGGCTCTGTTCTGGGCCCAGTGCTCTTCCAACATCTTCATCAATGATTTGGATGAGGGGATAGATGGGGAACTCATCAAATTTGCAGACGACACCAAGCTGGCAGGAATAGCCAACATTCCAGGAGACAGGCTTAGGATACAGGAGGATCTGGACAGACTTGAACACTGGGCACTATCTAACAAAATGAAATTCAATGGTGAAAAAAGAAAGGTTCTACATTTAGGCAAGAAAAACCAAATGTATACGTATAGTATAGGGGATACCTTGCTCAATAGTAGTAACTGTGAGAGGGATCTCGGAGTCCTAGTGGACAATCATTTAAATATGAGCCAGCAGTGTGCTGCAGCTGCCAAAAAAGCCAACACAGTGCTAGGCTGCATTAACAGAGGGATAGAATCAAGATCACGCGAAGTATTAATACCACTCTACAATGCCTTGGTAAGGTCACACTTGGAATACTGCATCCAGTTTTGGTCATCACGATGTAAAAAAGATGTTGAGACTCTAGAAAGAGTACAGAGAAGAGCAACAAAGATGATTAGGGGACTAATATCTCAGGGGCTGCCACAGAGAAGAGGGAGTCAAGCTATTTTCCAAAGCGCCTGAAGGCAGGACAAGAAGTAACGGATGGAAACTAATCAAGGAGAGAAGCAACCTAGAACTAAGGAGAAACTTCCTGACAGTTAGAACAATTAACCAGTGGAACAACCTGCCTCGAGAAGCGGTGAACACTGGAAGTTTTTAAGAAGAAACTGGACAGCCATTTGTCCGAAATGGTATAGGGTTACCTGCCTGAGCAGGGGTTGGACTTGATGACCTCCAAGGTCCCTTCCAACTTTATTATTATTATTATTATTATTATTATTATTATTATTATTATTATTATTATTATTATTATTATTATTATTATTATTATTATTATTATTATTAATTATTATTATTTACAAACATTTGCAGATGACTTGGTATTTATCACAGAAGAAACATTGGAGACAACCCCAGTAGATATATATAGTGTATACCTTTTTTTTAATGAAAATTATCAACACTTTTGATCAGTGACATCATCAAAGTAAACAAACCCACGTGCTGATTACGTCACCAGGTCATGGCCCTAAGCGGAAGTGATGTGTTGGCCTAATCCCATCAAGATACGCATGAGTAGCCCTAACAGTCCTATTTTCAGATAAGGCGTGTTGAACCTAACCCCATCAAGAAAGATGTGGCAGTCAATCCTCTGGGTACATGATTAGCTTAACCCTAGACTAATTCTATGGACATTCAAAACCAAAAAAAGCTAAGTAAAGTGAATAATTAGCAGAGGCCTGTGCTTTTGGGAAACAAACCCCTACTTTGGGGAGCTGTGAAATTTAAAAAAAAAAGCTTTTTATTTCTAATCATTCTAGCCTAATGATGCTTTTAATTTTTGTGGAGTTTTAAAAATCAGTGCCTCAAAAGCTGGGGAAAAAGGAGCCCCTAAAAGGCAGCCAGGACCTGCATTTAACCCCCTTTTTTCTAAAAGGTATTTATTTCTAGGCGGTTTTAAAATCATTTCCTCGAATGCAGGGGAAAAAAAACAAACCACAGCCCTTTTAAAACCCTGCAGCTGGTTTTTACCTTTGTAAAAATCTAAAGACACATATTTTGCCAATGGCACCTTCAATTCCTCATGTACACGTAACCGTTCGAAGCATGGCCTTAATAAAATTTATTCTGGCCCCCTACAGCAAAAGACAAGGAATATTAACAGGAATTAAAATGCTCACAAGCGGCAAGCGGCCAAGTAGGGGTTAAGCCTTGTTCACGCATGTCAGGGTTGGGGTTCCGGGCATGCGTGTTTGTGTCTACTAGTAAAAAAGGGGGTTAGGCCTTGTTCGGGACATGCATGTCATACCCCCCGTGATTCTGGGCATGTGCAATGCTCAAGGGCGTGTCATTGCAAGGGGGAGGGGAGTTTGTGTGGGCAGGCCTGAACAGCTAGCGATTTAATTCCAGCAGTCTTTTGAAGATGGCAAATACTGATGGAGTTTTCTTTGATGTAAATTTGACCCCCAAACCTCCCAAGCGTGGGCGTAGAATAAGAAAAGGACCTGAGCTATATGGCTTCATTGAAGAGAACAAATTTATAAAGCCTTGTTATTGCAGGTTCTGCAAAACATCAAATGGTAAGTAAATATAGAAAAATTAAGAAAACAGTATTTTGATTAGTTGAAACAGCTAGCCTAAATCTACCTTATTTCCTGCTTTAGAAACAGTGGAGTCTCAAAATGTCAGCATGCCTCAAATTCTGAAAGCGTGTATCATTAAAATATCACACCATTGTTTAATGGGATGTCTACAATCAGATGAAGATCATGTGGATAGTACCAGTGAAACAGAGCTTATTAACAGCTTATGCCCGTGGTGGCGAAACTATGGCACGCGTGCCACAGGTGGCACGCGGAGCCATCCCTGATGGCACGCGAACCATTGCTGGCCGAGCTGCTTCCCCCCTCTTTGCAGATGCGCAGAGCTTTGTGCTCTCTGTGCATGCGCAGCCTGGGAATAGGCGAGAGTGTACTATAAAAGGAACTTTGGGAGCATGCGGCATTCGTGACAGAAAATGAGAGAGAGAGCACGAGCGAACAGCAAACAGCGAAAGCGGTAAGTTATAGCGGCGGGGGCAGAGCGGTAGGGGGGGCGGTGGGGCTGTCTTGGCTCGTATGCCCCGCTGCCGTCTCCTCGGCCTGCTGCTGCTTCTGCAGCGAGATCTCTTTGAACTTGTGCCGCTTGGCCGCAGCAGACGAGGCGGCGGCCACCGGGGAGACGAAGCCGAAGCCCTCGGCGCAGTGGCCCCGGAACACCCTGCTGGCACCATCTTGCAGCACCCGGTGCCATCTTGCAGTGCCCGGCGCCGCCATCTTGCAGTGCCCGGCGCCGCCATCTTGCATCACCTCACGCCTCGCACAGCCCCACAACATCTCTGGCCTGCCGCTGCTAACTTGCGCTGCTTGGTCGCAGCGGCCAAGGTCACAGCCAACGGGGGAGACGAGGCCGAGGCCAAAGAGTCCAGCGCAGCGGCCCCGGAACACTCCGCCAGCGCCATCTTGCAGTGCCCGGCACCATTTTGCATCATCTCACGGCCCGCCTCGCGCCGCCCACATCGCGCCGTCTCTGGCCTGCCACTGCTTCTGCAGCACAATCGCGTTTAACTTACGCTGCTTGGCCGCAATGGCCGAGGCTGCGGCTACCGGGGGAGCCGAGCCCAAAGAGCCTGGCGCAGCGGCCCCGGAACATCTCGCCGGCGCCACATTTTGCGTCACCTCATGCCCCACCTTGCACGGCCCGCCTGTTGAGCCCCCATGGGCTCGACATTCCCGGGGGGCAGGCGAGTGGTCCCAGCCAAGCCAGCGAGCTCCGGATGGCGGCCGCCGCACAGCTGATCACTGGGAGCACCACGCACTGCCGCGCGGCCCCAGCCACACCAGCACGCTCCGAGAGGGAGAAGCACCTACCAGGGCCCCCACTCGGCCCTGAAGCAGCCACGTGAAGCCTTCCAGATCCACTAAGATACTTACAGTGCATTGATGCTGTGAGGCAAAGACAGCAGCAGGCCTGGTTGTAAGCTCCGACCGGACAATGCTGAGGCGGCTGCAATCCAGTACACTTCACCGGCAAGAAGGCGCGGCGGCGCAAGTTTCCCCCGCAGCCTCCCGGAGCACTACTAGCATCAAAGGTAAGAGCAGCCTGAACGCCCCTGGGCCAATCTCCTCGGCTCGCCGCATTCTCCTTCCGCGGTGTCTACCGCCCCGGAGATCTAGTCGGGCTGCGCAGCTGCGAACTGCGAGTTTGTGGGGAAGGTGGATGGTGGGAGATTCTCGCATATGGTCGGATTTCAAATTATGGTTTGTAATGGTCTTTAGTTTGGAGCAAGTGTGAACTGGCTGTACTCTGCCTGTAGAAGAGCCATTTGCTGTCCTTCCATCCGTCCCAACTTACTCCTTGAGTCTCCCGCACTTTTTGGATCCTTAAACTTATTCAAAAATACCATCCTTGTTATATCCAGATTATGCCTAAGGAAAGTTTATAACTTTAGCTTTAAGTATTCTTGCTTAAAGAAACATCAGTAAGAATATTCTCCTGCAAAATACTACCATGTGTAGAATATACTAAACAAAATATAAGGGGAAAAGAGGCCATAAAAAAATTGTGATAACGAACAGTTTGGATCCTCACAGTTTTGCATTGCTATACTGTTTATCAATTGCACAATAGACTTCCGGTTCTGGGTCGCGGCGCTGGCGGTCGTGCGAAGTCTCCTCTCTTCGCCGGCCAGTTTCCCTCCGCCGGTAGACCCTGGACAGGGTCGAAAGTCGCAGGGTAAACATGCATTAAAATATATGCAGCGGCGGCACAGCATTAATGGCGGCTGGGGCTGTCTTTCTTGCCTCAGCTGGCTGCCCAGCCTCATAGGCGGTGGCAATGGTGGGGGGGGGGCGACCTGGTATTTGAAGCTGCCTCAGCAGGCCCCAACGAGGCAGCATTCACACTCACCGACTGCCAGGCCTCATGGCAGCAGCGAGGGGTGGGCGTGCATGTGCCAGAGTGTGAAAAATGGTCTTAAGTCACTTTTTTAAGTGCCGTTGTCACTTCAAACCGTCACTAAGTGAACTGTTGTAAAGGTGAGGACTACTGTACTATATCACTTTTTTCCTTTTTTTGGGGGGGGTCAAGTTTTTGGCACCTTGCGAGGCGATTGGAAAAGCCCTGTTACAGTACCCGGATTGCAGCTGCTTTCTTGCAGGTATGTGGAATGGCGTGGGACCCACAGGGTTTGCAAAGTTAGGTGAGGAAGTTGGTTACAGCTTTTTAGGAAAGATAAAATAGACAACCAAGAATGCTTTATTGATCATTCTTTGTCCAGATTTTATATCAGTTGCATCTGCTAATACAGGCATTCTGCTTCAGATTTCTCTGCTATTTTCAGGATCTGGTAAAATGAATGAGTACTTTTCCAACAACCTGTAAAATCTAAGACACTGCTTTCATTGTTTAATTCCCCCCTCCTAGATTTTTGATTCAGGGAATATCCATTTCTTTAGTGTTAATTAATAGTGTTAGTTATTTAAAGATAGATTTGTATTGGTTGCTTCATTTCTTTTTAAATTTTGTGTTTTTTAGACTCCAAGTCTTGTACACCCACCCAAAAATGACTACAGCCAAAAAACCAAAAACAGATAGTGGAAGATCATTCCAAGAGGCCTGGACACAGTCATTTGGAGTGATTGAATGCAGTGGGAAAGCATTAGGTGTTATATGCAACGAAAGTGTTGTGTGTCGCACATCAAGTGTCAGACGGCACTTTGAAACCAACCACAGAAATGTTGCCGAACTTGGTGATAATGAAAGGAAAGAGTTTATTGAGGGAAATTGAGGAGCTATCATTCCCAGCATCTTAGTTTTTCCAACTATCTTTCCAGAACGAATCATCTGACAGCTGCCAGTTTTAAAATTTCACTGTGCATAGCAAAGCATGGTAAGCCCTTCTCTGATGGGGATATTTTCAAAACGGACATGTTTTCTGGAAGTGATTCTCTTTTTCATGATTTCCCAGACAAGGATAAAATTATTCAACACATCTCTCAGATACCACTGAGCAGAAACACCGTTAAAGACAGAGTCCAGCGCATGGCAACTGATGTTAGCAGCTCACCACTGACTTACAAAAGGCAGAATGTTACTCCATGTGCTTGGACGAAAGCACAGATATCAATAACCATGCAAGGCTGGCAGTAATTTTGTGTTATGCTGTTGGTGACATCATGAGAGAGGAGCTGCTGAAACTGATGTCTTTGCCTGAAAGAACACAAGGTGTAGATATCTACAATGCTGTGAAGAAAGCTTTTTTGTCACAAAACATAAGACCAGAAAAGGTGGTTTCAATTACAAGGGATGGAGCACCTTCTATGGTGGGGGCAACATCTGGTTTCATACAGTTGTTTCTTCAAGAAACAAAACATAAAGTAATTCAATTCCACTGCATCATTCACCAGGAAGCTCTTTGTGTCAAGGAAAGCAACAAAAAATTTGACAATGTCCTCAAAGACGTCACAAAAATAGTGAATTACATCATGGCTCGTGCTCTGAATTGTCGGCAGTTTCAAGTACTACTTGAGGAGGTTCAGGCACAGTATGATTGTTTGTTTATGTATAACAATGTCCGATGGCTGAGCAGAGGACGAGCAGAGGACGAGCAGAGATTTGTGGCCTGCTTGGATGAAATTCGGCTGTTTATGCATGAAAAAGGGCAAGAATATCCACAGCTCACTGATATGGCCTGGCTTACCAACCTCATGTTTTTTACAGACTTTACACACCACTTCAGTCTGCTCAACAAACAATTACAAGGTGCAGGGAATTACAAGGTTGCTCCCCAGGAGCAACATCGACCTGGCCACGCCCACCCTGACCACGCCCACTTGGCCATGCCCACCCACACTGCCATGACTACCATGGCCACGCCCACTTGGCCACACCCATTCGGTGGCCATGCCCACTTGGCCACACCCATTCGGTGGTCACGCCCCTGGCACCCGGCGATGCATAAGTGGGTTTCAGGTTGCAGTTTGGGCACTCGGTCTCTAAAAGGTTCGCCACCACTGGCTTATGCTTAGACTTTCTATGCCTTATGTTCTCTGGATCATCATCAGTATAAATAACTTATATTTCTACCGGGATTCCCTTGGTGAGCTCAAGACATTCATACAGCGTATCGAGAAGAACAGTAAACCACTGTCATTAATGTCAAAGATTGAAGCTGAATTGCCATTGTCTCTGAAGAGGTTCATATGCCAGAATGTAACAGAAATTAATTACAAGAAACTGTTAATGCTATGAAATTTATAATAAAATGTGCTTTACAAATCACATGAAAGATGTATTATGTTTTTTCTTTTGCTGACCCCGTTTAACCTAGTCAAATGTTAAACACAGATACAATTTAATCAAAGCTCATGTGATATTATTCAATCGGATTTTTCCTGATGATGTGGGGCTGGCCAGTTTTGCAAAAGGTGTGAAGAACTCCCCTCCTCTGATGTGATTAATTTGTGACATCACCAGTGTGTATAAAAGTGGGGCCATACTGATCTAGTCACGTTTGCTGGTTTCTGGCATATCCATACCTCCGGAGCCATTTGATCTGCTAAGAAGACCCTTTTCAGAATGGAAGCTACTATTGTAAGTAGTTTTATGCCTAATTTTTGAAACGCTTAGATGCAAAATGGAGTTTTATAACATTCTTGTCTGCTTGCTTGTTTGATTGATTGATTGTTTTTTTCACTAGAATGAATTGAGACTCAGAATGTTTGAGGGTATATGAAGGTATTTGTCTTTCATACTTTCATACATTTAGATTCTTATAAACATTTCTGCAACAATTCTGACCATTGGGATTTTTCTTTTCCTTCAGAATGGGAGGACGATCAGCCATTTGCGGATCTCACAATCCCCACAGAGCACCAAGGGGCCCAGCATGACACGAGCCCTCAGCCTTCCACAAGCCACACAACACGAATGCTGTTAGAAGGTATAATACCTAGCATTTTATCCAACTACAAAACCATTAGTATTATTTTTTAGAAACTAAAAGGGGGGGTTGGTATTACATTATTAGGAATGTTGGTGATAGCCTTTTGTTTGTTTGTTTGTTTGTTTAACCAGAGCCAGCCTGCAAAATTGCACGGAGGTGGACTTCCCGCATCCCCAGCAGACAGTCATAATTGTGATTCTATGCCTGTATCTCAATCAGAAGGAGAGATATGTCATTCTATGCCACAGCTACAAGTCCCTAACTCTGCAAACTCTCAGAATATGAACAATGTTTATCTGGATATGGTGCAGGCATGGGAGAAGCCTATCCGAAATTTCAGGGCTGTGGAATACTATCATCGATATAGATTTGTTAATCTTGACCAAATCCAGTCTTTTGTAGATGCTATAGAGGCTATTCATAATGCGATACAGACTCTTTTGAATAATGTTGCTAGGGACATAGGTCCAAATGATTTTGTTCAACTCCGGTTGGATGCAGAGGGGTTAAATCATCCTCTCTTTTCTCTTAGGAGGCATGTGAATGATTTAAATGCTGATGATTTTCTGACCAGTGTTGAAAATCTGCTTCAAAGTAAGGCAGAGATATTGTGGGGGGGTAATTTACAATTAGTTGTTACCTTCGTGAAGAACAAGGAGGGGGGAGGGCTTAGGAAGTTAAACACTGTGCTGCTCAACAGAGTGCTGGAGAAAAAAAGACAACACCTAGTAGATTTCAATGTGGAAGGTGAATTTCTGTGTTTTGCTATCTGTTTGCTCTGCCTGATTGGTGTGGATGTTAGAAATAAAGAAATTATTACCAGGGCCAGGGAACTTCACAGCAGACTGAGTGTTTCCACAAAAAACAGGATTGACTTTTCTCAGAAACACCTCTTTGAAGAAGATTTAAGGGTCACTATAAAGATCTTGTTTTATATCCTGTCGGGTCACGGCGTCTTGCCTCTGTCCGTTTCTTAGCAGATCTGGAAGGCTTCACGTGATTGCTTCAGGGCCGAGTGGGGGCCCTGGTAGGTGCTTCTCGCTCTCGGAGCCTGCTGGTGTGGCTGGGGCCGCGCAGCAGCGCGTGGTGCTCCCAGTGATCAGCTATGTGGCGGCCGCCGTCTGGAGCTCGCTGGCTTGGCTCAGACCACTAGCCTCCCCCCCGGGAATGTCGAGCCCATAGGGGCTCGACAGGCGGGCTGTGCGAGGCGGGGCATGAGGTGACGCAAAGTGCGGCGCTGGCGGGATGTTCCGGGGCCGCTGCGCTGGGCTCTTCGGGCTCGGCTCCCCCAGTAGCTGCGGCCTCGGTCGCAGCGGCCAAGTGGCGCAAGTTAAACGCGATCGTGCTGCGGAAGCACCGGCAGGCCAGAGACGGCGCGGGCGGCGCAAGGCGGGGCGTGAGGTGATGCAAAATGGCGGCGCCGGGCGCTGCAAGATGGCGGCGCTGGCGGGGTGTTCCGGGGCTGCTGCGCCGGGCTCTTCGGCTTCGGCCTCGTCTCCCCGGTGGCGGCCGCCTCGTCTGCTGCGGCCAAGCAACGCAAGTTCAAAGAGATCGCGCTGCAGAAGCAGCGGCAGGCCGAGGAGACGGCGGCGGGGCATACCAGCCAGGACAGTCCGCCCGCCTCCCCACCGTTCTGCCCCCGCCGCTATAACTTACTGATTTCGCTTTCTGCCACGAATGCCGCGTGCTCCGAAAGTTCCTTTTATAGTACCCTCTCGCCTATTCCCAGACTGCGCATGTGCAGAGAGCACAAAGCTCTGTGCATGTGTGAAGAGGAGGGGGGAAGCAGCTCGGCCAGCAATGGTTCGCGTGCCATCAGGGATGGCTCCGCGTGCCACCTGTGGCACGCGTGCCATAGGTTCGCCACCACGGGCATAAGCTGTTAATAAGCTCTGTTTCACTGGTACTATCCACATGATCTTCATCTGATTGTAGACATCCCATTAAACAATGGTGTGATATTTTAATGATACACGCTTTCAGAATCTGAGGCATGCTGACATTTTGAGACTCCACTGTTTCTAAAGCAGGAAATAAGGTAGATTTAGGCTAGCTGTTTCAACTAATCAAAATACTGTTTTCTTAATTTTTTTATATTTACTTACCATTTGATGTTTTGCAGAACCTGCAATAACAAGGCTTTATAAATTTGTTCTCTTCAATGAAGCCATATAGCTCAGGTCCTTTTCTTATTCTACGCCCACGCTTGGGAGGTTTGGGGGTCAAATTTACATCAAACAAAACTCCATCAGTATTTGCCATCTTAAAAAGACTGCTGGAATTAAATCGCTAGCTGTTCAGACCTGCCCACACAAACTCCCCTCCCCCTTGCAATGACACGCCCTTGAGCATTGCGCATGCCCAGAATCACGGGGGGTATGACATGCCCGGGCATGTCCCGAACAAGGCCTAACCCCCTTTTTTACTAGTAGACACAAACACGCATGCCCGGAACCCCAACCCTGACATGCCTGAACAAGGCTTAACCCCTACTTGGCTGCTTGCCTCTTGTGAGCATTTTAATTCCTGTTAATATTCCTTGTCTTTTGTTGTAGGGGGCCAGAATAAATTTTATTAAGGCCGTGCTTCGAAAGGTTACGTGTACATGAGGAATTGAAGGTGCCATTGGCAAAATATGTGTCTTTAGATTTTTACAAAGGTAAAAACCAGCTGCAGGATTTTAAAAGGGCTGTGGTTTGTTTTTTCCCCCCTGCATTCGAGGAAATAATTTTAAAACCGCCTAGAAATAAATACCTTTTAGAAAAAAGGGGGTTAAATGCAGGTCCTGGCTGCCTTTTAGGGGCTCCTTTTTCCCCAGCTTTTGAGGCACTGATTTTTAAAACTCCACAAAAATTAAAAGCATCATTAGGCTAGAATGATTAGAAATAAAAAGCTTTTTTTTTTAATTTCACAGCTCCCCAAAGTAGGGGTTTGTTTCCCAAAAGCACAGGCCTCTGCTAATTATTCACTTTACTTAGCTTTTTTTGGTTTTGAATGTCCATAGAATTAATCTAGGATTAAGCTAATCATGTGCCCAGAGGATTGACTGCCACATCTTTCTTGATGGGGTTAGGTTCAACATGCCTTATCTGAAAATAGGGCTGTTAGGGCTACTCATGCTTATCTTGATGGGATTAGGCCAACACGTTACTTCCGCTTAGGGCCATGACCTGGTGACGTAATCAGCACGTGGGTTTGATGACGTCACTGATCAAAAGTGCTGATAATTTTCATTAAAAAAAGGTATACACTATATCTACTAACCCCTAAACCAGGGGTGTCAAACTGCTAGCCCATAGGCCGGATGCGTCACCCGGAAGCCGTGCCCGCCCCATTGCCGGCAATGGCAAAAAAGTCACGATACGTCGTGCGACGTCACATGATGTCTCAAGTTTAACATGTCTGCCCTAAACTATTGAAAAGGATTGAGCAATTTGGAGAAGTAGTAGGATTGAAGATAAATAAAGAAAAAACAAAAGTTATAGTTAAAACCTTACATCTAAGAAAAAAGAACAATTGTCAGAAAAAATGGATTTTCAAATAGTTAGGAAAGTTAAATATTAGGGAATATACCTAACAGCAAGATGTGCAATGATAAAAGATAACTATAGAAAATTACTTAATCAAATAAAATTAGATCTAGAAAAATGGAAAAACTTACAACTATCAGTGTTAAAAAGAATAGCTACTGTGAAAATGAATAGTTTACCAAAACTGCTCTTCTTGTTCCAAACAGCACCTATAAAAATAGAGAAGAAATTTTTTGATGATTTAAATACTTTGATTTTGAAATTTATTTGGCAAGGAAGGAAAGCCAGAATTAAACTGAAAATGCTACAACAATCCAAAGAAAATGGAGGATATGGATTACTAGATTGGGTCTTATATTATCAAGCATGCGTCTTAATATGGCTAAAAGAATGGATAACTCTCAGACGTAAAAGACTGTTATATCTAGAAGGACATGATCCGCAACTTGGATGGCATGCATTTCTATGGCATGAGAAGAATAAAATTCATAAGATACTTTCAAAATCATTATATAAGAAATACACTACTTCTTGTGTGTGAAAAGATAAAAGCTAAAATCTATTTAAGAATGCCAGGATGGCTTTCAACGATGGAAGCGTTTGTTTACCCGAAACAAGTGAAATATGAAAAAAAATGGACATATAAAGATATTTTGGATAATGAAGGGAAATTAAAATCTAAACCAGAGCTTGTAGACCAGGGTACTGAATTATCATGGTGGCCTCGGTTGCAAATGCAATCGAGCTATGATAAAGATGCGAAAATATATGGGTTTTATAAAGAACAGACAATGTTTGATCAGATACTGTTGACCTCTGATAAAAAACTGATTAAGAAACTATATAACTTTCTATTAAATTCAAAAATGGAGGATGAACAAGTGAAAGAAACAATGATACAGTCGGCAGAAAACTTTGGATATAATATAGAATTAGAGAAATGGCAAAATCTTTGGGAAAGAAATTATAAATTGACCATGGCAACTTCTTGTAAAGAAAACTGACATAAAATGTTCTATAGATGGCATTTACCACCTGCTAGATTAGCAAAAATGTTTAAAAATATGTCCAGTAAATGTTGGAAATGTAATCAAACCCCGGGGCTGTATTACCATATGTGGTGGCCTTGTGTTAAAGAAAAATAAATTGGGCCAAAAGACACACTTGGTTAGAAAAGATGTTAGGGAAACATGTAGATTTTAAACCTGAAATTTTTATTAGGTATAATATCAGAAAAATGTAATAAGCCAAGTGTATATTTAACATTGCATATATTAACAGCAGCAGGAATTGTATTTGCTCAGCACTGGAAGAATGAAGAAACACCACTAGACAAAGAGATAATCAAGAAGATATTGGACTGTGCTGAAATGGACAGACTTACATTGAGGATGAAAGAGAAAGAAGATACAGAATATTTTCAAACATGGAATTTATTTCATCAATGGTTGGAGAAAAGGGGTAGACACTAAGAATGTAACTTGTATTATTAAGCAAACAAATTGGCCCAGACAACACGATGTTTATTAACCACTAATCAAATGTAATAATAGAAAATTAGTTTTAAGAAATTGTAAA
Source organism: Azemiops feae (assembly GCA_023970755.1). NCBI lineage: Eukaryota > Metazoa > Chordata > Lepidosauria > Squamata > Viperidae > Azemiops > Azemiops feae. Next base: position 43,520 of record JALGBA010000913.1, on the reverse strand, counting down.
AAATAATAATAATAACAGAGTTGGAAGGGACCTTGGAGGTCTTCTAGTCCAACCCACTGCTCAGGCAGGAGACCCTATTACTATTCCTGAAAATGGCTGTCCGGTCTCCTCTTAAAAACCTCCAGTGATGCAGCACTCACGACGTCTGGAGGGAAGCCATTCCCAAAGAATCAACCTTCACTTGAAGGAGACTTTTTAAATCTTCCCACCAGCAGAAAATTGCAGCCCCCAGTTTAACGGCGTGCAGCACCAGTGGACTTAAAAGTTGGGGAGGGAAGGGATTTGCAGCAGCAGCAGCAGCAGCTGACATGCTTCAGCCTAGTTGCTTCTCTGCTTGGACGCCGTGAAGGAAACCAAACAGCCCCACTTGCTCCCGGCTTCTCCTCCGACCTGCCCTCCACTCACCTTCCAGCTGCTGCTTCAATCTGGGAAGAGCACAAAATCCTCCCTACACACCATCTTCCTCCTATTAGTGATCAAGAAGAGGAAGTTCCTCGCTGCTTCCCCTCTTCTCCCCTCCTTTCTAGCAATATAGTACTCGATGGTTTTAACTCCTTTAAACTCAACCACAGATGCCCCCTACTGTATTGTCCCCTTGCAAAGCACAGATGTTGCCTGTTTGACCGTGGATAGGTGGCGAAAAACACGCTTGTCTCGTCTCTGCCTAAGGCGTTTGCACGATTTCCCCCGATTAAAAGCTATCAAGTCGTTTCTGACTTCTAGCAACTGACCTTTGAAAGAGAGCCTAGTGAAATGTGATGCTAGTTAGATTAGTTAGATTAGAAGATTAGCTATGTGCTGAGCCCCAAATGTTCATGACGGTTTTACACAATTATACAATCAGCTTTCCTAGGGGTGACTCTCAGTGGAGATCAAAACCTCTCTACACCCGAAATCTTTATGACTTATTTAATGTGGCTCCCAAGGTTTTAGGACATAGCAGGAACATCAGGCCAGATGCTCCAGGGGAGCCAACTTCACTCCTACTGGCCAGGGCTGCATCCAACAGCACCCAGCATACCATTCCTGAAGGAGGACAACCTATATCTGCTAAATGCTAAATGCCATGTACTTCTGTCAATTTGCTTGCACAGAAGTCTCCATTAGGTCAGAGAGAGAAAAATATGCAGCAGGGCCCACAAAATGGGGGTTTAAGAAAGGGGGCGATAGTGAATATATGGTAAAGAAATATTTCCAAAATACATTTTTAAAAAGAAAACAAAAGAGAAGAATAGAATATCCCACGAAAGCACATGGCTGACTGATCACCAGGCTAATCTTTTTAGAGGGACACCCTGCACTGCCGTTTTTAATGTACATCTTGTAGGATTTGGATGGGGATAGTGGCCATTTCACCTATTAGATCTGAGCTCTGTTGCATGGAGGAATCTGGAATAAAAGAACCGCAAGGTATATTTTATTGATTCCCTTTTCATTCAGGAATTAAAGATGGCATACAAAGAACTTCCTGTGTAGCATGCTGTAATTTCCTCTGAATTGTGTTAGTGAAATGAAGAAATGTACAATTCTTTGGTTTCTTTTAAATTCAGGATCATTCATCTGCAGACTTTAAATATCAGTTCATTGCTCCAAATATTGTTTCTCTCTTTACTTGTAGGCATAAATACAATAATAGATGGTTAACAGAGGGCTTTGATATTTAATATTACTGTTGGTTCAACTGTTCAGCACTTTGCTTTTATACATAGTAGATTAAGGTCAAATTGATTCCAACTAGAGGTAGAAATTCACAAATTTTGGGCCGGCTTTGCAAGGGTATGAAACTAATAATTGTTACACTATGTTTATCAACATTCAACATATTTACTATATGTAAATCTGTTTCTTTTTTTTAATAATAATTTTTCTTTCTTTTTTAATGTTTTGCCTGTCCTTGTTTTGTTGTAATTTTTTCTTTTTTCTTTGGAGTTTATATTCTATCTTAATTTGCCTAATATTTTTTTTAAAAAGGGACCCTTACCAGAAGCAAGTTCATGAGGCTGCTCTGTACCTATTTTCTAAGCTGCCTCTAAACTCATAGAATCATAGCCTCATAGCTTTGGAAGGCACCTCAGGGGTCTTCTAGTCCAACCCGCTGCTCAAGGCAGGAGCCTTATATAACCCCAGTCAAATGACTGTCCGGTCTATTCTTGAAAACCTCCAGTGATGGAGCATCCACAATGCCAGGAAGCCAGCTATTCGCTTAATCAATTGCATCCACTGACAGAAATTTTCTCCTTACTTCTAGGTTGAATCTTCCTTTGACAACCTTCTACCCATTACTTCTCCTTCTGCTCTCTGGTGCTCTAGAGAAGAAGTCCATCTCCTCTTCTTTTGACAATCCCTCATATAGTGGAAGATAGCTATCTTGCCCCGCCAATCCTTCTCTTCCATGGCCTAGACATACCTAGCTCTCTCAACCGATTGTCATTTAGCATCCAGATCCATTTATCAGGAATAGCCACTGAATGCAGCTGGTCAGCTAATGGCGAATCCTCCTGGTGGCGACACTGTCTATCCCACATTGTTCTATCTTACAAGATAAATAGATAATTTTTAACTAAGGACCAGATGACTTTACTATGTCCTGATATCTAAAAACCACAGAACTCTTTTTCATATGATCCTATGAGCGCACATGAATGGATGGCTCTGCCCAAATGAACCCAGGTGACTTTGTGAGCTGAGTTCTTCACAAGAAGCTGCAACTGGGAGCACAGCCACTTCTCAGAAGCCGCCTGACCATGGATGGAAACTGCGGGCTGGTTGGAGAAGGCTGAAGTGGATGTGGATTCCAAAGATTTGGAGTTAAACAGACTTGATGTATGATGAACTGGACTTTCTTAAGAAGATTGGGGAATGGACTTATTTTATTTAACTGGAAAACAATTTAGACTGAACTTTTTTGATAAAATGGATCGACAACAGAGGTTTATGATTTTTGGGAATAAGACACAATTGTTGGGAAAGTCCTCAATCAAAATCTTAAGGAAAAGCTTTATTATTAAGAATCAAACGAGTATATTTGATCCTGGACAGATCAGAGACAATGATTGGGGTGGCTTAACATAAATAACAAGATATTGTAGTTAAATACAATAGATGGTTAAGAGAGGGCTTTGATGTTTAACTTTACTGTTGGTTCATCTGTTCAGCACTTTGCCTTTACACACAGTAGATAGATGAAGGACAAATTGATTCTAACTAGAGGTAGAAATTCACAAATTTTGGGCCTGCTTTGCAAGGGTAGGAAACTAAGATTGTTACAATATGTTTATCAACAGTCAACTGATTTACTTATATGTAAATCTGTTTTTTTCTTTTGTCTTTTTTAATACACATTTTTTTCTTTTTTTATGTTTTGGCTATCCTTGTTTTGTTGTTGTATTTTTTTCTTTGGAGTGTGTATTCTATCTTAATTTTCCATTTCTTTTGTAAAAAAGGGACCCTTACCAGAAGCAGGTTTATGGGTTTGCTCTTCAGCTATTTTCTAAGCTGCCTCTATACTCATAGAATCATAGCATCAGTGGTCTTCTCAAGGCAGGTGCCTTATATAACCTGAGTGAAATGACTGTCCGGTCTATTCTTGAAAACCTCCAGTGATGGAGCATCCACAATGCCAGGACAGCTATTCGCTTGATCAATTGCACTCACTGACAGAAAATTTCTCCTTATTTCTAGGTTGGATCATTCTTTGACAACCTTCCACCCATGAACTTCTTGTTCTACCTTCTGTTGCCCTAGAGAATAAATCGATCTCTTCTTTTTGACAGCCCCTGAAATAGTGGAAGACAGCTATCAGGCCCCCCTAATCCTTCTCTTCCATGGCCAGACATACCTAGCTCTCTCAACCACTTGTCATTTAGTGTCCAGATAATTTATCATCTTTCTTCTTCTCTGCATATTTTCCAGTGTCTCAACATCTATACTGTATCATGGGACCAAAACAGGGAGCAGTATCCTAAGTGTGGTCTCACCCCCATGGTGTAAAGTGACACTATCCCTGTTGATGCAGACTGGATTGCATTGACTTTTTTTTTGGCAGCTGAAGCACACTCCTGTCTTACACTTGTCCGTTGGACACCAAGATTCCTCTGTTGAGCCATATTACCTATTTTATCCCTGTGCTTTTGGTTTTTCCTGCCTAAGTGCAGACATTATTTTCCTCATCATTGAATTACATTTTGTTGGATATATCCCAATGCTCAAGTCTATCAGGATCCCTTTGGAACTTGAGCCTATCTATTTATGAAGATGTCGAATTGTATTGAGCCCAAGACCGAACCTTGAGGTACCCCACTGCATGCTTCTCTCTATGTAGATGTAGTTCCATTGATGAATCCCCGCTGAGTGTGGTTGGTCAGTCAATTGTGAATCCACCTAGGGCTGGTTCTGTCTATCCCATTTTGTTCTATCTTACAAAAAAGTTAACTTGTGCTCTAGCTGGTCAAATGTCTTGCCGACGTCCAGGAATACTATCTCCAAAACATTTCGCAAATCCACTAATTAAGTTACTTCATAAAAAAAGGCAATAATGTTTGTCTGGCATCACATTCTTAACAAACCCATTCTGGCTTGTTACAGCTGCCCATCATTTCTGTTTCTCCAGAAGCATTAGTGGAAACAGAAGTTTACTTTAATTAAATAACTTGTGAAATTCTCAATCTTTTAAAAGAAGGAATAAAATCAGGGGGGACGGGACCCAGAAGAACCAAGAGGGGTCACAGGCACCGTCAAACGCCCTGAGTGCCACACTCAGGACCAGCTTTCAGACTGAGCAGCCGACATATGCTTAAGTTAAAGGAATTCATTCCCGGGTTTTTTCAAACATTTGTGTCTACTCATTGTCACCATCCACAGGGACCAGAACTTCCATGATGTCCGTCGAATCTGGTTCAGAATTTGGAGAATCATCAGGGAAATCAGAGATCCTCTGTGATTCTTTGATTTTCAAAGGCTACAAACCGACTGGCAAAACAAATGGCTGTTTCAGAGGGAAACCATAGCTTAGTTGTCTGTTTTCCCTCTGTCAGACTGGCAATGATGGAGAAGACCATCACTAAATCTGAGAAGGATGCCAATCAAAACATATCCAGTTAGCCGTTCTAATTTTTAAACTGTGCCTAATGAATTGCTGTATTTTCATAGAATTTAGGACTAGGGCAGATAGCAATGCAACAATAAATTAAGAGGCAGAAGCCTAACTGCAGCTCACGTCATCAGAGGCAGAGAGTGGCAGGACTGATGTATGATTGAAACTGAAATTTTAAATTTATAAATGAGGAGGGAAGGGAAGCGGAGTAAAACAGATTATTTAGAGATGCAGATTGCACAAGAGACAGATTACAAATTAACAATTGTATATGTTAGAAACCCACCGTATGTATCACTGAGCAAGAGTTGGGTAATGAGCTTTACATTATCTTTTTATTATTAAATTCATTCATTATTAAACTTAATCACTGCCCATCTCGCCATTTGAGGCAACTCTGAGCAACTTCCCTTGACCTAATGACCATAGCAACTGTCAAGATGTCCTCCGCCGTTCGTGTGCAGGAAATAAAGACGCAGGAACAAGATGACCAAACAAGGCTTTAATCCATGTGAAGCAAAGTCAGTGCTGGGAGTGAACTGCTCCCAGCGCTTTACATAGCATCCCCACTCCCACGGCCCCATCCCCAGCGGCAAGCCAGCATCCGGTCCCTGGAGTAGAAAAAGCATAGTCCGACCGGTGGCTTCCTTCCTGCCGCTCTCCGCGCCGACAGCCCCGAGCCTTCTGCCTGCCGGGCTGCTGCTCCGCGCCGCTGCAGACCGCGGAGCCTCCATGGGATGCACCGCCTCCAGCGCTGGCCCGTCGCGCCCCGCCGGCAAGGAAGCCCGCCCACCGCCGCTGCTGACGTCCCGGCCTGGTCATGCAAGGCGGGCCGCTCCGCTGCGACCCGGGCGTCCTCCCACAGCATGGTAGGGTCCTGCACCGACCGCACGCACTGGGGTCCGACCGTAGGTCCGGCTGTGGCGGCAGGCGGCAGCCAGCGGCTGGCTGAGCGTCCCGGCGTTGGACGTCTTGCGGCTGGCTGCGGCGGCTGGCGGCCGGCTGAGCGTCCCGGTGCTGGGCGTCTCGCGGCTGGCTGCAGCTTCCGGGTGGCATGCTGCTCAGTGCTCCCCCCCTCCCGAACATGTCGAGCCCTCGGGGCTTGACAGCAACACTGAAAATACCCATTTTTTCCCTTATCAACAATGAAACATTTTCAACTGTATATTTTTTCCCTCATGTTAGCTAGCAAAACAGAGAGGTTTGTCTCTCTTCTGCGTGACAGTATGGCCAAATGGCAGCCACTTCCACAAGTCCACCGCATGGCCCAGGGACGAAGCCAGGGCCCACTGAAAATAACAGCTGCTTCCAGGACACAGTCCCAAGGGCCAGGGATGCACGCCCTCCCCTCCTTCCCCAACCTGAGGATCAGAAATCTTAAAAAGAAAGAGGAGAGTGTGAGGCGTGCAGGGACCCAGTGGGAGGGAGAAAAAGCCTCTGGAGACCCTGGGGTGGGAAAGAACTGGGCGGCACAAGGGTTGGGAAACAGAGCACAGGGTGGGGGAGGCCTAGAGATGCCTACAACAGGCAAACCTGGGCCTGCACTAGGCCTCTAAGACTTTTCCCCAACCCTGAGGTAGCCAGTGTTCCACTTAGTGACAGACACATTCAATTAATGGCTGCATCAGAGAGATCAGGGTAGTTTAGGAAAGAAGTCTCACTTAACGGCCGTTGCAACATGCAACCATAATTGCAAGACCCATGACAGTTATATCTTGAGGACCTTTTCTACGCTGGCTGAGGAATTCTGGGCCTCAAAACCTGGAGGAAACCAAGGTAGACGACCTGAAACTCCACATGTGGGAATTATATAATCAATATACAAAACTACCACCCAGAAGCCTTTTTGAGGAAATCCACGACTTCTACAAAAGGAAATATCCAGTAGCTGCTGCTGCTAACCAGAAATTGGTAGTTCGACTTTTTCCATTTTCCTTTTCTCTCCACCTACAAGTCTAATTCTGAGACATGTTTCACTAGAAAGGATCAGGCCAGAATTCAAATAGTCAATTTCTCACCTACATTTTCAATGGGAGATCACAAATTAAATTAAGCCTTTTCTAAACTCTTCAACGTTTGCCTCATGTGGGTTTCCTCATGTGCAATAAGGGATGATTTATGAGTGAAGTAACGTCCACAGACTGGACATTTGAAAGATTTCTCCCCCGTGTGAGTCCTCCGGTGTTTCACAAGGCTGGATTTCTGACTGAAACTTTTCCCACAATCAGGACATTCAAAGGGTTTCTCTCCTGTGTGAGTCCTCTGGTGTATCAACAGGTGGGAATTCTGACTGAAACTTTTCCCACATTCAGGACATTCAAAGGGTTTCTCTCCTGTGTGAGTCTAGTGTTTCACAACATTGGAATTCTGACTGAAACTTTTCCCACAGATAGGACATTCAAAGTGTTTCTCTCCTGTGTGAGTCCTCTGGTGTATCACCAGGTGGGAATTGCGACTGAAATTTTTCCCACAATCAGGACATTCAAAGGGTTTCTCTCCTGTGTGAATCCTCTGGTGTCTCACAAGACTGGAATTCTCACTGAAACATTTCCCACAATCAGGACATTCATAGGGTTTCTCTTCTGTGTGAGTCCTCTGGTGTCTCATGACATGGGAATTTCTAATGAAACTTTCACACAATCAGTACAGTCATAGGTTTTCTCCCTGCTGTGAATCCTCTGATGTATCACCACGTTGCCATGCTCACTAAAGCATTTACTGCACTAGGAGTGCTTTTATGGCTTTTCTCTTGTGTGAGTCCTTCCATGAAGCACAAGGGAGCTGTTCTGACTAAAGCTTTTGCCACAATCAGATGACTTGTATGACTTTTCTCCTGTGTGGCTCCTCTTGTGCATAATCAGTTGTGATTTGCAATCTGTGCTTTTCCAACAATAGACACAAGTACGGAGCTTTTCCACAGCTGATATTCTTGAGGAAGTCAAAAATATGGACAATCCCTTGTTTAGTCGTGCTTTCATTCAATCCATTTTCTTCCTCACAGGGCGAGGCCTGCATGGCTCTCTGCTGTACGTGACTTTCCTACTCACCTTTTTCTACAACTGACTTCCAGATATTTCCCTCTTTTACTGAATGAAAAATAATCTCCCTTCACTTTTCATGTAAGGTATCCTTGAGTTCTGAATAATCTACTTATTCCAGTTTTATAATCTTTGTTGATTTTCTCTCTTTTTTTCTAAGAGCTGCTGGAGGAGGAGGAGAATTGTGTGGTTTTCTGAAGGAAATGGAAAATATTTTGATTTCTGGCTCGGTTTTCTTTCCTTTTCAATGTTGCTTGTTATTCTTAGCTGTCCAGAGTCCTTTTATTGCCATTCTCTTCGTCTATAAGATTCAAAGAAAAGTGTCATTAAATGGTTAGAGATGTGAAAAAAGAATATATATATATACATTACAATGAAAAAGCAAACATGCTACAATATAAGAATAATCTTGTATATTAGTTATGATTCATTTGAGATGTGGAAGACTACCTACATCCAAGTTGAGATATCTGTTCAATCATGAAATTCTCTTGTTGACTTGGATCAATCACAAATCATTAACAATGAAAAGGGTTATCATCAAATATATCTGGAAGTGCTGAGGCTAGATTTTATCATTGAGATATATGCATACAGAGAGAAATATAGACACACACCTACAAGTGTGTATATGGAGAAAAACTATGTCTTTCAAGCCTGGAAAAATGTTCCAAAATAGTGTACAGTCAAAGCTTTTGAGCTAATTTTTAGATATGTGGCAGCTTTAACTGATGGATAACAGAATAACAGAGTTGGAAGGGACCTTGAAGGAAGAAGGAAAAATTTTAATGGTGGAAATGATGATAAATCAAAAAAAGATGTTGATAATAGCAATATATGCCCAAACAATAAACAATAAATATTTTATCAAAAACTACACAGGAAAATATTGGAAATGGAATATCAAAATATTTGTTTAGTAGGAGGCTTTAACGCAATTGTGAATGAAAAATTAGATTACAAAAGTAGTAAAATAGGAAAAAAAGGAAGAAAGAAATTACCTAAAGTGTTTGTTAAAATGGCAGAAGAAATCTGCGTATAGAATGTCTGGAGAGAAATGAACCCAAAAAAGACTCAGTATACATTTTATTCAAATAGGCACAAATCATGGTCTAGAATTGATATAATATGGATGTCCCCTAAATTAAGAACTAATATACATGAGGTTGAGATAAAACCCAATATTTGGGCCGACCATAATCCGATAAAGCTGAGTTGGACAGAAGTAAAGAAGAAATCAAGGTGGACATTGAATCAACTTTTATTAAAGGAGAAAGAATTTCAGAAATAGCAGTAAAGGAAATTGAATTCTTTTTCAAAGAAAATAAAAAAGAAGACACTTCACTCCAGTACATATGGGATACAGCCAAAGCATACTTCAGAGGATTAGCTATAACTTATACAGCTGAAAAGAATAAGGAGAAAAAGCAACAGTGTACAACGCTAAGGGAAGAGTTTAAAAAATTGGAGCTAGAACTTCAAAAAGATCCACAAAAAAACCTCTTAAAAGACAAATGGAGATAATTAAACATAAACTAAACCTAATAAAGTCAGAAGAGTTGGCTCAACAAATCAGAAGAGCAAAACAATTTTTTTTCTAAAATGCAAATAAACCGGGAAGATGGCTGGCTTATAAATTGAAAACAGAAAGAGAAAAAGTTGATAAACAACTTGCAAGATGAGAAGGGAGATGTGCAACTCCAAAATGAGGCAATAAAAAAATACTTAAAGAATATTATGAAAAACTATATGATATAGAAAAAAAATCTCTCTGGAAAAAAACTAACACAATATATGGAAAAAGCCAATCTACCAAAAATTCCAGAAAACTTTAAAAACATGCTAAACGAAAAAATAACAATGATGGAACTGATGGAAGCTATAAAAAGACAAAAAAATGACCGGATAGACTACCTGCAGAGTTCTATAAATGCTTTCAAGATACATTAACTCAGACAATATATCATAAACAAACAGCAAAAGTAATTGTAAATGGGGACTACACAGGGAATTTTAACATAACAAAAGGGACAAGTCAAGGATATCCGTTATCCCTATTGCTATTTATATTGACATTGGAAGTTTTTAACAGGAACATCAGACAAGACCAAGAAATTAAAGGAATGGAGATAAAAGATGAAAGCTATAAATTACAAGCATTTGCAGATGACTTGGTATTTATCACAGAAGAAATATTGGAGACAACCCCTAAACCAGGGATGTCAAACTGCCAGGCCGCAGGCCGGATGCGTCACCCGGAAGCTGTGCCCGCCCCATTGCCGGCAATGGCAAAACAATCCCGATACGTCGCGCAACGTCACGTGATGTCATGAGTTTGACATGTCTGCCCTAAACTATTGAAAAGGATTGAGCAATTTGGAGAATTAATAGGATTGAAGATAAATATAGAGAAAACAAAGTTATGGTTAAAAGTCTTACATCTAAGCAAAAAGAATAATGGATTTTCAAATAGTTAGGAAAGTTAAATATTTGGGAATATACCGAATAGCAAGATGTGCAATGATAAAAGATAACTACATAACATTACTTAATCAAATAAAATAAGATCTAGAAAAATGGATAAACTTACAACTATCAGTGTTAGGAAGAATAGCTACTGTGAAAATGAAGAGTTTACCAAAACTGCTCTTCTTGTTCCAAACAGCACCTATAAAAATAGAGAAGAAATTTATTGATGATTTAAATACTTTGATTTTGAAATTTATTTGGCAAGGAAGGAAATCCAGAATTAAACTGAAAATGCTACAAGAATCCAAAGAAAATGGAGGATATGGATTACCAGACTGGGTCTTATATTATCAAGCATGCATCTTAATATGGCTAAAAGAATGGATAACTCTCAGATATAAAAGACTGTTATATCTAGAAGGACATGATCCGCAACTTGGATGGCATGCATTTCTATGGTATAAGAAGAAAAAGATTCATAGATACTTTCAAAATCATTATATAAAAAATACACTACTTCTTGTGTGGGAAAAGCTAAAAGCTAAAATCTACTTAAGAATCCCAGGATGGCTTTCAACGATGGAAGCGTTTGTTCACCCGAATCAAGTGAAATATGAAAAAAATGGACATATAAAGATATTTTGGATAATGAAGGGAAATTAAAATCTAAACCAGAGCTTGTAGACCAGGGTATTGAATTATCATGGTGGCCTCAGTTGCAAATGCAATCGAGCTATGATAAAGATGCGAAAATGTATGGTTTTTATAAAGAACAGACAGTGTTTGATCAGATACTGTTAACCTCTGATAAAAAACTGATTAAGAAACTATATAACTTTCTATTAAATTCAAAAATGGAGGATGAACAAGTGAAAGAAACAATGATACAGTGGGCAGAAAACTTTGGATATAATATAGAATTAGAGAAATGGCAAAATCTTTGGGAAAGAAATTATAAATTGACCTTGGCAACTTCTTATAAAGAAAACTGATATAAAATGTTCTCTAGATGGCATATACCACCTGCTAGATTAGCAAAAATGTTTAAAAATATGTCCAGTAAATGTTGGAAATGTAATGAAACACCTGGCCTGTATTACCATATGCGGTGGCCTTGTGTTAAAGAAAAATAATTGGGGCCAAAAGACACACTTGGTTAGAAAAGATGTTAGGGAAACATGTAGATTTTAAATCTGAACTCTTTTTATTATGTATAATATCAGAAAAATTTAATAAGCCAAGTGTAACATTGCATGTATTAACAGCAGCAGGGATTGTATTTGCTCAGCACTGGAAGAATGAAGAAACACCACTAGACAGATAATCAAGAAGATATTGGACTGTGCTAAAATGGACAGACTTACATTGAGGATCAAAGAGAAAGAAAATACAGAATATTTTCAAACATGGTATTTAATCAATGGTTGGAGAAAAGGGGTAGACAGCAAGAATGTAACTTGTATTATTAAGCAAACAAATTGGACCAGACAACACGATATTTATTAAGCACTAATCAACTGTAATAATAGACAATTAGTTTTAAAAAATTGTAAAAATAATAATAACAGAGTTGGAAGGCACCTTGGAGGTCTTCTAGTCCAACCCACTGCTCAGGCAGGAGACCCTATTACTATTCCTGAAAATGGCTGTCCAGTCTCCTCTTAAAAACCTCCAGTGATGCAGCACTCATAACGTCTGGAGGGAAGCCATTCCCAAAGAATCAACCTTCAGTTGAAGGATACTTTTTAAATCTTCCCACCAGCAGAAAATTGCAGCCCCCAGTTTAACAGCGTGCAGCACCAGTGGACTTAAAAGTTGGGGAGGGAAGGGATTTGCAGCAGCAGCAGCTGACATGCTTCAGCCTGGTTGCTTCTCTGCTTGGACTCCGTGGAGGAAACCAAACAGCCCCGCTTGCTCCCGGCTTCTCCTCCGACCTGCCCTCCACTCACCTTCCATCTGCTGCTTCAATCTGGGAAGAGCACAAAATCCTCCCTACACACCATCCTCCTCCTATTAGTGATCAACAAGAGGAAGTTCCTCGCCGATTCCCCTCTCCTCCACTCCTTTCTAGCAATATAGTACTCGATGGTTTTAACTCCTTTAAACTCAACCACAGATGCCACCTTCTGTATTGTCCGCTTGCTAAACACAGATGTTGCCTGTTTGACCGTGGATAGGAGGCGAAATACACGCTTGTCTCGTCTCTGCCTAAGGCGTTTGCACGATTTTCCCCCTGATTAAAAGCTATCAAGTCGTTTCTGACTTCTAGCAAATGACCTTTGAAACAGAGCCTAGTGAAATGTGATGCTAGTTAGATTAGAAGATTAGCTATGTGCTGAGCCCCAAATGTTCATGACGGTTTTACACAATTACACAATCAGCTTTCCTAGGGGTGACTCTCAGTAGAGACCAAAATCTCTCTATACCCGAAATCTTTATGACTTATTTAATGTGGCTCCCAAGGTTTTAGGACATAGCAAGAACATCAGGCCAGATGCTCCAGGGGAGCCAACTTCACTCCTGCTGGCCAGGGCTGCATCCAAGAGCACCCAGCATACCATTCCTGAAGGAGGACAACCTATATCTGCTAAATGCTAAATGCCATGTACTTCTGTCAATTTGCTTGCACAGAAGTCTCCATTAGGTCACAGAGAGAAAAATATGCAGCAGGGCCTCGAAAATGGGGGCTAAGAAAGAGGGGGCGATTGTGAATATATGGTAGAAGAAATATTTCTAAAATACATTTAAAAAAAGAAAACAGAAAGAATAGAATATCCCACCAAAGCACATGGCCGACTGATCACCAGGCTAACCTTTTTAGAGGGACACCCTGCACTGCCGTTTTTAATGTACATCTCGTAGGTTTTGGATGGGGATAGTGGCCATTTCAGCTATTGGATCTGAGCTCTGTTGCATGGAGGAATCTGGAATAAAAGAACCGCAAGGTATATTTTATTGATTCCCTTTTCATTCAGGAATTAAAGATGGCATACAAAGCACTTCCTGTGTAGCATGCTGTAATTTCCTCTGAATTGTGTTAGTGAAATGAACAAATGTACAATTCTTTGGTTTCTTTTAAATTCAGGATTATTCATCTGCAGACTTTAAATATCAGTTCATTGCTCCAAATATTGTTTCTCTCTTTACTTGTAGGCATAAATACAATAATAGATGGTTAACAGAGGGCTTTGATGTTTAACATTACTGTTGGTTCATCTGTTCAGCACTTTGCCTTTATACACAGTAGATTAAGGTCAAATTGATTCCAACTAGAGGTAGAAATTCACAAATTTTGGGCCTGCTTTGCAAAGGTATGAAACTAATAATTGTTACAATATGTTTATCAACATTCAACTTATTTACTATATGTAAATCTGTTTCTTTTTTTTAATAATAATTTTTCTTTCTTTTTTAATGTTTTGCCTGTCCTTGTTTTGTTGTTGTAATTTTTTTCTTTTTTCTTTGGAGTTTGTATTCTATCTTAATTTGCCTAATATTTTTTTTAAAAAGGGACCCTTACCAGAAGCAAGTTCATGAGGCTGCTCTGTACCTATTTTCTAAGCTGCCTCTTGTGGGAATCCGATCCCGGGGTCCAGCGCCTGCTGGACGGACCAGTGACGTACGTCAGCCTAGGCCAACGGACCTCGCGTTTGGTAGATAGGAAACACACGGACCACATGTTTCTTCAGGTTGAGTCAGCAAGCGAGAGCCCAGAAGGATCTGCGTGCTTCTCTTTTATTGGTACACTTACGTCACAGCAGGAGGTTGTAAAGGGTGGGTTTTGCCAGGAAATGAAACTTAACTCAAGAAATGGAAACTTAATAAGGCATAAGGAAACCCCAAGTTAACTTAGGAAATGGAAACTTAATAAGGCATAAAGAAACCTTAAGCTATTGAAATGGTTGCAACATCTCCACTGTTTTTATTTTTTTAAAGTTCAAACTCTATCCTACTCGTAGCCATCATCTGCATCCTCCGAAACAGAAGAGGGCAACTCCATAAGAATGCGAGATTCTTGCTTGGAGGCAAGAGCCACCATGGCTAAGTCTGATTCAGTATCGGAACAGTTGGAGTCCGTGTCAGACAGTGTCAGTAGGGCAACCTTTTCAAAGGGGTGGAATTTGGGTTTCAAGGGTTCATATATATTGTTTGAGGCAAGCATAACATCAATCTTAGAAAGATTAGAATCCAGACCAATTAATCGGTCCTTGAGAAATTGCAAAAGGCGTGAAAAAACACATGGGCCAATCATACATATTATAAGCAAAATTATACAAGGTCCTAAAATAGCAGAAAGCAATGTAGTAATCCAGGGAGAGAAATTAAACATGCTTTGATACCAGGATAGTTGGGAGAACCTTTCCTGTTCCCTGTCTTTTAATCGTTTGCGTAACTCATTCATAGAGTCGCGCACAATGCCAGATTGATCAGAATAAAAACAACATTCTTCTTTTAAGGCTACACACGTTCCACCTTCCTTTAAAAATAAAAGGTCGAGGGCACGCCTATTCTGCAAAACTACTTCAGCAAGAGACGACAAAGAAGTTTGAAGGGCAGAAATTGAAGTCTCAATGCGGGAAAGATCATTATCTATTTCTAGACTAAGTTTTTGTATTTGTTGTTGATTAACAACCAAAGCCGCAGCTCCAGTAGCTGCTCCTGCAGCACCTAATCCTAAAAGAACTGAAAGGGTTAGGGCTGTAACAAATTCACGTTTTGCACGTAGGTGGTATTCCGGTGGTTCCATAAGGGAAACAAAATCAGAGAGGGAATAATAAGTGATTCTAGGGACTAAGCGTACCTGAATACAAAAGGCATTTTGGCGTATTAAAACATCCCCTGATACACAGGCTGTGGCACCTGTAGAGCAAGCCCAAATGAAGTTGTTACCAGGAACAAAGAATTGGCCTTTTAATCTGGCAGTGATGTTACCATTACTCAAGGTAAAAAGAGAGTTATAACCTGCCGTATTTACACTGCCCAATCTTTTCTGGGTGAGCCAAACATCACATTGGTATTTGCCAGTGGTGATATTAGCACAATATTGAGAATAATTTGCAGGAATGTTTCCCAAGCAACAACCATGTCCTATAATAGAAGTAATAGTAATAGACGTTGAGTTCCATCTGCAGGAGTCATCTTTTGTAGCATTCTTAATAGGTTCGATGGAGCCAACAGCGTCATAAAAGGGTGGAGTGGCTGATAAACAGAGCCAACAGTGGTCGGTTTGTGAAGAAGAATTAACAGCACTTTTTAGCAAAAAGGAAGAAGCATTGACAAGGTTAATCAAGGGATTAGGCATATTATGTACAACGGACTGTAAAAAAACAGATTGAACGTTTTTGTTAGGACCTATAGGAGGGGAATGTGGTGACTGGATTGTGAGACGAATGGAAAAAACTCCGCCGTCGTTTCCAGAACCGCTCCATTCTCTACCACCCCAAGAATATCCGACAGCCCATTGCTCTGTAGTCAAAGTCTTTCCTTGGGATGTAAAGGTAATGTTCATTGGATTTTTCCGCTCACCACAACAATGCAAATTAGAAGGGCAGGAAGGAGAAGGGGGTTTGTCATTACTACGGGTAATGGCGATATAATCATTTGAGCGAGGGGCAGTCCAGGATATAGCGCCCGTAGAAACACAAGACCATGAGGCACAGTATTTATCCAATAAAGTGCCACATTGATATTTTTCCTCAGGTGTCTTTGGTTCGGGACAAAAATACAGGTCCCACCATGTTGCTTCTAGTGGAGAAGGTGTGCACGAACCTTGTTTGTCCCATTTGTTAGTTTGGAGAAATTTTGAAGCAAATTTGTTGACCCCGGTACCCATTTCGGCAAAGTCAAAATGTAAGATAGGGAACCAGGGCCATATTGTGTATTTGGAGATTTGGAATAATACCTGATTTTCAAAGTCACGAACAGTCCATGTGTAGTTGAGAGGTCGATGAGGATTAGGATCAGGAGATCGTCGTCGTCGAGAATGAATGATGCGTTGGTGTGAGCGAGGTTGCTTTGTGGAATGAAAGTGTTGTAAGTGAGGTGAGGTAAAAGTACGGGCGGCCAGGTCTAGGAAGGAGCGGGGATGAGGAACAAAGTTGTAAGCAAGTAAACGAGGAGACAAAGGAGGTTTTGCATAGCTCGCCACTGATGCGAGTTCAAAAGAATGTGTAGTATAAGTACCATAGGATGAAAATCCAGACACATAATAGCGCCCCGTAGTCTCAGGGGTCACAAGAATAGCAAGAGTCATGTGACAAGGGTAATGAGCATAGGTGAGGGAAATAGAGGGAGATGGTGGAAGAGGAATGCCACGATTAGGATACTGAGAAAACACAAAGGGACAAAAGGATTGACCTCGGTCATAACAATGAAAAAGGGCAGTAGTATTGAGATCAAGAAAAGAAAAAACAGGACCACAATATAGGCCTTTATGAAAATTTAGAGGAATTCTCAGGTGCTTTGTCATCATGGGAAGGTGCAGTGTGGACATCATGGGGAAGGAACTTGTCAAGAGTGTCATCAAAAGCAGGGTCCACATGATTGATGCAAAAGTGTTGGACCCCTGGACAATATGGATGGTGCAATATGCAGTTGTTACACCAATAACAGCATGTACGTCCGCACTCACAAAGGCAATGATGGCACATCCGATGGAGTTGGTGGGTTGTGTGGAGTGATGAAATATGGGCGAATACAACGAGCAGGGACCCACAAAACTCTGTCGGGTAGTTGAACTGCAGCGTAGCCTCTTCCCCAGGTGATAAGATCAGCTGGGCCTTTCCAAGTAGGATCCGGGAGCTGCCTATAGTACACAAGTGGTCTTGAAGTTGGGACAACAGGTTTAGTAAAGTGTCGAGACGCAGCAGACAAAGAAGGAGTGCCAGTGAGATTTAGAAAATTGAGAGTATACAGACAAACATTTAACACATTTTGCAGTGCCGGGAGGTTTGGGGGGCATAAGCCCTTGGACCCCATATAACGATCTAATGCATTTTTTAAAGTTTGATTTGCTCGCTCAACAATAGCCTGCCCTTGGCTATTGAAAGGAATTCCAAATTTGTGGACAATGGACCAGTGATGACAAAACTGTGAAAATTGTGAGCTGACATAAGCTGGGCCATTGTCTGTTTTTAATATTTTTGGACATCCCAGCACTGTAAAGGTACGAATACAGTGATTAATCACTTGTTTTGCAGCTTCCCCTTTTTGTGGGGTTGCCAAAATAAATCCGGAGAACGTATCTACTGTAACATGTAGATATTTCCACGGGGCAAATGGAGGATATTGAGTTACATCCATTTGCCAGGTATCACAGGCTTCAGTGCCTCTAGGGTTAACGCCCTGTGGGATACCTTTAGACTGTAGGCTACAGGTTGGGCATTGTTGAATTATGGCTGTAGCTTCAGTCATAGTGATTCCAAATTGTTTCATTAAGGCCTTCTTATTTTGATGAAAATAGCTGTGACTTTCCCCCGCTGTCATGGGAGCTGGCTGTGGAACTTTGATGACAACAGGTAAAAGTTTGCAGGCTTCATCGGCCATATGATTCCCTTCTGAAAGAAATCCTGGTAAATGTTGGTGACTTCGAATATGTGCTAGAAATAAGGGATGAACACGATCATGTAATAGTGTTTGTAGTGAAAGAAAGAGTTTCATAAGGACAGGTGGAATGGAGGGAGACAGATAAGAGTCAAAAATGTTGTGAGTGATATGGGAAACATATAAGCTATCTGTGATGATGTTTAAAGGTTGTAAAGAAAAGGAGCTTAAAGCCAAAATAAGAGCAGCTAGTTCTGCTTGTTGAGCTGATTGTTGAGGCGAAGTTTGCTTTTTGTGCCATGTTCCATTGTATTGCCAAGTACAAGCACCATATGTTTTTGAACCATCAGTAAAAATGGTAAGACAGTCCTTAAGGGGTGAAGGAGCAATAGGAGAAGAAAAGGAAATAGGGACTGTCTTGACAAGTTGTAAGCGAGGATCTGCGGGCAAATGACATGAAATATGCCCATGCCAGTTTAATTTTTTGTCAGATATTTGAACAAGAATGGCAGTGAATAGAGAAGGTGTTGATAAAATCACAAGGGAAAAAGGTGTGTTGTTCAAGACACAGTCGACCCAAGTGGTCTGCAGTATTGAATTTATATGTTGGAGAGTGGTGTGATGAACATCAGTAAGATGTAAAGTGTCAGCAGGGTGTTTAAGTATAGCTAAGGCTTGGAAAAAGGGAAAAAAAACAGCCGTGGTAAGAGAAAGATAAGATCGTGCCCAATTAAGTGTTCCTAAATATTGTTGCAGCTGCACTAACGTGGTATCCTTCTCTAAAAAAAATATGAGGAAAAATGGGTGTTGAGTGAGAAGAAAGGGGTTTGTGACCCAGATATGAAAAAGGTTCCAATTTGATCAAATTCCATTAAAAAGAAACAAATTTTCATGAAATAGGGAAAACATTTACAAATCTAAGCAAAACAATTCAGTCATTTCTTTTGGTTGATGGATGTATATGTCTAACTAAACAATTTAAAACTCAAAAATTTGCAAAAGAATTGCCCAACAATTACTGCCTCCTCTTTCGAGTAAAAAAAATAGCAAGCTGAAACTGCAAGAGTAGGCATCAAATTTCACATCCACCCCCCTTCCTCAACCCAGACTTCTAGGCAGAGGAAGAAGAAAAAAAAATAGTTAAAACGAACAGCTGCCCCCCCCTCTCCTTTGTCTGCCCGTCCTTCGCTCTTAAAGCAATACAGCCAGCGAAAAACGAAAGAGTCAGGAGGGGGGGAAAAGAAAAAGAAACTTTACAAAAATCTCACCACCAAAAAAAATTCACATCATTTACATATATAAATTCTTTTATACCTCTTCCATAAAACTTTACACATGCAAACTCATGCCATTGCGTTCCCATGTTACAACAATAAAAACTACAGTTTTACTGTTCCTTTCACAGCGTGGGATGGGTGGAGGGGTGAGGGCTAACACACACACATTTACACCAGCAAATTAACTCATTCACTTCCATTCTATTTGCTTACACCATTTCACATACAAATATTTCATTTCATACGTTTTCCAAGCAAAACTTTTTATTTTTAATTAAGGCCTTTTTGTTTGTTGTTATCAAAGAGGGTTTTGACCCTTTTCCAAGTCTTGGAAATAACACAGAACAACACAGACAGACATATATACACAAATACCATTAAAACAACATTTATTTAGACATATGGCTTGTCCTGCAAGAAGCGAGAAAATCATGAGATGATTCCAACCAAACATGTGGTTTTTATAGGGCCCTTTAACCATCTCCTATTTTTCTCACCATTCCAAGTCCAAGCGTAACGTTCTAGGAGTTAAACATATATAAAACAAAACACACACATCAACACAAAGCACCACCAGACATTGTCTGACAGGGTTCAAACTTAACAGATTACAAAAGAGTTTCAAAACATTCCAATTGTTCAAAACGCATTGCAGAGGAGTGCAGTTTGAGTTAATTTATGTCTCTAAATTGTTCTGAAAATTTATTGTTTGGTCTACCTCAAAATAGTTTGATGAAACGGAAGCATTGAGTGCGGCTGCAGAACTCTGCAGAACAGGATACAGGGTTGCCTGTTTCTGTTTTGGAGGAGAGAGAGAAGGATATAGTGAAGAGGGGGGTTCCTTTGGCTGTGCCGACTTTGGAGCGTCCTCCACAATAGACACAGGTTGAGAGGAAGGGTCTGGGGATAGACAGTTGTTCCGTTAACTTTTTGCAAACAATTTGCCTTTCTGACTAAAGAGGAAAGTTCATCCACATGCTTGGACAGAACTCTGGAAAGCGGGGTGCCTATACTTACGATTGATCAAGCCTTTGCCAGGTGCATAGTACAGGAGCCAGAGCAGCGCTTCCCTAGACAGAGAACACGCCGTGGAGTGAATCACGTCGTAGAGTGAATCACGTCGGGGTCACCAGTTGTGGGAATCCGATCCCGGGGTCCAGCGCCTGCTGGACGGACCAGTGACGTACGTCAGCCTAGGCCAACGGACCTCGCGTTTGGTAGATAGGAAACACACGGACCACATGTTTCTTCAGGTTGAGTCAGCAAGCGAGAGCCCAGAAGGATCTGCGTGCTTCTCTTTTATTGGTACACTTACGTCACAGCAGGAGGTTGTAAAGGGTGGGTTTTGCCAGGAAATGAAACTTAACTCAAGAAATGGAAACTTAATAAGGCATAAGGAAACCCCAAGTTAACTTAGGAAATGGAAACTTAATAAGGCATAAAGAAACCTTAAGCTATTGAAATGGTTGCAACAGCCTCTAAACTCATAGAATCATAGCCTCATAGCTTTGGAAGGCACCTCAGGGGTCTTCTAGTCCAACCCGCTGCTCAAGGCAGGAGCCTTATATAACCCCAGTCAAATGACTGTCCGGTCTATTCTTGAAAACCTCCAGTGATGGAGCATCCACAATGCCGGGAAGCCAGCTATTCGCTTCATCAATTGCATCCACTGACAGAAATTTTCTCCTGACTTCTAGGTTGAATCTTCCTTTGACAACCTTCTACCCATTACTTCTCCTTCTGCCCTCTGGTGCTCTAGAGAAGAAGTCCATCTCCTCTTCTTTTGACAATCCCTCATATAGTGGAAGATAGCTATCTTGCCCCGCCAATCCTTCTCTTCCATGGCCTAGACCAGGGGTAGGGAACCCAAAACACTCAAAGAGCCACTTGGACCTGTTTCCCACTGAAAACAAAACACTGGGAGCCGCAAAACCCTTTGGATATCTAAAATGAAGATAACACCGCATATATCCTTTTTTACCTTTATTATATATATATATACAGGGCTTTTTTTTCTCATAGAACGCTCAGAACGGAGTTCCGGCACCTTTTTTGGATGGAACTTTATAGGGTAGGCAAAGTGGGTTGTATGAGATGTGTGAGTTCCGGCACCTTTTTGTTTTACAAAAAAAGCACTGTATATATATTGACTTTAAATGTCCATACCTGGGATTCCAATATTTAAAATTATTTAAAATTAAAATATTAAATCCCAGGTATGGACATTTAAAGTCAATTAAATAAAATAATGAACTCCGGGATGTTAGAAAAAGGCTTCTTTATTGCTGAGCTTTCGTTAACAACCTGTTAACATCATCAGAGCAAAGGGCTAAATGGCAAGGGAGCATGTGCATAAATTCACATAACAGCTGGAAAAAAACCCGGTTACATTGTGGCATGTGCACATAGCGTGCTTAAGAAGCTCGTTTAGAAAAAAAATCACATTGACAATAGCAGGTATACAGCAGTAAGTCTCCCAACAAGATTTAAAAGTCGCGCTTATCAGCTGTTAGGTGCGCAAGCCGGATTGTGCCTGTCAGCTGTTTGGCACGAGGTTAACGGGGCTGCGCGAAGTCTTGTGCCGGCTGGATTCTTTCAGTGGAGAGCAGCTTGGATGTTCGTCTTGCCCTCTCACGTGCAGGTGCTGTGGGACCGGATCTGCAGGGAGAGAAAGTAGATGCCCTCGTAGGGTATGTAAGTGGTTTGCTCGTCCTCACTCCCTCCCCTTTTTTTTGGACGTTGTGAAATCGTCACTGTTGTAGGAGTCACTCTTTTGGATTTTATAGTTTTTTTAGAGTAAGGTTGCTGCGTGTGTATGTCTTGTTGTGTATAATCAATTGGAATGTTTGTGTGTGGTTGTTGTGTTTCTCTGTTGTGGGTGGTTTTGCAGAATTTTGGAATTGGGTTGTAACAGCTTGTTTTATTGCAGGTGTCAATTCTGGTCTAGGTCTTAATATTCTGCTTCTATTCAGGTCTTGTGTGTGTATGTTTTGTTGTGTGTGAGTGTCTTGTGAGATTGGATTTATGTTTTGGATGTTTGTGTCATGGATGCTGTGGTCAGTAGTGTTGTTGCTTCTGTGTGTGAAAGTGTCAGAATGTGTTGTGTTGGTTGTGCAAGTTGTCATGGTTGCGTTAGAGTTGTGTTCTTTATTTGGATTAGATGAAAAGTGTTGTGTTGAAGAAAGGATGCCTGTGATGTTGGTTAGGGGTTCGGCATGTGGGTGAGGTGGTGTTATTGTGTTGTTGTTGGTTGAGTTGAAGTGTTTAGTTGTTTTGTGTTGCTGTAAGTGACTTTTTAGGGTTTGGTAAGGGGGTAGTAGGTCAATGTGTCTGTTGATGGAATGGCAGTCTGAAAACCAAGCTTCTTTTAAAAGACGGCCGCCTTTGGTGGAATCTTGAGCTATGACTTTTGCCTCTTTAAAGTTGAAAGTGTGGCCATGTTCGGATATATGGGTCCAGACTTGGGAGCGTTGTTCCTGCCTTTTTATTGCTAGAATATGCTCGTGTATTCTTGTTTTAAGTCTTTTTGATGTTTCTCCAATGTAGTTACATTGGCATGTATTGCATTCGATTTTGTATATGATGGAGGATAAATCACTGGTTGGTAATGGTAATGGTTCTTTGGGCCGCATCAGCTTGGAGTGTAATGTTTGGTTGGGTTTGTGTGCGATGTTGATGTTATATGGGGCAAGAATCCTGGCAGTGGCTTCTGAGACTCCATTGATATACGGGATTGTTGCCCAAGTCGTAGTAGCTGGAGAATTGTGGATTGAGTGTGGTGTCCTATCCTTGCAGCAACGCCTAATGAAACTTAGTGGGTAATCATTCTGTTTACATATGCGGAGTAGGTGGGCTTTGTTGTGCTCGGATTAGTCTGAGTTGCAGGGGGGATTTGAGATGGAGAGCTGCGTTGCTGTTGTTTGGCTTCGCGTTCGTGGTCGTGCCATATCATCAAGGTGGGTGTCAGTTTGCTTCATGTATGGATTGGAGGGGTTTGAAATGGCTAATGCCATTATCCATCTCAAATCCCCCCTGCAACTCAGACTAATCCGAGCACAACAAAGCCCCCACCCAAACAGAACACACCCCCATCCAATCAGAGCACAGCCAACCCCCCATCCAATCAGAGCACAGCCAAGCCCCTAACCAATCAGAACACACCTCCACCCAAACAGAACACAGCCAAGCTCCCACCCAATCAGTTCATACCCCCACTGGCAGTTAAAAGGAAGAAACAGCTGTGATCACACATTGCTCCTAGAAGCACGAGGCCGAAGACACCAGCCTGAAGATGACGAATGAGACTTCGTCGAAACGTCGCCAAGACACTTCCAATTTTACGCGGGAGAAAACCCGAATTACCAAAGACCTACATATATATATATAAAAGGATATATGCAGTGTTATCTTCATTTTAGATGTCAAAAGGGTCTCTCTCTCTCTTTCTCTCTCTCTCTTTCTCTCTCTCTCTGTCCCTCCCTCCCTCTCTCTCTCTCCCTCTTTCTGCCCTTGGTCTGCCAGTCCTCTTCCCCCACTCAGTGTGTGTGTGTGTGTGTGAGAGAGAGAGAGAGAGAGAGAGAGAGAGAGAGGCACTTGCAATTCCCTTCTCTCTCTCTCTTTCCTCTCTCTCTCCTCTCTCTCCCTTTCTCTCTCTGCCTTTCTCTTTCCTCTCTCCCTTTCTTTCCTCTCCCTCTTTTGTCTCCCTCCCTTTCTCTTTCTTTCCTCTCTTTCTCTTTCCTCTCCCTTTCTCTTTCTTTCCTCTCTCTCTTTCTTTCCTCTCCCTCTCTCTTTCTTTCTCCCTCTTTCCTCTCTCTCTCTTTTCTCTTTCCTCTCTCTTTCTCTTTCCTCTCTCTCTGCCCTCTCCCTCTTTTTTTCTCTTCACCCCCCCCTTTACTAACAGAACCAGTTCACCTACCAAATCGTTTAACTTCCTCCATTAGAGATGGGCAATCGGGGATTCACCACATTCTGACAAAGAGAATTGCCAGCATCTCTCACTTAGCATCGATCCTGCTGCCGGGACGGCAAATGCTGTATGTTAGCAATATCTGGAGAGCTGCAGTTCATCCGCACCCTCCTGAAAGGCTCTCCCATCCGTTGCAATGTCACACTTTGAAAGGCCCCTAACCCTTCTCCGCTTCAGGCCGTGCCTAGCAGGGAGCCTCAGTAGCCAGGGAGGAAGGGAGACAGACCATCT
Source organism: Azemiops feae (assembly GCA_023970755.1). Lineage (NCBI taxonomy): Eukaryota > Metazoa > Chordata > Lepidosauria > Squamata > Viperidae > Azemiops > Azemiops feae. The sequence goes on along the minus strand of JALGBA010000913.1, from coordinate 18,905 downwards.
CCTCGCCGCTCACTTCCAATCCCAATGTGGTGAATCCTGCTTGGGATTTGGGACTGAGAGGGGGAAGATCCTGACTCCCAAGCCTTGACTTCCAACCACAGAGCTTGCTTGGCTCTGTTCCCAGCCAGCGCCACACGCGCAAAACAACAACAGCAATAAAATGCTGCGGTCGAGACTTGCCTGCCTGCCTGGCTTCCGGGCCTTGGTAGCCAATCATTTGAAGCGAGCAGCCTCATCCATAGAGAGAGGAGAGGAGAGAGTGAGGGCGGATGAGCCGAGTCTGTGGCAGGGATAACAAGGGTTCGGGAGATGTTAGCACGAAAGTTCCGCGTCTTTTGACTTACCTCGCCTTACCCCCACTGGTTCTTCGCCAGAACAAGTCGCCCTCTCTCTCTCTCTCTCTCTTTCCTCTCCCTCTCTAGAGATGAGGAGAGAGAGAGAGAGAACGAAAGGGAGATGGCGCCGTCTCCATGTCTGCTGTGCGAACAGAACATTGGTGACGAAGGTGGGATTCGCCGTTTGGAATCCCGAAGAAGTAAGTTAGGCCTACTCACCTAGGGCCTGAAGAGAAGAGAAGCGTGGTGTCCAGGAGGAGCAACCGCCTGCCAGTACGCATACACTGGAGGTGGGCTTGGCTTCGTCGGACCCCTTCTCCATTCCTTGCGGCGAGAGACGAGGACGAGGCCATCGGTAAAAAAGATGTCCAAGCTGGGCCGTCTCAGCGAATTCAACATTTCACACCCGGAACGCTGGAGCTCGTATGCAGCTCGCGTTGAAAACTATTTCCGGGTAAATAGAGTCCAGGAAGATGCCCTGAAAGCGGCTACCTTGCTGTGTGTCTGTGGGCAAGAGACTTTTGAAATTGCTGAAAATCTTGTCGCCCCAGCACCGTTGGAATCGATCGCGTATGCCGATCTCAAGAAGATGCTGTGTGAACACTTCGAGCCCAAGCTCTCAATAATAGCTTGGAGGCATAAGTTCGAGCAGAGGGACCAGCGGCCCGGTGAATGAGCTGCGGATTTTGTCACAGCCTTGAGGCAGGCCGCACGACCATGTGCATTTCAAGATTTGGAGGAAAGGCTCCGAGATAGACTTGTGTGCGGGTTGCGAAGCCGCGAGGTGCAGCAGAAGCTGTTTGCGAAGGCTGACGTAACATTCCAAGATGCCTTAAGAGAAATTGCAGCAGAAGAAGCAGCCAGCGGTGCGGTGAAGGCCTACGGTGAAGGCCTGCGGTCTATGAAGATTCATCCAGCGGCCGTCCCTGTCCACCAAGAAGCCGCGCATGAGGCCTCGGGAGAAGACTCCGAGGAAGAAGAGGTGGACAGACTTCAACTGTCGGTGGAGAGACGACTGCTGGATCGCAGAGGGCCACCGCCTGCATCCCTTCATTGTTTCGGCTGTGGGGGTCGCCACAGGAGGGCCAATTGCCGTTTTCATTCTGCTGTCTGCCAAGCATGTGGCAGGCAAGGCACCATAGCATCAGCCTGCATGGGTCGTCCAAAGAACAGGTCCCCTGAATTGCCTCTGAAAGGTACCAAGGTCCCCAGCCAAAACAGGGTGGGTTTTTGCACGTCCCGTAGGGGGGTGTTTAAGACAGGGACTCACAGGCCCCTTAAGAAAAAGCTGCGCATAGATGTACAGTTGCAGGGAGTTCCCCTGGCTATGGAGCTGGACACAGGGTCCGCTCTTTCCATTATTTCAGTGGACACCTTTAAAAAGGTTTGCTCCAGGAGTGGCTCACGAGTCAAACTCAGGCCCTCCAATCTCATTCTCATGGATTTTCAGAACTCGAGAGTAAGTGTGAAGGGGGAGGCCACGCTCAGAGTGCAGCGTAAAGGCTTCAACGGATTATTGGATGTGGGGGTGATCGAACGAGTCTTATAGGACTCGATTGGTTCGAGGCACTTGGGATCCAGGTGACTGGTCTGAATCATCTGCAAACAGCCAGCCTTACAAGAGTCTGTAAGGAGTTTGCTGATGTATTCAGCCCAGAACTTGGCTCATACAAGGGGCCTCCCATTGCGTTAAAGTTGGATCCAAACATTGCACCCATCAGGGTCAAGCCAAGGAGGGTGCCTTTTGCCCTAAAGAGCAAAATTGATGCTGAGTTGGACAAATTGCTCCAACAAGACATTCTGGAACCTGTGGACTCTAGTCCATGGGAAACCCCCATAGTAACACCACTGAAATCCAATGGTGAAGTCCGAATATGTGCGGACTATAAATGCACTTTAAATAAGGCTTTGCAGCAGCACGCATATCCTGTGCCAGTGGTGAGCCACATTCTGGCCTCACTGAAAGGAGGAAAGCTTTTTGCTAAGCTTGACTTAGCTCAGGCCTATCAACAGTTACCTGTTGGTGAGGCAACAACTGAGGCACAAACTATAGTTACTCACAGAGGGGCTTTCAAAGTAAAGAGGCTGCAGTTTGGGGTCAATGTAGCCCCTGGCATCTTTCAAGGGGTGATGGAGCGAATGCTCAGGGGTATTCCGGGGGTCTGCCCCTATTTTGATGACGTCCTCATTGCAGGAGAGTCATCAGGGAACTTGGCTGAAAGGCTGTCTTGCTGCGTTTCCGCCAAGCGGGGCTGAAGCTACAGCAAGACAAATGCAAAATAGGTGTAACATCCACCGAATTTCTAGGGTTTCGTATTGATGCAGAAGGCATCCACCCCGCAGAGTCCAAATTCCAGGCCATCCAACTGGCCCCTAGTCCCAAGTCAAAAACGGAACTTCAGGCTTTTCTGGGCCTCCTTAATTTTTACCATTCATTTCTCCCCCACAAGGCTGCTGTGGCTGAGCCGCTACACCGGCTCTTAGACAAGCAGGCTCCATGGGCATGGACAAGGGTCCATGAAAAGAGGTCAAGGCCTTACTCTCCTCCAATGCTGTACTGGCTCACTTCAATGAGCAATTGCCTGTGTGCATCGCATGTGATGCTTCCCCTTATGGGGTAGGAGCAGTGTTAAGTCATCTCAAGGAAGATGGAACTCAGGTCCCTGTGGCCTACTATTCTAGGACCCTCTCATCTGCAGAGCGTAATTACGCGCAGATTGACAGGAAAGCCTTGGCAATAATCTCAGGCATCAAGAAATTTCATGATTTCTTGTATGGACGCCATTTCACGGTCTATACTGACCACAAGCCTTTGCTGGGGTTGTTTACAACCAATAAACAAACTCCTCAGATCATATCTCCTAGAATGCTGAGATGGTCTATTTTCTTAGCAGCTTATGATTACACCCTGGTTCACAAACCAGGTACTGAGATGGGTCATGCTGATGGCCTAAGCAGGTTACCTCTTAAACAAATAGAGGCAGACCCTGCTCCTGCTGTACACATTCTGTCTATTCAGGACTTACCTGAATCTCCCCTCAATGCTGGGGATGTGGCTGCTGAAACTGCCACTGATCACACGCTTGCACGCATGCTGACATGTGTGTTATCAGGATGGCCTGACACGTGTCCTGGTACAGATTTCCAAAGCTTCTGGCATAGGAAGCATGAATTGTCCACATTCAAGGGGTGTATCCTGTGGGGCAACAGAGTAGTCATCCCGGCCTCATTGAGGACTAGAGTCTTGCTCTCTCTCCAGGAGGGACATCCGGGAATAGTGAGAATGAAGGCGCTTGCGCGCAGCCATCTGTGGTGGCCTGGACTCGATAAGGACATCGAGGCCCAGGTTCATGGATGTCAAGTGTGCCAGCAATCATGGCCAGAAATGCCCCAGGCCCATGTACATAGGTGGGAGGAGACACTCACTCCATAGTCACGCGTCCATATAGATTATGCTGGGCCCTTTCAGGGGCAATTCTTCTTCCTCCTTGTAGATAGCCATTCCAAGTGGCTAGAGGTTGTTCCTGTGTCCTCCACTACTACTGCCAGGACCATCCAGGTGCTCAGAGGAATCTTCGCTTCCCATGGCCTTCCTGATGTTTTAGTATCAGACAATGGTCCACAATTTACCTCTTCTGAGTTTCAGGCATTTCTCCAAGCCAACATGATCTGGCATGCTACGTCTGCTCCTTTTCACCCTGCCACCAACGGTCAGGCTGAACGCATGGTGCGCACCACAAAGGACGCATTAAAGAGAATCACTCAAGGACCCTGGCCTCACAGGTTAGCTGATTTTCTCCTTACACACCGCATCACACCATGCACAGCTACTGGAAAGAGCCCAGCTGAACTCCGCTGGGGTCGCACACTTATTATGAAGCTGGACAGGCTGCACCCAGACCGGGTGGCTTCACAGGTGTTGCAACCGCGGGCACCTAGGAGACTTCAAGTGGGTGACCCGGTTTGGACCAGGAACTATGGGCATGGGCATCTCTGGGTACCTGCTGTACTCTGTAAGGTCTCTGGGCCACTGTCATATGAAGTGGCCTTAGAGGATGGTCGTGTGCTTCGATGTCACATTGACCAACTGCGCTGGAGGCTTCCTGGCCACGTTTCCTCCCCTGACTCCGCTTGGGGGGGAGGGGGACCCCAATTACGATTGTGGTTCACAGTCTCTCCAAGCGGGGGGGTCTCCAAATGCTCCAGATGAGGGTTTTGCGATGGAGGCAGCTCCTGACTCTGGCAGAGGTCCCTGGCTTAGGGCAAATGGCCGTAAATTGGCTACTCAGGGCACCCCTGCTGCTGGCCTTGGGCCTGAAGAACATTGCTCCCAAGGGGAGTTCCAAGGGTTTTCGGGGAACTCCACCCCACCAAGGAACTCGGGGAACCCGACCCCTCCAAGGAAATCTGGTTTGGGTTTAGCGGATCCAACCAGTCAGCAGTCAGGGGGAACCCCTGAGTCTTCTGGGCGACAAAGTCCTGGTTTCTTGTGCGCAAGCCGGGAGCAAGCACTCCAGGCACCCAATACACTTCCCCCAAATACCATCACACCCATCCCTCACATGGATCCATGAAGATCTGGGCGGCTTAAGGGTCCGCCTAAGTATTTGCAAGAATATGTGAGGTCCTGCGAGGCCCATGTTTTCAAAGAGTGAAAGAACATGGATTGCACAGAACTCAAAAGGAATGGGAGGTGCTAGGAGCATGGGGTGACCACCGGTCGTTGCTGGACTGACTTAGGCTTAGGGCTGTCAAATGACAGGGACAGCACTGTCTAAGCCAAGGGGGGAGGGGTGTTGTGTCCTGGGCCTTGCTGAGTCATTCAACAAGGCTCAGGAACTCTGAAGATGGTTGCAGAGACCCGGGCAGACCACGTGTCTGCCCGGGACCCAGACAGGCTGTGTCCAGCCTCGCGCGCATGCGCGAGGTGGGAGAATAGCCTGCAATCATTGGTCGAGCATCCCCTTGCAAAGGGAGTATAAAAGGGCTTGTTGCCATTGTTCGCTTGCTTCTGTTCAGTGAATGTACCGAATAAAGAAACATCTTTTGGACACACTGCCTCATCTCCATGTCTGCTGTGCGAACAGAACACTGCCAAAGCACATGGCCGACTGATCACCAGGCTAACCTTTTTAGAGAGACACCCTGCACTGCTGTATTTAATGTACATCTCGTAGGTTTTGGATGGGGATAGTGGCCATTTCAGCTATCGGATCTGAGCTCTGTTGCATGGAGGAATCTGGAATAAAAGAACCGCAAGGTATATTTTATCAATTCCCTTTTCATTCAGTAACTCAAGATGGCATACAAAGCACTTCCTGTGTAACGTGCTGTAATTTACAAGGTAAATATACCCCCAGACAACCTGTCTACCTACCTCCAATGTGATCCACTAGAAAAAAAATGTAACCAGTCCTCTGAATTGTGTTAGTGAAATGAACAAATGTACAATTCTTTGGTTTCTTCTAAATTCAGGATCATTCATCTTCAGACTTTAAATATCAGTTCATTGCTCCAAATATTGTTTCTTTCTTTACTTGTAGGCATTCCTTGGAAAACCTTAAAGAAAATTTGACTTTTAGAATAGAATAGAGCTGGAAGGGACCTTGGAGGTCTTCTAGTCCATCCCCCTGCTCAAGTAGGAGAACCTATACCATTTCAGACAAGTGACTGTCTAGTCTCTTCTTAAAAAATCTCCAGTGATGGAGCGCCCATGATTTCTGGAGGCAAGCTGTTCCAGTGGTTGATTGTCCTCACTGTCATGACGTTTTTCCTTAATTCCAGGTTGCTTCTCTCTTTGATCAGTTTCTTGTCCTGCCCTCTGGTGCTTTGGTGACTAACGTGACCCCCTCTGCCTTGTGGCAGCCCCTCAAATGCTGGAATACTGCTATCATGTCTCCCTCTTTCTTCTTTTCTTTAGACTAGCCAAACCCAAGTCCTGCAGCCGTTCTTCGTATGTTTTAGTCTCCATGCCTTTGATCATCTTAGTTGCTCTTCTCTGAATTTTTTCCAAAGTCTCAACATCTTTTTTGTGATATGGTGACCAAAATTGGCTGCAGTATTCCAGGTGTGATCTTACTAGGGCTTTGTAAAGCGGTACTAGTACTTTGCGTGATCTTGATTCTATGCCTCTGTTTATACAACCCAGGATTGTATTAACTATTTTGGCTGCTGCTGCACACTGCTGGCTCATGGTCAAGTGATTGTCCAATAGGACTCTAAGGTCCCTATCACAGTTACTGTTTTTAAGCCAGGTCTTGCCCAAGCTGTACTTGTACCTTTGATTTTTTTCCTGCCTAAATGTAAAACTTTGCTTTTCTCCAGATTGAAACTCATTTTGTTGGATAGGGCCCAATGTTCAAGTTTGTCAAGATCTTTTTGGATCCTGAGTTTGTCTTCTGGGGTGTTGGCTACTCCTGCCAGTTTGGTGTCATCTGCAACTTTGATGAGTTCCCCTTCAATTCCCTCATCTAAGTCATTGATGAAGATATTGAAGAGTACTGGGCTGAAGACGGAACCTTCTGGTACCCCACTGCTTACTTCTCTCCATGTGGATCTAGTGCCATTGAGCAGGGCTTTTCAACCTTTTTACTGATTGTATCACTTTTAGGATATGTCAATATTCGAGTACCACCTAGCAAGGTGTCAAAAACTTGATGACCCCCCAAAAAACCTGTTCAAAGTTGCAATTGCACTGAAACGACTTATGATCATTTTTCATACTTATGACCATTACAGCATCCCCAGGCTCATGTGATTTATATTTGGATGCTTGGCAACTGATTCATATTTATGATGGTCACAGTGTCCCAGGGTCATGTGATCCCCTTTTGCAACCTTTTGCTCAAGTCTATCAGGATCCCTTTGCATCTTGAGTCTATCTATTTATGAAGATGTCAAAGTGTACTGGGCCCAAGACCGAATTTTGAGATACCCCACTCCATGCTTCCCTCCATGTAAATGTAGTTCCATTGAGGAATAGCCACTGAATGCGGTTGGTCAGTTAATTGCGAATCCTCCTGGTGGTGATACTATCCCACATTGATCTATCTTAGATGTCAGATGTCTTGCTGAAGTCCAAGTCTAGTATCTCCACAGTATTTCGCTGATACATTAATTTAATTGCTTTATCAAAAAGGCAGTAAGTTTTATCTGGCCTGATCTGTTTTTAACAAACCCATTCTGGGTTCAGTCACAGATGCCCATCATTTTTGTTTCTTCAGAGATATTATTGGAAACAGAAACAAAAGTTTGCTTCAATTAAATCAGTTGGGAAATTCTCAGTCTTTTAAAAGGAGAAATAAAACCGGGGGGCACAGCCCAGAAGAACCAAGAGGGGGTCACAGGCACCTTCAAATACCCCAAGTGCCATACTCAGGACCAGCTTTCAGACAGCCAAATTCTTCTTATATTAAAAGAATTTATTCCCAGATTTTTCAAAACATTTGTGTCTAACTCACTTTCTCCATCCATGGGGACTTCATAAGATAAGATAAGATAACCTTTATTGTCATTTTTTTACTGTGGGCACAACGGCACACATCAAAAATGAAATTTAGTTGCCCGCTCTCAAAGTGAAACACATATACGACACACACTTAAACATACTATAAACAACATATGTATAGACCCACACCCCTATATATACATAGCAAATAAATATTAAATACTGTCCATCTTGAATATATAACGGAAGGAGGAAGCTTGAGAGTTCGCAAGGTTAATGCTGTGTGGAATGAAACTATGGCTGAATCTGGATGTTCTGCTACGGATACCACGAAGCCTCCTCCCAGAAGGTAACAAGGAAAACAGGTCGTGAAGAGGATGTGTAGTGTCCCAGATAATCTTACGGACCCTGCTCAAGCAACGCTTCTGTGCTATGTCCTGGATGGGAGGGAGGGAACTGCCAATGATCTTTTCGGCCATTCTCACCACTCTTTGCACCGCCTTCCTGTCCGAAGCAGTGATGCTTCCAAACCAGACTGTGATACTGCATGACAAGATGCTCTCGATCGTCCCCCTGTAGAAAGTGGTCAGGACAGGGGAAGGAAGATGTGCTTTTCTCATGCAACACAGAAAATGCAGGCGCTGCTGTGCCCGCTTCACCAGTTTCTCACTGTTGAGCGACCAAGTCAGCCTACTCGTTAGCTGCACACCCAGGAATTTGATGCTGGTAACCATCTCCACAGGTGAATCATTAATGCACAGAGAAGTGTGGCTGTGCCTGCCTTTTCTGAAATCAACAATGATCTCTTTGGTTTTTCTGGTATTTAAAACTAGGCTGTTTTCCTTACACCAGTTCACCAACCCCTCAACCTCCTTGTAGTAAGCTTCCATCTTGTCATCCTGAATAAGGCCCACTACTGCTGTATCATCTGCGAACTTCACAATATGGTTGGTGTCAAACCTAGCACAACAGTCATGGGTCAACAGGGTGAACAGCAGCGGACTTAAGACGCAGCCCTGAGGAGAACCTGTGCTCAAGAAAATGGTATTAGAGGTATTTGTTCCAACTCGCACATATTGGGGCCTGTTTGTAAGAAAATCAAGAATCCAGTTGCACAAAGGAGTGTTTAAGCCTAAAAGGCCCAGTTTGTCTACTAGATGCTGGGGAATGATTGTGTTAAATGCCGAACTGAAGTCGACAAACAGCAAACGCACGAGTATTTCTTTTCTCTAAGTCAGTGGTGGCGAACCTATGGCACGGGTGCCACAGGCGGCACGCAGAGCCCTCTCTGTGGGCACGCGCACCATCGCCCCAGTCCTAGGCCTTCAGCTGGGTTTTATAAAACCTTTTCGCTTTAGGCCTCTGCTGCCATGTGCAAAAAAATATCAATCAATCAATTTCGCGGGAAATTGCGTGGAAAAAAAAGATCTTGCAGAGTTGGAATTGATTGATTAAACTTTTTAGTCCCATCCAGTCTGCCGTTACCACCGCAGCCACACCCACCCAATGGGCCACACCCACCCAATGGGCCACGCCCACCCGGCACCCGACGATGCATAAGTGGGTTTTGGGTTGCAGTTTGGGCACGGTCTCTAAAAGGTTCGCCATCACTGCTCTAAGTGCTTCAGGCTCAGATGGAGAACAGAAGAAATAGCATCCTCCGTAGAGCGATTTGGTCGGTAGGCAAACTGAAGCGGGTCAAATGCTGGCAGGAGGCTAGATACAATAGTGTCATTTATCAGCTTCTCAAAGCATTTCATGATGGTGGATGTCAGTGCAACCGGACGGTAATCATTGAGGCCTGTAATTGTGGACTTTTTTTGGCACTGGCAAGATGATGGCTGTCTTAAAACACAGACTTCCTAAACAAACTGAACTGCCTGCTGCAATAAGAGGTTGAAAATATCTGTGAGAACACAAGCCAGCTCCTCTGAGCATTCCCTGAGGACACGTCCAGGGATGTTATCTGGGCCTGCTGCTTTCCGAATGTTAACTGTCTGCAGTGTTTTCCGGACAGAGGTGACATCAAAGCTTGGCACTTGCTCATCAGGATGGGGCACAGCTTTCCTAGCAGGAGTGCTATTTGATGCCTCAAATCTACCAAAAAATGCATTCAGTTTGTTTAGGAAGTCTGTGTCATCCTTGCATCTCGATGGAGCCACCTTATAATCTGTAATGGCCTGGATCCCTTGCCACATTTGCCTGGTGTTTGTTGGGTCCTGAAAAAAGTTCTGAATTTTCTGGCAATGGGCTTGCTTTGCACCTTTTATGGCACTTTTCAGATTTGCTCTGGCTGTTCTAAGTGCCAGAATGTCACCAGATTTAAAAGCCACATTCCGTGCTTTCAGCATCTTGCGGACCTCATAAGTCAGCCACGGTTTTTCATTCGCCCTCACGACAATGCTTTTCAGGACACAGACATCTTCTATGCACTTTTGGATATATGCAGACACTGTGGTGGCATACTCCTCCACATTTGTATGTTGGTTATCAGTAGCTGCTTCCTTAAACATGCCCCAATCTGTGCACTCAAAGCAGTCTTGTAATGCTTCTATAGCTCCCTCTGTCCACACCCTCACCTGCTTTACTGTAGGTTTCACTCTGACTAATAAAGGTTTACATGCTGGAATAAGCAGCACTGAGAGATGGTCAGAGGAACCCAGGTGAGGGCGGGGGATAGCTTTGAAAGCCTTCTTGATGTTGGAATAAGCAAGATCCAGTGTATTGTCCCCTCTGGTTGCAAAATCCACATATTGATGGAAATGTGGCAGGGTACTTTCAAATCCACTTGGTTAAACTTTCCCATTGTCTGTCGGATCTGGTTCAGAATTGGGAGAATTATCAGGGAAGTCAGAGAGATCCTCTCTAATTTTATAATTTTCAAAGGCTACAAACCCAGTGGCAGAACCTAAGGCTGTTTAGAGTTTGTAAAGTTACAAGGGAAATCATAGCTTAGTTGTCCAGTTTGAAATGTCCTAATTTGATCTCTAAGACTGGTAGTGATGGAGAAGACCATCACTGAATCTGAGAAGAATGCAAATCAAAACAGATCAAGTTTAGTCATTTTAATTTTTAACTGTACATAAAGAAATATTGTACTTTCATAGAATTTAGGACTGGGGCAGATATCAAGGCAACAAATAAATTAAGAGGCAGAAGTCTAACTGCAATTAGAATGGCTAAACTTCATCTGTTCTCGTTGGCGCTTTTCTCAGATTCAGGGATGGTCTTTTTATCACTGCGAGTCTGAGAGATGGAAATTAGGACATTTCAAGCAGGGCAAATAAGCTAGAGTTTACCTTGTAACTTTACAATCTCTGTACATTTTTTTCTCATGTTAAGGTAGCAAAACAGAGAGGATTGGCCCTCTTCTGAGTGACACTGCAGACAGTGTGGCAAAATGGCAGCCGCTTCCACAAGTCCACTGCATGGCCCTGGGACGAATCCAGGGCCCACTGAAAATGACAGCTGCTTCCTGGAGACAGTCTTGAGGCCCAGGGATGTGTGCCCACTCCTCCTTCCCCAACATGAGGTTCACAGATGAGGAGGGTGGTGTGAGGCCTGGTGGGGTTGGAGTCAGGCCTAAGGACTGCAGGGACGCAGTGCGAGTGGGAAAAAGGCTGTAGGGACCCAGTGGGGGGGGAAGGGAAAGGACTGGGGGGATGCTGTGGGGGGAAGAAGGGCTAGGGAGACCCAAGGATTGGGAAACAGAGCACAGGGTATCACAGAGCGTGGGGGAGGCCTAGGGATGCCTGAGGCAGGCAAACCTGTGCTAGGCCTCCAAGAGTTTCCCCCAACCCTGAGAAAGCTTAGTGACTCACACATTTGATTAATGGCTGCATCAGGGAGATCAGGGTACTTAAGGAAAGCAGTCTCACTTAACGACTGTTGCAACATGCAACCATAATTGGCAGGCCATGACAGGTGTATCTTGAGGACCTTTTCTATGCTGGCTGAGGAATTCTGGGCCTCAAAATCTGGAGGAATCCAGGGCAGAAGACTGAAACTCCACATGTGGGAATTATATAATCAATATACAAAACTACTACCCCAGCATTTTTGAGGAATTCCACTTCTGCAAAAAAATATCCAATAACTGCTGCTGATAACATGAAACAGGGAGTTAGCCTTTTTCCATTTTCCTTTTCACTTACAAGAGAAATCCCGAGAAATGTTTGAGTAAAAAGGTCTGCCTTATGTGATTGTCCAAGTGACCTTTTCCTTCCCACTGAGTCCTAGATATTTCCCTCTTTTTCTGAACTAGAAAATGATCTCCCTTGATGTTCGATATATTTTTTCCAGAGTCTGTTTTGCCCAGCTCAAAACTCTTTTCCCGCCTTTCTCTTTCTTGTCTGTCAAGAAGACAGACTTTTGGGGAAGAAGAAGACTTTTGTAGTTTTCCAGAGGAGCTAATAAGATTTTGATTGCTGCCTTGACTTGCTTTGCATTTTAATGCTTCTTGTGATTCTCAGGTCTCCACAGTGCTCCCTTTGACATTCAGAGAATCATCAGGGAAGTTGGACAGATCCTCTGTAACGTCATGATTTTCAAAACTACAAGTCCACTGGGGTCCAGGGAGCAATGATGTCACACAACTGAACGCTGCTTTAGAGGTTGTAAAGTTACGAGGGAAATCCTAGCTTAGTTTTCCAGTTTCAAATGTCCTAATTTCCTTCTCTCAAAGTGGCAGGGATGGAGAAGACCATCCCTGAATCTGAAAAGAATGTCAGTCAAAACAGATCCAATTTCACCACTCAAATTTTTTAACTGTGCCTAAAGAAATGCCGTACTTTTATAGAATTTAGGACTGGGGCAGATTGCAAGGCAACAATAAATTTTCTACTGTACATTTTCCCCCTCAGGTTAAGGTGGCAAAACAGAGAGGTTTGTCACTCTTCTGTGTGACAGTGCAGAGAGAATGACAAAATGGCAGCCGCTTCCAAAAGTCCACCGCATGGCCCACGGATGAATCCAGGACCCACTGAAAATGATGGATGCTTCCAGGTTGCAGTCATGAGGCCCAGGGATGGGTGCCCTCCCCTCCGTTCCCAACATGAGGATCAGAAAAGGTGAGGAGGAGGGTGTGAGGCCTGGTGGGGTGGTAGTCAGGATAAAGTGGATTCTGGGGGAAACTAGACGCCTGTGGTGACCCTGGGGGGAGGGGGAGGGAAATGACTGGTGGACCCTGTGGAGGAGGGAAGGGCCGAGGAGACACAAAGGATGGGAAACAGGGCCACAGAGTTTCTTGGAAGGTTGGGGAGGCCTAGGATGCCTGAGGTAGTGAAGCCTGGGCCTGCGCTAGGCCTCCAAGAGTTTTCCCCAATCCTGAGGTAGCCAGTATTCCCCTTAGTGACTTGCACATTCGATTAATGGCTGCATCAGGGACATCAGGGTAGTTAAGGAAAGCAGTTTAACTTAACGGCCGTTGCAGCATGCAACTGTAATTGGCAGGCCATGACAGTTGTATCTTGAGGACTACTTGTATGTTGGCTGAGGAATTCTGGGCCTCAAAATCTGGAGGAAACCAAGGCAGAAGACTGAAACTTCACATGTGGGAATTACATAATCAATATTCAAAACTACCACCCAGAAGCCTTTTTGAGGAATTCCACTACTTCTGCAAAAGGAAATATCCAGCAATTGCTGCTGATAACAAGAAACTAGTAGTTAGCCTTTTTCCAATTTTCTTTTCTCTCCACCTACAAGTCTAATTCTGAGACATGTTTCACTAGAAAGAATCAGGCCAGAATTCAAATAGTCAATTTCTCACCTACATTTTCAATGGGAGATCACAAATTAAATTAAGCTGTTTCTAAACTCTTCAACTTTTGCCTCATGTGGGTTTCCTCATGTGCAATAAGGGATGATTTATGAGTGAAGTAACGTCCACAGACTGGATATTTGAAAAGTTTCTCCCCCATGTGAGTCCTCTGGTGTTTCACCAGGTTTGAATTCAGACTGAAACTTTTCCAACAATCTGATACAATTTCTCTCCTGTGTGAGTCCTCTGGTGTTTCACCAGGCTGGAATTATAACTGAAACCTTTCCCATAATCAGGACATTCAAAGGGTTTCTCTCCTGTGTGAGTCTTCTGGTGTGTCACCAGGCTGGACTTCTGACTGAAACTTTTCTCACAGACAGGACATTCAAAGGGTTTCTATCCTGTGTTGACTCCTCTGGTGTCTCATGACTTGGGAATTTCTAATGAAACTTTCACATAATCATGACATTCAAAGGGTTTCTCTCCTGTGTGAGTCCTCTGGTTACTCTCTTATGTGGGCCCTTCCATTAACCACAAGTATCCTTGAGTTCTGAATAATCTACTTTTCCAGTTTGAAATCTTTGTTGATTTTCTCTCTTTTTTTCTAAGAGCTGCTGGAGGAGAATTGTGTGGTTTTCTGAAGGAAATGGAAAATATTTTGATTTCTGGCTCGGTTTGCTTTCCTTTTTCAATGTTGCTTGTTATTCTTTTATTATAGAATAATATTATAGAATTATAGTCCTTTTATTGCCATCCTCTTTGTCTATATGATTCAAAGAAAAGTGTCATTAAATGGTTAGAGATGTGAAAAAAAGAAAAATAAATACATTACAATGAAAAAGCAAACATGCCACAATACTAGAATAACCTCGTACATTAATTATGATTCATTTGACACATGGAAGACTACAGACATACAAATTCAGATATCCGTTCAATCATGAAATTTTCTTGTTGACTTGGATCAATCACAAATTCTTAGCAATGCAAAGGGTTATCATGAAATATATCTGGAAGTGCTGGGAATAGATTTTATAATTGCAGATTTACACATACAGAGAGAAATACAGACACACACCTACAAATGTGTATATGGAGAAAATCTATGTCTTTCAAGCCTGGAAAAATCTCTCAAAATGGTTAAAATCAAAGCTTTTGAGCAAATTTTAGAGATGTGGGGGCTTTAACTGATGAATAACGGAATAATAGAGTTGGAAGGGACCTAAGAGGTCTTCTAGTCCAACTCCCTGCTCAGGTAGGGAACCCTATACCATTTCAGAAAACGGTTGTCCAAACTCTTAACAACATCCAGTGATGGAGCATCCATTTCTTCTGTCTAACTGTCAATAAATTTCTTCTTAGCTCTAGGTTGGTCCTGTCCTTGATAAGTTTCTTGTCAAGACGTTCTCCTCGGTGCCCACACAAAATGAGCTAGCAGGCAGGTACGGGTGACAAACGGTTGGTTTATTCCGTGCGGAAACAAAGTCAGCGCTGGGAGTGAACTGCTCCCAGCGCTTTACATAGCCTCTCAGCCCCAGAGCCCCACCCCCCAGCTCGCAAGCCAGCATCCGGCGTGCATATCACATAAGTGGCCATATGGACCGTCGCCTCCCTTCCCCTCAGGCATGCAGCGGACCGCCTGCTGGTGCGGACTCCAAGCAGGGCTTCAGCGCCTTCGTCCGGTCTCCAGCCGTTGTCGGGGTCCGGGTATGTACTGCCAAGAGTTCCTTTTCCCCACGTGGAAGGGTTCCTTTTCCCCACGCGGAAGCGTTGCCACTCCCCCCGCCCCGCCGCCTGCCGCGGCACCAAGCCGTCTGACTTTTCTTCGCACCCCGGTGCCTCTCCTCTCGGCCTCCACAGGGGTTCCCCTTGTCGGCATGCTTCGGGGGGTTCCCTCCTTGCTTCCGTGCTCTGGGGAAGTCCCTGCCCTGCACTCGTCGCCTACGTCTGACGTCGTCCTGATGCCGGTCGTGACGTCGGTTGCCTTGCCCCGGTCCACCGGCAGTCCCGGAGATGGCTCCGGAGGGCGAGGAAGGTGGACGGGTGACCGAGGTGCCATCAGGCTCCAGCGCCGAACAGCTGGCGTTCTCCCGGGGTCGGACTGTGGTTTTGGCAGGCAAGCGGGAGGCGGCGGCTGGGCGAGCGGATGCCCGCCCGCCCAGGGATGTCGGGCCCACGGGGCTCGACAGGCGGCCCCCTCTACCAGGGCTCCACCTGGAAGGCAAAAAGAGCTACATGAGTGGTCGCGCACCTTAGCAGACAACCCGGCAGTCCCCCTCCCACCCGGCTTCTTTGGGCACCGGCGATGGAACGCCCACACCAGGCGGGGTGCGTGGACATCTGCCTCCTGCACCCATGATACCTCTGTGATGGGGTACCCTTTCCAGTATACCAGGTAGTATAGGATCCCTCGTCGGACGCGGGAGTCAAGGATCTCCTGAACCTCATATTGGTCGTGTGTGACAGACCCTGGTTCCCTCTCCGCGGGCCTGCGGGAGGATTCCTCAACTGGCTTCAACAGGCTGCTATGGAACACTGGGTGTATTTTACCCAGGAACCCGGGCAGGTGTAGCCGCACAGCTACTGGGTTAATCACCTGAGCGACCCGGATAGGCCCAAGGAACTTCGGCGCCAGCTTCCTGCAGGGCACCCGTAGCCGGAGGTATTTGGTGGACAGGTAGACCAGATCGCCTACCTGAAAGGGCTTCTGGGGCCTCCGTTTCTTATCAGCTTGTGCTTTCGCAGCGTTCCCTGCTTTTACCAGGGCCTCCTTAACCGCCCCCCAAACCCCCCTCACACATGCCATCCACTCGCCGGGTGGACACGGTGAGGATGCCCCTTGGCTATATTCAGGTATAGGCACAAACTCCTGACCATATACCACCCGGAAGGGGGTGTACCCAGTGCTACTGTGCACCGCGTTATTGTAGGCCACCTCCGCGAATGCCACTAGGTCCACCCAATCCGTTTGCTGGTGGGATATGTAGCTCCGCAGGAATCGCTCCACAGCGGCGTTTGCCCGTTCTGCGGCCCCGTTGGTACTGGAATGGTACATCGAGCTGAGCCCGAGACGAACCGATGAAACAGATGAACTCGCGCCAAAAGCGAGCCGTAAACTGTACCCCTCGGTCTGAGATGATCCGACGAGGTACCTTGTGCAGACGGTAGATGTGCGTTACGAACAGTCTGGCCAGTCTCCGAGCCGACGGCAACCCCTTACACGGGATGAAGTGTGCCTGTTTGGAGATCAGGTCCACAACGGTCCAGAGTACGGTATACTCTCCGGCAGCTCAACGATGAAATCCATCACAATGTCTTCCCAGGGTCTGGACGGGTCCGCCACCGGCTGCAGCAATCCGGGCAGCCTCCCCGTCCAGGGCTTGGCAGTGGCACAGACATGACACCCCCGGACATAGGTCTCTATGTCCACCTTCATCCCGGACCACCAGAATTGACGCTTGGCCAGATGTAGGGTCTTGAGGAACCCAAAGTGTCCTGCCTGTTTCGTGTCATGGCAGCGTTGCAGCACTGCCAGCCTCAATGTCTGTGGGATGTAGAGCTTATCCCCACGCCAGGCCAGGCCATCCCGTGTTGTCAGCAGGCCTGGATTGTCCCATAACCAGGGGTTGTCCTGGAGTGCCGTCCTCAGTTCCTGTTCCAGGCCAACAGCCGCCATCCGGGGTACCACTCTTGCCACAGTCTGGTGGTAGGGGGGCATGATTGCCTGCACCACCTCCTCCCGCTTGCTGTTGTATTGCGGCTGCCGCGACAAGGCATCAGCTAGGAAGTTCCTCCCCCCCCGGTACGTACTTCAGCTGGAACCGGAACCGCCGGAAGTACTGCGCCCACTGGACGTGTTTGGGGGACAGACGTCTTGGGGTTTGCAGTACTTCCAGGTTCTTATGATCGGTCCAGACCTCGAACGGCTCTTTAGCCCCTTCCAGGAGGTGCCGCCATGGGGAAAGCGCCCACCGCACCGTAAACGCCTCCTTCTCCCAGAATGCCCATGCCCGTTCGGTCTCTGTCAGCTTCCGGGAGGTATAGGCGCAGGGTTGCAGGACTCCTTGGCCGTTCCTCTGGAGCAGCACTGCCCCCACCGCGACATCACTGGCGTCCGCCTGTATCACGAACGCCTTGTCGGGGTCCGGGTGGAGTAAAACCGGCTCCCTCACAAACAGGGCTTTCAGGTTCTCGAAGGATTTCTGGCACTCCATCATCCACGCTAATGGCTGCCCAGGACGTGGCTTGGTCACAGCTTGCCGGGTGCAAAGCAAACGAGGGGATGAACTGCCTGTAGAAATTGGCAAACCCCAGGAAGCTCTGCAGCTGGCAGCAAGTTTTTGGCGCCTGCCACTCCAGAACACTCTTAACCTTACCGGGGTCCATCTCCACTCCTGACCCTGAGACCCGGTACCCCAGGTAGTCCAGCCGGGACCGATGGAACTTGCACTTTGAGAGTTTCACGTACAGCTGGGCCCGCAACAGCTTCTCCAATACCTGCCATACCAACCTGACATGGTCCTCCATAGTGGTGGTATAGATGAGGATATCATCGAGATACACAAGTACCCCGCGGTACAGGTGTTCATGCAACACTTCGTGCATCACCCGAAATTGGTAACTACCGAGCAGGCAGTTGGAGGCTGTCTTCCATTCGTCACCCTGCTTGATCCGGACCCGGTAGTATGCCTCCCGCAGGTCCAGCTTGGTGAAGATCGTACCCCGTGCCAAATGTGCCAAGAGGTCCTTCATCAAGGGCAGGGGATACATATGCTTGATGCACACTGCGTTGATGCCCCGGAAGTCCCCACACAATTGAAGGGAACCGTCCTTTTTCTCTTTGAACAGGACTGGTGCCACTATCCGTGAGCGGGCGGGCCGGATGAAACCCCTGGCCAGGTTCTGGTCAATGTACCGATGCAACTCATCCAGTTCCTGGGATGTCATAGCATACATACGGGGCTTAGGCAGTTTTGCCCCTGGCACAAGGTCAATGGCGCAGTCTGTCGACCGATGGGGCGGCAACACATCGCATTCACGTTCGCCAAAAACCTCAGCGAGGTCGGCGTAAACCGGCGGAAAGCTGGTCCCCTGGCCGGGATTGCCGAGGGCCGCCTTCACCATTCTACTGTCCTCCACAGCGCCCTTGGGGTCCTGGGTTGGTGGCCGAGGACCAACACCCAGGCATAGATGGCGATACCCGCCTTCCCACCAAATTGTTGGACCCCACTTGTCCAGCCATGCAAGGCCCGGGATCACTGCCTCGGTCATGGAGGGGACCACGATGAACCGGAGGACCTCCCAATGGCCTCCCATGTCCATCCTTGTAGGCTCCGTGACATGAGTGGCCGGAGGTCCTCCC